>JAEIGI010000028.1:0-600000 GCA_018903615.1 Drosophila neocordata | reverse complement strand
AAAAACTTACTATACGATCGACTCTGCTCAATAAAAGTCTCGCTGTCATGCACAGCAGTCAAAACATGTATATGAGTACCTGCCGCATTCCAGAAAGGCACCTCAGGATATTGCCAAAACATAGGGGAAAGTACTTTTGCATTTGTAAAATTTAAACCAAGAATATTATTGGGATTTACCCCATTCAAAGACCAAAGTTCGTGCAAGTCGTAAACTCCACAGATAAAAAAAAGTTGCTTTACTTTCTGGCGTCGCTCGGGTGTCGTGATATGTGGGACATTTAAAAGCTGTGCTAACAAATGTGCACCTGCCGAATGACCGGCAAAGCTAATCTCTCTGGTTTGTGATTTTTCAGCATAATCAAAGATCCAAGCCAAAAAATTGGTAAACTCAGAAATCAATTCTTGCAATGTGACTTGCGGACAAAGATTGTAGTCCATAACAGCAACACGGTAACCGCGTCGCAGCAACGGCCCTACAATTGAGCAGGAATGGATCTTCTCTAGCATTTGCCAATAACCACCGTGTATGAAGACGAAAAGCGGAGACGATGCGTACGGTGTATTATTAAGACGAAAAATATCCACAACTTGACGATCGTCTATGCCGGCATAGCGAAGGTTTTCAACAACAACGTCTGGCCTCCTGGTAAGCTCTTGTGCGTCTTTTTAAAAATATAGAAAAATTGATTTACTATGTAATATATGTACATACATAAAAAAAGTTGTACCAGTAACATTTTTCTGAGCTTACGTTGTATTGTCAATTGGATGAAATGATCTTGAACGGCCAAGTTTGGTTGATCTGAATCCTGAAATCTTCTTGTATGGAAACTAGGTAAGTACTCGCGCTCCAAGTTAATATTTTGAGCTCGTTGATTAAACATGATAAGAAGGCTATTAAGGTCAATCTAGGGCGATTGAAACAAACCACAAGCTAAAATCAAATATCTTAGAGAACTGCTTTGCAGTTAGTGTACTATCATACTTTGAACAAAATCTGGCAAATACAGCCTTAAAAATAGTGTATAAAATGTTTCCCAGTATTTGTGAATGCATTATTAATTTTTGTTAAAAAAATTAAAGTTTAAATATAACCAAAGCAAAATATTTAAATAATAAACAAATAATTACAATTGTAATAGTCAGAAAGCTGTTGTTCTTCTAAAATAATGATTGTTGTCGGAAAGAAGTAAAGTATCTTTAACAGTGGGATGTAAAAATAGCTATAAATATGGTATGTTTTTAAATTTTATTTGTGGGAATGTGCAAGCAATGTACTATCGCGTGATAAACACGAAATAGTCAGGAAATTTCTACTACTTCGAGTCTGGTTACACTGACACAAGAAGAGCCAACTCAGCCAGGTTTATAATTTCTGATTTGCTGTTAACTAAAATATAAATCCAAATTACTTAGCGATGAGCCGAGCCAACGAAGATGATACAAATTCCGTGTTGTTTGATGCACGCAACGAATACTTTATAGGGAATTTTATGGGCTCAATCAATTTTGTGCTTCCAGAGCAGAGCACAGCTGGATCTGAGCTTCTTTCTTATATGTATCTTTCCTATCTGGCCATAGATTCTGGTCGCATTATAGCGTCTGACATCAAGGACTCCAACTCTTCACCGCTTAAGGCATTGCGCTACATTTACGAGGCCTTTGAAACACCATCCCGATGTGAGGAACTGCTGGAGAAGCTTACGGACAAAGTAGCCGGTGAGGAAGACGATACAAATATTTGGCATATTGCTACTGCTATTGTCTACTGCTACGATGGACAATTCGAGAATGCACTAAAAATCCTTCATGGGTCGACGAATCTTGAATCTTTGGCTTTATCAGTGCAATGTCTGTTGCGACTGCACCGCGTAGACTTGGCAAAGCAACTGGTGTCGAAGATGCAGGAAATTAGCGACGATGCCACGCTGACTCAACTGGCCCAGGCATGGGTAGCCCTAAGTCAGGGAACAGAACAGATGCAAGATGCATTCCACATCTATCAAGAGTTTTGTGAGAAATTTAAGCCTACCCCGGCTCTGCTGAATGGTCAGGCTGTAGTTCACTTAGGATTGGAGCGCTATGAGGAAGCTGAAGCTTGTATACGCGAGGCTTTGCTAAAAAAGCATAACGACTACGATACTCTTATCAATATCATGGTGCTGTCTCATCTTACTGGCAAGCCTTCAGAGACCATCACACGCTACCTCGAGCAACTAAAGCAATTCTATCCTAAGAGTGACTTTGTCACGGAAATTGACAAGAAGTCTGCAGAATTCGATAGACTGTGTTTACAGTACGAGCAGCCAAGTGTTGTCGAGGAGAAACTTTTAGCAGTGTAAGAAATAAAAAATTAACGCAAATGTATTATTCAATGTACCAAAATTTGTATATCGAGTAATGTTTATTTGAATTACAATAAAAATTGAGTAGAAACGTAGCCCTAACAATTGGAAATCAATAGCTGTAAAGTATATCAGGACAAACGTTAAAAATAAAGTTGTTGGAAATGGCAAACGGCAATATGAACTTACTTCTGCTTAAAACCATATTTCTTGCGCTCGTAGAATAAATCAGTCTTGGAACTTCCCAAATTCACAATCTTGGGGCAACCATCGCGCTGCAAAACAATCAGAAAAAAAGTATATTTTATGTTGTTTATATTTATCTACAGACTTTGTGAATTAAGATTAAAGCTGAAAGTGTAATTTCAGACTTACATCTTTTTCCTGAATAGTGCACGATTTGCAATAATAAGCATCTGAGACCCCGGGTCCTCCACATATAACACATCTGCCCTGGTAGGAACCATAATTACACTCATCACAGATCCTAACCAACGTGCATGGTCTCACATAAGAATCACAAATCACACATTTCCCATCGTCCTTTTCACATAGGCGACCAATTGCTAAAGAAAATATTGCCAGAAAAAATGTCCAGCAGTTGTATATAATGTTAATAATTTTACAATTTATTTAACAATTTTAAATTCTCCACACTTACCTACGCCTGGTTGTTTTCGGCAAAATATTAAATCTGGATGATGTTTGGCCATGCTTAAATTTATTAAGAAAAACACAAAATTCACAAAAATGCGGTGAAAATTGTTTTTTCGTTAACAAAAACGGGTACAAGCTGAAACAGTGTTGAAAAACAAGCAATTATGCAGTGTCTGCGACTTAAAGTCTCGCTAGAAATATCTGCCAAATTCCAGTCCCATCTATTTTCATCATTTTTTGGCGAAAATCAATTCAATTTAAAATAATTATTTTAATTCTATTCCTCAATAACGAGTACATTATATTTCTTTAGACCTTTGCAAAAAATGTATTTTAATTTGGTCAGAAGATTGCAACGCATAGAAGGAAGCATCTCCGACTATATAAATTATATATATTCTTGATCAGCACGACGAGCTGAGTTGGTATAGCCTTATCCGTCTGTCCGTATGTCTGTCTGCCCGTCTGTCTGGATCAACGCAATCTCCTCCAAGACCCTTAAAGCTAGCCGTAATGATATCTTTACAACTAAGATTTAACTTTTTAGGTAACAGTTAATTATGACTGTGATTGCATGTAGTATCCTTAATTAGGGAAACTCTAAAAATTGTAACGTTCATTCGCGAATTTTTAAAAAGTGTTCAATCCCCACCCCCACGTACATTGAAAAACATCTAGCTTTTTTTTGTGGGAATAGTATTGACAAAGCCAAAAAAGCTAGACTAACCTAATTATCGATATTTTTAGATTAAATGCTGCATTATTTTTTGTTAGTTGTGCAAAAAATAGGCAATAAATTGACAGGACGTAAAATAAGCCGCGATCTGAGAACTTCAAAGTTTCATTTGCTACCGCATTTGTTATTGTTAGGGCCGCTTGAAGGCAGGTGGTCAAAGTAAATAAGTATACTATCGATTTTTATAACTACCCTTACACATATTAACACAAGCAAAACAAAATAAAAAAATGCAATATATTTAATTTAAATGTTTAAAATATCACAAAATCAGCTGGGGAAATGGCTCAAGTGACATCGGTTACTGCACAAAGTGCATCTACACGGCCCCTCAATCCCAATGAAAGCGGTGGCGTTAATGTTGTGGGTGGGGGAGGCGTAGCAGTTGCTGGAGTTGGCGTCGTTGGAATATCAGGACGGTATGGCGAAACAGAATGGGAGGCCCGAGAGGTAAGCCCAAGTTGGAAAAGAGAAGTTAAGTAAAGCATTCTTTATTTTATCGTTGTGCCGATCTTTATAGTCGCAACGCCAAAGGGAATTACACGAAGCAAGGGCCAGAGCTGCTCAGATGGAAAAAACTATGAAGTGGTGGTATGAACAATCGAAGATATTTAAAGTCTAAATGGTATCTAATAATTGGTTTGTTGCAGGTCCGATTGCACTGCCAACTGGCGTGAAAAATGGAGTAAGGTAAAAGAGTTGTCATGGTAAAGATTAAGGTGTTGAATCGATTTAAAATACAGCTCAGTCTCTGACTTTTTTTTTCATTTAACAAGAATTTACTCTATAAAGAAACATTTACAATTATTTGTGCAAAGTAAACAAGATAATCACATAAAGGTTTTAAGTTAGAGTTTCCATAATTTTGAAACTCTTCGTCGTTAGTTTTTATTTTTTAAAATATTAGCTAGTTTAGGTTTAGAATCTGTGAAACTAAAGCTGTCCTTAATTCAGCACAAATATGCATAAAAATACTTTTTTATAATTTCTCGTTTCGTTAAGGTACGCAACGAGCGCAACAAGGCCCGAGAAGAATCCAAACAATTGAACATCAAGTTGGAAGTTACAATGAAGGAGGCCCATTCATTAAAACGTGAGAAGAATGATCTTGAGCTGCAGATTACGCAGTTGAAGAAGGAAATGGAAAAGGTACACACGTTAATGATGAAACACGCTGGTCAGTTCCATCGTGCCGATACCAGCGAAGGGGATGTTGAGGCCAACGGACGTGATGCCAATTGTTCCCCAGACATCTCTTCTGATGGTCTAAAGAATGTTAACAGCGAGGATGGTCTGGTGACTAAACTGTGTAATGATGTCAAAGATTTGGACATTGAGGAGTTTGCTCTAAAAGGCGCAATGCCTAAGCATCATTTGACTAATTTAGACGAGACAGCAGCTGCAGCAGAGGAAAAACGTCTTATACAGCAACTGTCCAAGGATGATTTTGATGAAGATTATTTAATGCAAAAGATTTCAATGCTTCAGTTGCGATTGGAGGAAGTCCAGAAGAATTTGCAGGCAGAAAGAGAGTAAGTCCGGGAAGAAACATTCGAATTAAATATGGTTTATCATGTCTTATTCTTTTCTTTGGCTCGTAACCAAAATATGTTTATTTGTTGTCTAGTACTCTTCAGAAGAGTGCAAGAAATAATATTTATACAACTATTTGATCACGAACCATTAAAAAAAATTGATTTGAAAATACAAAAAATTTCGTATATTAAGGTATTTTATTATGTTTCGTTGTTAAAGTGAAAAATTGGACTTGCACAAAACTATCGAGAAGCTGACACTGGAGATCCAGGATGTGCGGGGACGCCAAGAGGAGATGCGCTCAGCCAAGCAAGAAGCTGTTCGTGAGCTCCTGACTTTGCAGGTAAAACCGAGAGACAATAAAGATTTGATTTAAAAGCGTGTGGTATATATGTACATTGATTTTCTTTCTCAAGGAACAACATCGAGCTGAGATGCGCATTGTAAATAATTCATTGCAGGAGGAAGTTGCAGCTCGTGAAAATTTGGAACGACGGTAAACGATATAGATCTCATCTTACAATAAAATTTTTAACTTTTAAGTAATTTCAGTCTCAGCGAATTGCGTACTGAATTGGAGCATTTGCAGGCCGAGAATGCCTCGGAATGGGGTAAGCGCGAACGTTTGGAGTCTGAAAAATTAGCTCTTGAACGAGATAATAAAAAGTTGCGGGCAGAACTACGTGATTATCAAGAACGTTCGGATCGTAAATGCCGGCCCCTACAGGCCAATGATGTGGAGTTGCGAGCTCTCCAACAGGAGCTTTCAGAGCGTAATAAAGAAGTCAACGAGGTGAAGATGTCGCATTCCAAACTCAAAAAACTCTTGGCCGAGACTAACACAGAATTGGGTCACGCAGTCCGTCGAGCTGAACAATATGAGGCAGAGGTGAGTGAAGAAGTAGTAAAAAATTAAAAAAATACAGATTAACAAGGGTTCTAATTGCTTATCAGTGGAGACAAATCATTGGAGCTTATAAATAGTAGTATTATTTATTATGTTTTTTTTTTTTTTGATATTTTTATAAACAAATTTAAATGCGTGGTTCCATACGAGCAAAATACTTTTGTTGCTCCTTAGTTTGCAAATGCTGCTATGCCAGTTATCGCACGTCCCAAGATTAGGGCGTGGATATCATGTGTGCCCTCATAGGTATTAACCGATTCCAGATTCATAACGTGCCTTATTATATGATACTCATCACTAATCCCATTACCACCGAGTATATCTCTCATCTGTCGTGCAATATCCAAAGCTTTTCCAGCATTGTTTCGTTTTAGTAGAGATATCATTTCTGGTGTGTGTAATTTTTTTTCCTTAAGGCGACCCACATGCAAGCACGCCTGAAGACCAAGGGCTATCTCAGTGGTAGCATCAGCCAGTTTCTTTTGAATTAATTGATTGGCCGCCAAAGGACGTCCAAACTGTTTGCGATCTATTGTATATTGGCGTGCAGTTTCCACACAGGATTCTGCTGATCCCAATGCCCCCCAGGCAATACCATAACGAGCGTTGTTAAGACAATTAAACGGCCCGCTAAAACCAAGTGCATTTGGGAGCAGGTGCTCTTCGGGCACGTGAACGTCATCCATTAGAATCATACCAGTTGGTGAAGCACGCAAAGAAAATTTGCCTTGAATTTTAGGGGTGTCTAATCCTTTACCAGAGATTTTCCGATCTACAATAAAACCTCGTAGCTTGCCATCCTCACACTTGGCCCAAACAATGAGCACATCGGCAATTGGAGCACTAGTGATCCAAGTTTTGGAGCCATTAAGGATGTAGGTCTTCGACTGGCTGTCGTATTTGGCACGAGTCTCCATTCCAGCGGGATCGCTACCATGATTAGGCTCGGTGAGACCAAAAGCACCAATCAGTTTGCCCTGTGCCATTAGCGGCAAATATTTTTCTTTTTGCTCAGTTGATCCAAAGTCATAGATAGCACCCATGGCTAAAGAGCTCTGAACACTTACCGCCGACCGATAGGCGGAATCAACCCGCTCTACTTCTCGGGTAAGAAGTCCATAAGCCACATTGGACACCCCAGCACAACCGTAGCCCTGGAGAGTGCAACCCAAAACTCCTAAACTGCCGATCTCTTCCATTATCTTTTTGTCAAACTCTTCTAAGCGGTTTGCCAATTTTATGCCAGGTAGCAGTTCTGATTGACAAAAGGATCGGAACGCGTCGCGTATGGATATTTCTTCTTCGGTTAGCTGGCTTTCCAAATTAAGAGGATCTTGCCAATTGAATTTTGTAGTACTTGCCTTTGAGCTGCTGCTAGCAAGGCGTCCAAAAACTGCTGCGGGACGACACAATTTACTTATTTGCGCAATCATTCTTCTTCTTACTGTTTTGATTATGCCTTTTAAAATCGACCCAAGAACCAACACAAGTGCTTGACGTTTGCCGATAAACTAAAAACAACTGAAAGCTTCAAGCCCAAGCACGAGAGCCATTAAAAGCTTTTCATTTACTCTCAGAATCTCGCACTTTCACAGTAGGCGCTCTCTCACTTTGTTATTTGTTGATAAGAATCATCATAATCTTAGTCCATTTAATTGTTACCATTATCACATTAAATTCTGACTTGGTGATAGAAACTAAAAGTAAATTCTATATTAAAATAAAGCTTTTTAAAAATTATTCAAGGTCATCTTAAATCATGGGGGGTTCTTAAAATAAAAACGATTAAATTACTTTGACTAGTGCACCTACACAATATTTATTATATTAATTAATATTTATTCATAATCCTTTTTATACCCTGTTGGGTAAAAGGCTATACTAAAGTCGACAAAATTTATGTGTATATATTTAGATCAGCATTAACAGCCGGGTCGATGTCCGTTTGTCTGTTTTGGATATCAGAGCTATAAGAGCTACAGCAACCAAATTTAGATACTGTCTAAGCAGATCAACTTTGTTTCAAATTTTTGCAATGCCCACTTCCGCAAACGCAATTTAGAAAAAACGAATAGCCAGGGTTATATTAAAGATATCACATTCATATTTGAACACCTAATAATATGTGCCAAATTTTGTCGAAATTAAAAAATAAATACCGAAGATATGTCTATGTACATTTTTTATTGCAATGCCAGTGGTATGCCGAGTACGTGGAGTAAGAGTGAGCGAGATAGAGAACTTTCATTTTTTAAGTTAGTGGAAATTTTGCAGTAGTTTGATTTTATAAAATTGCTCTACCCTGTAACAAGGTATACTTAAAGTCGGCAGGGACAACTTTTTTGCTTCATTTTTTATATGTTCACTTATTATTCATAAGCTTCTTCAGTAAAAGCCAGAGCCGCAATGCATCCCATTTTTAATCCCTTGCAAAGGGTGTATGTATATTAATTTTGGTCGGAAGTTTGCAACACATAGAAAGAAGCATCCCTCACTATATTTAAAGTATTCAAACGAAAATTCATAGAAATATCGCCACTTGGTTGGTTTATAAGGCGAAGGTCAGTGTTTGGGGTTAGTTCGTAACTAGAACAGGCAGGAAACTTAAGAGAACGAAGTTGGCTGCAGCTTAGAAAAATTAGTGTAACTGGGGCGAGCTTTTGACTAGACGTTGCCTGTCCTGAAAGCCATGGACGTTACAATATATACATTCTCGATCAGCACGTTGAACTGAGTTTATTTAGTCCGTCAGTCAACAGGTACCTTTTCAAGACCAAACTTTATATTATAAAGTTTTTAATATACCGACCAAGTCTTATCAAATTCGGCTTACTATCATATAGTTCCCATAGGATCGATTGGTAAAGAATATGGTTTTCTAGCAATAACTTGGTTGTTTGTAAAGCGATTATCATAAAATTAATTGTGAGTAATTGTGAGTTTTATATATTTTTTATCGGAATCGGTTCACTATATTATGTAGCTTTCATAGGAACGATTGGTTAAGAAAATAGTTTTAGATAAACAACTTATTTTTTTAAAACTGATTGTAAGTTATAAGTATATATAGAAACGTCTCTATTGAGTTTCTGCAGAATCGGTACATCGGTATGGTATAGCTCCCAAAGAAATGATTGGACCAAAAAATATCTTGTATGCTAAACTTTTTATTTATATGTAAGTAAAACCGACAGCTTGCAAGAGTATTCGTACTTACGGCCGAAGTTACCCCATCCTTCCAGTTAGCAATAATTGTGCAAGGCGGTCTTTATTTCCAACGCAACGAAGACCGATATCATTATTCAGGGCTACAAAGCTTACTTTATGATGCAATGTGTGTAATCTATGCCTTTCCTATGTATATGTTTGTAACGTTCTTAAATAGGTCTTTATCTGTTTTTTGTAAAGTATTATGGACCAGTTACCGTAATTATTGTCTGTCCGTAGTCGAGATCAACGCAAAGTAGTCGCTTAGTTTCAATTTTAAGCTACAGGTCTGAAATTTTGCACCTAGGATTCTTCTTGCTGCAGACATTGCATATCTCGAAATCATACCGACCGGATGACTATATAATATAGCTCCTATTGAAACAATCGGTCGAGAATAAGGTTTAACCTCAGTAATTTTCTTGTTTTCCAATCGAATATTACGAAAATCGGTGTTTTTAAGTCACTTCTGGGAGATACGTTAAGAAGAATAGGAACAATCGACCAAAAATATGGGTTTCAAACAATAACTTACGTGTTTGAAAAGCGATTATCACAACAAAATTTTATATTTATTAGTTTTATATATATCTACTAAGTTTTATCAGAATCTGTTGACTATTAATGTAGCTCCCATGGTCAAAAATGAAAAATTTGGGTTTTTTCAGAAGTGTATAAACTTCGGCAAAGTTAGTTAGTTACATTGATATATTTTTTACAATGAACTTTTTTCTGCAGAAACAAGGTTATGTGAGTTTAAATAAGAATATCATCATTTTCCCCTAAGAATGGATCAAAATTTAAACACGTTTATGAAACTAATTTCTACTGTGATCAGTCGGCAAGTTTGTTGTTCAAAATGTTTATTTAAACGGATACATTAACTTATTTTAAAGAATAGATAAACAAGTGGTCGCCCTAATCCCTAATCCTAGTCCAGCCATATCATATTTTCGTACGGTTAAATGCTCTCGAAATCTTTAACAATTTTAAATAAAAATCCATTTACAGCAAATGTATGCTTACACTAATTTACACATAAACACGCTACATTTGGAGTTTCTAATTAAGAGCACTAAATAATAATACAATATCGTCAACTATACGTATTTTTCGAATACATAATAATAAATACACATACATTACTATTTGTTAATGTTAAATATAATATTCAATTTAATATAATATTCGATATCAATATGTTTCTTAGGTAAAACGACTGCGACAGCGTGTGGAGGAGCTAAAGCGTGAACTGGCTGGTGCTGAAGACGAGCTGGATTCGGCAGTCAATCAGGTGCGGCGTCTACAACGCAGCAATGATGAGTTGGTGGGCCAAACTGAAGGTCTTCAAGTGCAAATCCAACATTTGCAGAATCGGTAAGGCTTCTCCCAGGCATTTTAAATGTATAACCTATCATAACTAACTCTTCATTTGGTGCTGGTCTGGCTAATATATCCCACAACACTAACAATAATCCAATTAAAAACCAACCGAAGACGATCTGCAAGTCCACAAATGCGTGGTCTGGGTGGTGTTCAGTTAAGGAATAAAATAGAGCTACCAAGCGATTGTTTGCCCAATATAAATGATTTGCGTCAGATTTTTGATGACTCTCAAGCAGGACTGCGAAGCTCTAACAATGATGCCGCTGTCCATCATGCGGCCTCGGTAAAGCGGTCCAGTCACACGGAGCGCACGCTACTCCAGCAACAACAGAATAGTGCCGCCTCTGCGGCTGCAGCTGCCGCTGCCTTTTATGATGCCAAACCCACACATTTGGAAGAAAATATCTTTGAATCCAAGTCAAGAAATTTGGAATTCGAGAGGGCCAAACAAAAGTTTGATAATCCTCATCCGCATCATCATCTGCATCACCAACATCAAAGGCAGCGATCGGTGGGCAATGGACGCTATGGGAGCGCCGGAAGCAGCTCAAGTAGTGGTAACCGGGCTAATCTTGCCCTTCCTTTAAAGTGTATGACTAACGGAAGTAGCCATGAGAAGGAGCATCATCAACAGCCAAGTGCTGGTGTCGGTTATGCCAGAAATAGTATTAATCTTGATGGGCTTAAGGTATCGGACGATGAGGTGAGCTCTCGTCGACAATTTTTACTAACTTTTTAGTTCTTTATTTACTGTTTAAGAAGTTCTTTATTTACTGTTTAAGAGGTTTTGTTTCTTTTGCGAAATTTTTCCTTCAGACGTGAATCATCTGCTGCATATTATACTTTTTCCAGACTCCGTAGCTATGGATCCACAAGTTTACTACTAGACGATGAGACGGAAGGAAACAGCGATTGAACGACAACGATAAAAGTACATTCAAGCTTAGTTAATGGTATTAACAGGTAGTATTAAATTCTTCTAGCGACTTTTACGTAGGATGTTAATCAGAGATCTTAATCCGAATAATTTTAAATTGTTCCGTAGAGCAACAAGCGCATACGATTTTAGACTATATAATCTTGAAATTTCCATCCAAAGTCAATTAGTAATAACGATAGATATTGATCTGAACAATGTAAATAACACTATGCAACTGTTTATCAATTTTTAATTTTTTTTATTAAATATCAATTTATCATCTATAAGAAAATCAAACCCATAACTAAACCTCAATAAAATTGGAAATTATAATTGTTACGCAAATTGTTGCATAGTGTATACCATCAGTTTAGTTTCAATGTAATCTGTAAAGTAATACGTAATACGGAACTCTAATGAATTGGCTCACTTTTGTTTTAATAACTAGGATGGAATTTCAAACTCCTTTATAATAAATGTATACAGATCACAAATATATTCTTCAAGTTAACAATCATATACATACATAAATAGACATTTACACCACATATTAATTCATGCATAGCCCATATGTATTCCATTTCAAATTTAGTGCCAGAAAATAACAAAAGATCTTAATATGCTGCATTAAAAGTCGTAAACAAAAAAATAAATTTCAATTTATTTACACATCTTTTTACAATACGCCAAAGCGTATTCTAGTCTTTTCAAATTTTTTTAATATATCTTCTCTTTAAAACAGCATATTTTGATCTTATAATAATTAATTAACATGTAGTAATATTAGTAGTATATAAAATTTTTTGATTATAATGTACATCTATAGTTACCTATTGAATAATCAATGCTCTACAAAAATGAATATCAATAAACCTTGGATACTGTAATTCCAGAAAAGTAATCAAACCCCAAAGAGTTTTATTTCATTCGGAAAATAGTTTATATATTTAGAGTACTTTAGATTTTTGTCAAAATTGATGAGTTAGTTATTATTAAAATCGAAGATTATCAGCACCACCTCTAATTTTCGACCATGGTACAAGTAACGCGTAGTACAAAGTTTACAGGCATTTGCATTGCCCTCTATGTGTCTTATGCAGTTTTTGTATTCCTCCTATTGCCGATACTACTGCCGGACCCTGTAACGTTGTACAGAGCCATAGTTGCCTTTCAAACGCGACATTTGGGAAATTTATCCAATTATACCTTGGAAAACGGTGGCCAGCCGATTCGTTCAATGCTTGTGACAATGCGGGGTTCTGGTGCACTTAGTTTACTGAACAATTTATCCCATCAGCCCGGCTGTTATCATCATTATGCCCCTTTAATAGCATATCAGAGTCGGTTTTTAGCAGAACAGCATGCGGAGCAGGCTTTAGAAGAATTAAGTTCCTTATATAACTGTAACTACAATCAATCGGCGCAGTCTATGCTTAACATCGGGATGAGATTTTCGGCATTTCGACGATTTTATGGCGTTCAGTGGAAATCTTGCATGACCTATGGTCATGGAGTGTGCTGGGATCCAGAGACTATTGCACAGATCTGTAAACTTTTCCCATTTATCAATATGTCGGTGTATAACCTAAGACTAAAATACTTGGCTGCGCTTCTCGAAAAGAAGTAAGCTTCGACTTAATTTAAAAAAATTTAGCAATTTCGTTATTTTTTTTAGCCTCAACATTCGCATTCTGCTCCTTGTTCGTGATCCTCGAGGTACAATGTACTCTCGATCCAATCGGAATTGGTGCAGCGGCAAACCGGATTGCGATGACCCAAGTACTCTGTGCAACGATATGATCAGCGATTATGATACAGCAAAAAAACTGATAAAGGAATATTCGCAGTCATTTGGGTAAGTGTAGTTCTTTTTTTCTTATTGAATGCTTAGATACACATATTATAACCTTAATTGACTTAGCATTGTACGTTACGAAGAATTAGCTCAGCATCCAGCCAAGGTATTGCAACAAGTATTCAATTTTTACGGTGTGCCACTAAAACAGAAAAGGGAGAGACTGCCTGGACATCCGCGCTCAAATGATTTTGATGATAAGAGTTTGGTAGATGAAACTCCCTTCAAATTGTTTGACCAGCAGTTTGCGAACCAACCCGCTTTTGAATGGTTGACTCAGTTGTCAGCAGCAAAAGTCAAGGCTATAGAAGATGCACCTTTCTGTAAAGAGGCCATGCAAATGTGGGGCTATCGTCCCATCAACAACGACAAGGAGTTTTCCGCTGACACTTTTAACCCGTTGAATGGGGATCCGATTTTTCCCCAAAAGGAAGATGTACATTGATTGGTTGTAAAATTCCCTTCTAAGACAATTAAAATACTTATCAAATCCTAGTTGAACTGCAAATTGAAAATGTCTAAAATAATGCCGTCAATATTTTATAATAATTATATTTAAAAAATATATAAACTTTTCTTGGTGAGAAATAACGTTAATCAATATTGCGAGCTCCGTTAAGTTGTTTGAAGGCGCCTATTATTAACTAAAGTCTGAAATTAATTTTCTTAATTCATTTTGTAGGTAAGGTATCTTTTTATCCTTTAAAAAGTCGTGAGTTACCGCGGCGACAGTGTTATCGATAAATGATAGCAGTGGTGTTTATTTAGATGTAGATGCCGGAAAAATTTCTTATTTTTGCTCTGAAAGAATATTTAACCAAATTCTTACTGCGATACCAAACGAAATAAAAAATTATATACATGCATTGAGGCCTATACGATAAAAAACGAGATCATGTTTTTTATCTTAATTTTATTTATTGGTGAAACTTTTCTATATTCCTTTAATAACAAAGGCATAAAAAGCTGGTATTAATAATTAATTTAGCTTTTTCAAAACAACAGTGTGCTTGGGTATTAAATTGGTCGTCTAATCTGGTCACACTGTCGTTATAATAAACATCAGGTTCGCATTCGAGAGTTTATCATTGAGTCGGTAACAGCGGGCTTTTATTATAACTGAACTTAATAAACTTATAAAATTAAGAAATCGCGTGAATGTAAAGAGCAAAAGTGATGTTTGTAAGCTGAGAGACGCAGTGCAATATGTGTGAGTGCAATCGGGCTAGAGTAAATGAGGCACACGAAAAAGCTTTCTCTATTTAAGTTTAAGTGCAAAGTGCATGATAGCGCTAAAAATAATAATAATTACTGCAACCACGCCAAATGACCACCACGGATTTCGATTTGGAGACGTGTGAGCTAATCCCTGATGAAGCCGGAACCAGAACACGGGCCAAGCAACGATTGAGTTTAAACTCAAAGCGACGACACAGCAGAATGTCGCGGAGAGCGAATCTCATTGGAATCGTTGGCGTTAGCTGCTTGTGTATCGTATTATTGATAGCAACTACTCAGCACCGTCCATTGTCTGCTCCCTCGTCGTACCAACAACAAGGCACAGGAGGGGGAGGAGGAGCATCTGAAAGAGGCGGTGTAGCCTCCATTTTAGATGGTGGCCCCTCGAATTCGTTAAATCGTAATAGCTTCTATGAACGCTTCCAGCAGCAGTTGTCAGCATCTCAGACGGCTGTATATAATCTCACAGCAACCATTGTCGATGTACTGGCCGCCCAACGTGCTCGTATTCTTACCGAAATGGAAAACTTTGAGTATCCTCGAGGTGGTGCTGAAAAACTAAATGATATGACTCCCGAAACTGAGGGGACACCAGTTCGTAGCATCGTAGTGACTTCTTGGCGTTCCGGTTCCACTTTCCTGGGCGACATTTTGAATGCCATTCCAGGAAATTTCTATCATTACGAACCACTTTTGGATTTTGGTATCAAGCAAATTCGGCATCCTAATGACCAAACTCTGGCCGTGCAAAATCTTAAAAATTTGCTCCAGTGCGACTATTCAGATATGCAGGATTATTTAATTTTTGGCAAGACTCACACATATCTTTTTGAGCACAACACTCGTCTGTGGGATGTTTGTCGCGAGTTCCCGCGCTTCTGCTGGCGCCCCGCCTTCCTTACGCCCTTTTGTAAATTGTTTCCCATACAGAGTATGAAGACAGTGCGATTGCGGTTAGCTCAAGCTGAACAGCTGTTGGAAGATCAAAGGTGAGTTTAAAGTATATGTACTATGAGGTACAAATACCCCTAGCTTGCAGGCAGTACCCAATCGAGTTGGCCCACTAAATTTTATAGCTCTTACAAGATATTTATATCTTTGCAAAAAAAGTATATTAATTTTGGTCAGAAGTTTGCAACGCATAGAAGGAAGCATCTCCGACTATATAAAGTATATATGTTCTTGATCAGCACGATGAGCTGAGTTCATTTAGACCTGAAATTTTGCACCTAGTCTTCTTTTTGCTGCAGGCATTGTATATAATATAACGATCGGTCGTAAATATGCTTTAATCTCAATAACTTTGTTGTTTTCCAACAAAATATTACGAAAGCCGGTATTTATGAGTTTTATATACTTCTTAACATATCCACCAAGTTTCATCAAAATCGGTTGACTATATCATATAGCTCCCATAGGAACGATCGGTCATGAATATGAATTTAGAGCAATAACTTGGTTGTTTTAAAAGCGACTATCACTAAATTTGGTATTTATGGGTTTTATATACTTTCTAACATATCTGAAAAGTTTTATCAGAATCGGGGCACTATATCATATAGCTCCTATAGGAACAGTCGGAGCAAAAAAAAAAATTTTTTTTTATTTTTTTTTTATATATAATTCTGGTAATTTATATGTAATTGATAAGAACAGTTTGCAAAGGTATCCTAACTTCGGCATGGCCGAAGTTACCCCATCCTTCTAGTTTTGATTTAATTTTATATCCTAATTATTCAAGGTGTGGAATGTTGTGTGGAACCATGTGTGGTAGCTGTAGCTGTTGTTGCTGATCAGGAGGACAGATACATATAGAGGAACTTATCGATAAAGAAAAGATATGAATTATTATTTACGTTTTAGCCCCAATTTTCCCCAATTTTTTTATTCGATTGCTTGCTTTTAAAGATTAAAAAAATTTAAAAATTTTGTTTTCGTCAGCTGCTTACTCTTAGATAAGAATTGTAGTTCTCTTGTTTCTTTCTGTGTCTCAAAAAGTTTGATACCTATTCATACATATAAATGTACATAAAATTACTCATTAGAGCTTTTTCCATAGGGAGAGAAAGTGGAACTCCATATCTGACTTATTTGATGTAATCAGTCGATTGATCGGTTTGATCCAGACAAACGGGCGGACGGAAGCTCAGGTGGACTTTGGTCTATTACCTCGCCTTCCAGGCGATCCAAACCTCTGACCTATTAATATACTCTTTTTGGAATGGTATAACAACGACGACAAAGTTAATTACACATATGTATATATATATTCTCTTGTTGTTTTTCAATTCTTTAACTCGATTCTTCTGTTTACCTTTGAAATCCAAATCATTTCTGCCAACTGAACCAAAAGTTTCATTTACATAATTTTCTACTTAAAATGTAAGCCGAACAGAAGGACAACACAAACAAAATAAAGAGAAAATCAATAAAATTAGTGTATGGATATTTCTGGTTAACAAACCAGTAAAAAGTAAACAAAGGGAAAATATATTTGATTGATGTGCTGCTGTCCGTTCCCCTCAACCTTCCTTCGCACCGGCTACTACTTCTCTTTTGTGGTTTCGGTTTCATTTAGAGCTACTCTTCAGCAGTTTTTGCTAGACTCCCCGGTCACAGCACATTAGGGATATCTGTATCTTGGCTTTTGTTGGCACACTTGTGTCAATGTTATGCAAAAGAATCCACAAACACAAATTTCAATCAATGGGAAATGACATTTAAGCAGGGAACGAGATGACGAGCCAGTATTGTTCTGATTCGATATATAATATACATACATATGTATGTATGTATATGTATGCATTTGTGTGTATATGTATATAAGTACTTCTAAATATAAGAATTGATTGAAATATGGATGGAATAAATGGGGGGATGGAATAAAGGGTAAATGTAATTTATTTGTAAATGTCAAAGTAATGATTATGTGTGTCATTGGCTTGAATAAAAGTTCAAAAATGTTTAGGTATATTTACATAAAAGTAATGGAAAATCATTTAGATAATCGGATTTACCAATCGTTAAGAAGCCCTATTGATGGAGGCCAGTTATATATCAAAGTAAACTATATTTTTTTAATATACATTTTTGAAGGGTGTTTACATGTTGCATAGATAACTTTCTACTTTTACTTTGCCTGAGTTATGCTTTGTTCACACTCTATTAACGCCCATAGGTTGACGGTCTTCGTTGTGTTGTCTTCGGTCAGTTAGAATGCATTAAAATTCCGGAAACGTAGCCCAGCACTTAGATTTATAACTTCTTTGTGTTCTCTGGTGTGGCGTAGCCCATTCTCCAAATGTCTCGTGTTATCCGTTTACAGTGTCGGTTACTGGTTCGCATTGGGGGATGAATATTCCATTCGGCTGATTCTGACTCACTTGGCTTCTAATTGCTGGGTGCGCCCAACAATAAGCAATAACTAAATGTATTCTTTCAATGATTTATTCTGAATCACTAATGTTCAAAATGTATTTATTTTGAAATTTTAGAACTATTATCTTTTGCAGTTTTTTTTTTTTTCTTTCCTTTTTTTTTTATCTATGAACAGTTTTGAACACCCCTCTACTGTTTTAATTTATTTTAATTTTTTGTTAAAAAAAAACATTTGGTTTTTGTGGTCGTTAGCTTTGAGGCGGTTTTGGCATAAAGTAGATGAAATTTTGAGAAAATTGAAACCGCCCACAGGCTTGCACACTGCCAACAAAAACTATACCCCACAGTTTGCCTCGAACTACGAACAGCAGCCACAAAAACCGCAAAGAGTTTTACCCTAGTCTCTTTTAGTTGGCTTATAATGAGCAAAGTGGCTATTAACAGAGGAAAAACTTTTTTTAAGCTGCGTTTTTTAAAACGGGACAAGAACCGAAAAAACAAAACAAACTTGTTTTGAAAACTTATTGCACAATTGCAGACCTCATTCTCGACATGAGATGGCATTTAAATTTTGACTTGACAGTTTTGACAGGAACAACACCAATGATAGCGCCGAAAGAAGGAGAGATCGTGAGTTCAGTGAACGTTTACAACTGAGCGCGGGTGTCTTTGGCATACTGAAACGACACAAACAGCTTCGGCTTCGTTTTGCATTCGAAAATTGAACGGGTTTTTGAGTTTGCCTAAGTAAACTTTTGGTACGTGCTTACGTACTACGTGGTAAGCGATCTCTTCGTCGTGTTAAATAGGTGAAAAGTAGAAATAAAATTTGTCTGCAACGGAATCGGTGACGTCGGCAACGAACAGGCTAACTTACCTGTCTGAAACAAGCTCTTGGTACTGTGGCAGTGAAAGTGATTGATTTTTTTCTTGCAAGCACTAGAGAAAATTTCGCTTTTTTTAAACATTTATACAGAGTTAACGATCATATGTTGGTAAAGCGCAATCATACTAATACTTTCGTATTCCGGTTTGGAGCGTTTTTTTGTTTGTAATTTTTTTTCAAATAATATACAGAGAAAACTTGAAAAACACAAGAACTGACCTGATTCAAATTACTTTTCTACAGTTCATTTGACAATCTAGATTTACCCAAGTTCTAACACCAAGGTAAAAAATGAATATGTCTAAGAAATTTTACAACCGATCATTTTATTAGTAGTTCGATGAGAACGAAATTCTATAAAGTTAAGGAGACGACAATAGTGAACTTTCTTTCACTGAAACCAGCTTATAACTTGTATTCTCCAAAAGCGTGTGAAAATTACAATGATTTACTACTCTCAGAGCACTAATTGATCAATGGATTAATCAGACGATGTAACAACAACAATAAAAAGTAAATAGAACCCAGCAGCATCCATATATCTATGTATATATCAGTCTGTCCATCTATCTATAGTAAGCCCTAAAACGCATTGAAAACTGATGAAGCATGGAAAGCCATTGCCGCCGTCGAACCGCGACCAAATCGAATGTCATAAACTAAGTGTATGCCTTGCAGTTGTGTGTAGTATATAAGGATGTACTTATGTATGTACATACATACATACAAAGTTGCAACTAAATTGAGGTGGGTTAAGTTGGCTTTGGGTTTTGAGGTGAAATCGCATTATGCCATGGCTACTTAAAGATTTACAACGCAACGTTTCGACAATAAATTCTGCTGGTAATTGTATGCTTCTAAACTATGAAGATGAACAAAAAGTAGAAGCACAGAAATATATATATAAAAAGAGAAAAAGAAAATCCGAAATACCAAAAGTTCTCTACAAGGCTGTTAGCCTTTGTTAGAGGTAATGACGGTTGTTGTGATCTTGCAAACACAAAATTAAAAAAAAAACAAAAAAAAACAACAACAACAACACCAAGAACAGTTTTTGCATTTTAAATAAATTATAATTCAAAGGTGTTGAGTTTTGTCTGTCCGCTGTCAGTGTTTATAAATAAATAATATTCTGGCGGGATGGCAATGCCAAAAACTCGGCCCGATAGTTAATAAATCTATTTTTAAAATGGTACTCGCACCTTGATTGTCGAAGTGATGATAACTCTTTTATTAACTAACTAATAGATCTGTAAGTTTCATTCAAATTATATTATGAATGATGAAGTTATAATGCTAACTTACAGGTTTAATTTATAGAACTCAAATTAAACAAGCGCACAGTTAAAAAGAAACATTTGATGGAAAACATATTAATTTAAACATATTTTAATATGTTTCGTAAGGCAAATGTAAAAAATTCTTTCTGTTAAAGATAAGTAATATATTTAGCTCTCATGCCTAAAATAACGAAACCGAATTAGGTCAAATCTGTAAATAAACAACCAAAATACAATTTAAAATTTTATTGTACCAAACAGTTAAACAGTTTGTAGTAGAAGGCAGTCCACACCTTCATAGAAAAGTTCAACTTGCATTTGATTTATCATTCGTATTACACATGATGCTCCCCTTTCCAGTAGCTGGATTTTATTTTACTTTTATTGGCAAGAAAAAGTTTTTCTCAGTATTATGTGCACTTTTTTGTAAATTTCTTTTTAGCTGATTTGGCTTTTGCTCTCACCTTGCTTGCTTTTTTAATTGCACTGCTGCTTTGGGAAGACTTTCATTTCTCTCTCATCCGCGTTTATGCTTGTTTTACTATTCACCTGAAAAGCCATATAAATTATATATTCTAAAACCATCCGATAAGTTTACATATGTTGTATATGTTTATGTGTTTTGAAGATTCCACAAGTGTAATAAATTTGGCTTTGTTTTAATCGCGAATTCAATATTGGAGAAAAATTTGTTCTACTAACTTTAACAGTCAGCTTGACTTAACTGATGATAAGTTCTATACATGCGCATATGTATGTGTATACCATAACTTACATAATTTTATGTAAATTAAGCTTCGATAATAACGGATGCCATTCCTTACAAAATCAGTTCTGTTGCTTACTAGATAAAAAATAAAATTTTTTCTCGAAATCTGGGTGTATAATTTTATTGATCGTTGACCATATAAAGCATAAAAATAAGGATATATTTCCATCATGGAAATATAGAAAGCCACTCCTATAGAAAAGTGTGGGACATTCTGATTGTTAATAGGTTTCAAATATGTCCAAAGCCAGATTCTAATTCTTTTTCCAAGTTTTCGAAAATTAACAGTGAGCGAGAAAAGTAGAACTTAGAATGTATTCTTCCCGTTACATTGAATTTTTATACGCGAATATTTCTAGTATGCATGTACCTTACAAAAAAAAGAAAAAAATTGGACCAGAGTTCTTTTTGGCCCCCATTTGGCTTTTTGCCAACAACATTTTTGTTGTTATTTGGCCACATGCAAAATACCAGCACATTTTGTGAAGGTTTTCGGCTCTTACGGTCATGTGCGGCGTACATTTGTCGCTCGGTTTAATTTTTTAGCTTGTAGCTTTTGTTTTTGTTGTTGTTCCTGTTAATGTGCCTAGCTAACTCGCTACTTTAACAACTTTGTCCAAATTCCATTCATGCATATTTCATAATTTTGCCTGCGTAAAGCCGCACGCAATGCTCCCCAATGGGTGGATGAGAGTAAGTAATTCTCAAACCGTAACTTGGCAAATATGTGGAGTACCTTGGTGTGCACCTGCTGATCATACGTGCGAGCTTTAAGCCAAATTTAATTCTTAAATTTTCTTTTTATACCCTGTACCCAGAGGGTAAAAGGGTATATTAAAGTCGCTAAATGTATGTAACAGGCAGAAGGAAGCATTTCCGACCCCATAAAGTATATATATTCTTGATCAGCATCAATAGCAGAGTCGATTGAGACATGCCCGTCTGTCCGCCCGTCCGTCCGTCCGTCCGTCCGTATGAACACGTGGATCTCAGAGACTATAAGAGCTAGAGCAACCAAATTTGGTGTCAGCATTCGTGTAGTGTCTACGCAAATCAAGTTTGTTTCAAATTTTTGCCACGCCCACTTCCGCCCCCGCAATTGAGGAAAAACGAATAACTAGAGTAAAATTAAAGGTAGCGTGTTTTCATTTGGCACACCCAATAATATGGCCAAAAAGTATCAAATTTTGTTAAAATCGGACAAGAAATATTAAAGATATACCTATGTAAAATTTGCACTGAAATGCCATGTGCGACATTGCGTAGTAAGTGTGAGCGAGATAGCATGCGTTCGTTGCTGCCGCTTGTAAGGAGAATTTTAATTTGAACTGATGGCAAATTTTAAGGAGTTTGATTAATGCAGTTACTCTACTTGGTACAGGGTATACTCAAAGTCGGCAGGGACGACTTGCTTGCTTCATTTATATTAGTTTCTAGAAATGTGTTGGTATTATTAATTAAGTGTAATGTTCATATGCTGTTGCGGCCATAGTTTTTTAATGAATGCAGATAAAACAGTTTTTTATTTGTGTGCGACACGTGCATCAACAGGTATGTTTAGTACAGAGAGAGAGAGATCACAGCTCTGACGCCCCTATGTATAGTACGTCTCTTTTTTGTTTGCCCATCTTCGTACTTACAATATCCTATGCAAAAAAAACAGCAACAATAAAGAGGAATGGGCATTATATATCTAGAGCCGTTACAACGGAAGTTTTCTAATGCTTTTTTATACCCTGTACCCATAGGGTAAAAGGGTATATTAAAGTCGCTAAATGTATGTAACAGGCAGAAGGAGACATTTCCGACCCCATAAAGTATATTCTTGATCAACTGCCGAATCGATTAAGACATGTCTGTCTGTCCGTCCGTTCGTCTGCCGTCCGTCTGTATGAACACGTGGATCTCAGAGACTATAAGAGCTAGAGCAACCAAATTTGGTGTCAGCATTCGTGTAGTGTCTACGCAGATCAAGTTTGTTTCAAATTTTTGCCACGCCCACTTCCGGCCCCCGCAATTTATGAAAAACGAAAAACTAGAGTTAAATTAAAGGTAGCGTATTCTTATTTGGCACACCTAATAACCTAATGACCAAAAGGTATCAGCTGACTGAATTTCGTTAAAATCGGACAAGAAATTTGTACTGAAATGCCCAGTGCGACATTGCGTAGTAAGTGTGAGCGAGACAGCATGCGTTCGTTGCTGCCGCTTGTGAGAATTTTAGTTTTAATTAATGGCGAATTTTAAGGAGTTTGATTTAATAAAGTTCCTCTACTTGGTACAGGGTATACTCAAAGTCGGCAGGGACGACTTGCTTGCTTCATTTGTTGTTGCTCTTGTCTGCTCGATGTAAGCGGATACACAATGAGTGCAGAAAAAAAAACACAAAGAGAAAAGAAACTGAAAGAAAAACGAGCGCGGCATGACAATGTTTAAAGTTAATAATAACAGAACAACAACAATAACAGCAAGAAGAAAATACTTATACGAGTAAGTGAACAAGCGAACCGGACGGACCACACACCGCAATGAATGAGCATGGAAAAATTAAAACAAAAGCCGGTGAAGATTTCACATTTGATGTTATGTCGTTGTTGAATGTTGACTGTTACTGTTGTTGCCTGGTACTCCTATAACAATAACCTAGTTAGGCCCTGGCTAAATTGTGATTAACTGCAAAAGACAAAGCACTTAGAAGTCGTCCAAAGCGACGTGTGAATGGAATTAATGAGACGAGACGGGACGAGATGAGACTGAAAACTTCAGGGTTAGCCCAAAAGAGAAAGTCCCCCTTTTCTATGCGACGACTAACTGAGACTATCTGACTGAGTGCTTTGTAGAGAACTGCAACCCGTGCACAGTGGAACCAAAATATAGCCACATTCTCGCAAATAAAAGTAAAAATTTTAATTAAAGACTGCAAGAGCACATTTAAGAAGGAAGACTGGGCTCTAAAGAAAGTTTTTATAAATATTAAACAACTAATCTCACGCTCCAATTTTATTCTAATTTAATTTAAATTAGTTAGGAAGACACAAGGGTTTTAAGACCATCTTTCCTATTGGTGATCTATACATTGGTTTAGGTCAGTTACTCGATATAGTAGATTAAACAGGAATTCCATAAAATCAATCAACTCTTTATGTCTTCAATATATCTTATTAAGTATTTGTAAATGGAAAGTTTGTTCATCAGTGATCCATTGACCACTGTACGTTGCATGTCATCGTCCCCGTAAAAATGCGTGTCATGACCTAAACAATTTATAATGTGGCTTGCAGTCGGAATGAGGTTCAACCTCCTTTGGCCCCGCTCTCCTTTTTATGTCTTCAAGTTTGACTCCACTCTATCATTAACAGCCATGACGAAAATTGCTCAGCCATTGAATGCTAGATCTTTTTGGCCCTCCCCATGAAAAACTTTCGCGCATAAATTAGGCTAATATCCAAGAGGTAGAGCGGCAAAAATAGTGCAACTAGCAGATTACAGTGCTTAACAATGGAATTGAAAGGACAGAGAGAGGTATGGCACAATTGGTGGGTGTAGAACTTACCTTGTGCTAATGATAGCTACAAAGCTGTCAGCTATGTGGAGGTGGGTCCAAAGCGGACAGAAATGGAAGAATAGGAAGTGCGAGATGGCAGGAAACAGTTTTTCCGTAGTTTAAAAACAAAAGGAAGAAAATTGCACCTATTAAGAAATTTATTGTCTATATAGCTATTTTTTCAAGGTTTTAATCAACTCTGATGCAATTGTCAAAATAAATTTAATTGTTTTACGACATTACGCGATGGGTGGGAAATTTTTGGACTTTAGTAAGTTTTAAAAGCACTGTGTATTATTTATATTCGTATTTGTCTGTCAGATGCAGCTCACTGTTGATCTAAATAATGATTATATTTAAAAACTAATTACTTAAAATAAAGTTTTAAATACTTCTCAAACCAAGTTAACTTTTGATTTAATTAAGTCTTTTATTCAAGGTAGGTACAGTTGCGAGCAAAAAAATAGTAGTGCCCAAGACACGTCAATGCTTTTTCCTATAATTTGGAAGATATTATTCCGATCTGCATAAAACTGCTAGGAACCGTTATTTGAAATGTCTACCACATGTCCAATTCATTTAAATCTCACTTGGTGCCTCTACGCCGTTGCAAATTCATTTTTACGCAAAAATGCCAAATTGTCGCGAGGAAAATAATAGTGGTGAAGACTCTATCATTGCAAGAAATCCAAACTTTGCTCCCAAGTTGGTTTTTTTAAATCGATTTCGTGTTCGCAATATAAGATCCATTAAAAAATCAGCATTGGCAAGTTATATTGGGCCGGGGTAAGCACATTTCCCTTAAGAAGAGGATTCAAATTGGAAACCTCATATCTGGGGGCAAAACATATAGAGAAGTGAAGGATATCCCAACGTTGTCCTCAACAGTGATTCGAAATAGCTTAAAAGATAAAAATATAGCAGGAATACGTGGCCAAAAGAGTGAAATCTCGTCTAAATTAGGAAAAAGTATAGTGCGAACCTCAAGGACTCGTCCGTTTCAAGCTGCCGTGGGCGTCCAGGAAGAGCTTGAGGTGCCTGCCAGTGTTTGTACAGAGTGGCAAGTGTTAAGGGAAAATAATTTAAATGCTAACAGCCATCGGAAAACATCCTTTCTTTCACAAGAGTACGTGTCAAAACGGATTGACTACTCGAAATTTTGTCTAAATTGGCCTGTCGAGAAATGTCGCACCATACTGTGGTCAGATGAGTCCAAAGTTGTGATGTTTGGATTAAATGGAACTAGTCTGTATGATAGTCGACCGAAAAAAAGGAAATATATAGTCCGCAGTCAACCACCAAGACGATCAACCACGGTGGATGCAGTGTAATGGTGTTGGGCTGCTTTTCAAATAACGGTGTAGGGTCCATGTACTGCGGCCCAAATCATCATGGACAAACATGTATACGTTCAAATTGTATAAAAAGTGATGCTACCATGTTCCGAAAAGGAGATGACACTTTGTTGGGTTTTTCAGAAAGACTATGACCCCACATACACAAGCCAATTGCCAAAAACTTGATTCCAAAAGGTCGGAGTAGTCCTAATAAAGTGGCCTGCACATTCGCCTGATCTGAACCCGATCGAAAATTTGTGGTGCGATGTTAAAAAGGAAGTAGGTGCTATAAAACCAACTACAAAGAAAGACCTTTGGACTATCATAGAGCGTACATGGAAGGCCATAACACCTGAAAGGTGCCACGTACAGGTGGACTCCATGCCGCGAAGTTGGGTAGCCGTACTTGGAAACAATGGACGTGCCACTAAATTTAAATCTAATAATAAATAAGTCTTTAATATAAAACTATTTCCCTGTTAAAAAATTCATTAGTTTAAAATTTTTTAAACTTCAAAATATGCACTACTATTATTTTGCTCGCCTCAATATGGCACCATTTCCAAAAAATCTTCATTATTTTCGGAAAATCAAAATGGAGTGTTTTTTTTTGTACATAAAATAAACAATAAGAGTCTCAACAATAAATTAGCATTCCAAAAGATCTTAGTCTAGCCCTTAAAACATTACTTTTGATGCTATTACTAAAATGGGCGATACCACTACTATTTTTTTGCTCGCAGCTGTATGTGTAATATGGTTCATACTGAGATACAATATATCACTATATACTTGTCGTTCCACTTTCTTATCATCCTAAACAAAATAAAAAAATATGTTACGGCACGACACAATGTTGCCACTGGCCATAAATCTTTGTTTAGCTTTGACCTTCTTTCATATACAAACTATGAAATGAACCAATTGCTAGCGGGCAAACAAATTTTCTTATGCAATCAAAGTACTTCACTGCACTTCGTTCTCGACGACTCATACTAGCTCAGCTCCGGCTCCGGCCCCGTCTGGGTTACACAACGGCTTACTTATGCAATACCGTAGTTGCCGCCCCTTCAGACTATGTCGATTCGAATTTTCCTTTTTTTTTTTTTTGTGAGTAAAGGATCATTAGAGAAAAAACTTGCTTCATATACGAGAACACATGCATTAATAAATGGCCACAGACTCAACTTAAACTGCGACAGCATATAGCAGTAAGGGTTGGCGGCAGCGGCAGCGACGGCAACAAACTTCCGAAATGTGGGTCCCAACATGGACCCAACACCCATCCGAGGGCAGCATTGAGCTTTACTTATAAGTGTAACCTATAAAAAACCTCCTCAATGCGCGAGAGAGAGCAAACAAACCCCAACCTAAAGACAGGAAATTTGTTTCGCCCTGGATAAAAAACACCAAAAAGCGCTAAGCGAATATACTGTATAACTATTACAAAGAAAAGAGAGTAGGGGTGCGATTATATAGACCAAATAGTCAAGGCAAAGTAAAACAAAAATGTTTATATTGCTGCAAGAAACTAAAAGTGGAAAGAGAAAAAAAAATGATTTTAAAGCCTTGCGATAAAAAATTTAAATTGCTTGAGTACTTTTGAAAAAAATATTTAATAAAATAAATACCCTAAGATAGTTTCCTTATAGCGAAAAAAATAAATAATTAAATTAACTTGCAATTACCGACTACTGAATCACTATGAGAAACCTTATCCTTCGTCACTAAAATTTGCAGTTCGAGAAACAAGTACATGGCGATGCGCTTTGTCGCTCATTTTACAACTTTTTGAAATAGAAATAAAATTTTGAAGATTTTTGTCAGGTTGATATCATGGCTAGCGCAGGACTAAGAAAACATCACAACAAAGAAGCAGGTTGTCGAAATAGCGCTATTTAAAGAACTAACAGGTTAAAACACGTAAACGTGGATGAGGTAACGTTATAATCTTAGTTCAATCCAACTGACAAATTATGTTGTCTTAAATTTCGTTATAAACATCATGCTGTCGTCATTACTTATATAAAACATTATAGCTTTCAATTTGATCAGCTTGATAATTTCAAAGATTACTTTGTACTTGTATTTCCAGACTTATTTACACTTTTATAAAAAGTTTATAGAAACAATAAGAAGGAATATTTCTGAGTGTACAAAGTGTTAAAGATATATTGATTTCTGTGTATTATGATTAGATATTGGTGTCCATAAGATATGACTGCGGGTGTTCTTATAGGATTGAGAGGGATGACTTTTTTGCCAAGCCCTTTATCTTTAGAGTGAAATGTTACTTTATAAATGTATATAATATTCCGTAGATAAGTGGCATTGGTGGTTTCCAGTTGTTATTGGACACACCTAATTACATATATAAAATGTATTTTTTACCAATTTTTGATACACTATAATGGTTTTTAAGATACACCAAAGTCGGTTCGAAAAGTCCCTATTAATTTATTTTTCATTTTTAATTTGTGTTGCAAAAACCGATCTTTGTTATTGGTTATTCATTCCGATTGACTCATTACTTTGTTCTATTTTAAATTAACCTTCTGTTCGAATGAAAACTTTTGGTCTTTCTATTGTACATTGTTTGTTTTTATTGTATTGTTTATGGAATTTAGTGCTGCGCCTTTTTATTATTGTATATCATAAACTCGGTTTATTAATACCTTACAAACAATAATTGTTTATGTGCTTAGCGGTCTCAAATAAATGAGTTATCGACCGGGGTTCTATAGGAACATTTATTTCCTCTCATTTATGTTGCTCTTATCTTTTGCTAACAACTAACACCATCCGAAGACACTTTTACTGAAATAAAGTCTTAATCTCCAATATCTAGGGAAGGGGCCTGCCAGGATTCTCTTTTTCATCTTGAGCCACTATTTTTTATTTTATTAATTTTAAGGAATCATAATGGGGACCAAATATTTTTGACCAGGAAGTGAATTGAAATTGCCAGATTATTTTCTTTTATCTTGCTATTGTAGCAAATTAAATGTACTTCAAACCTTTATATAAAGAGTGAACCGAGATGCTATAAAGGTAGAAAACCATTTAACACTATTCCGACCAAGATTTTGTGTATACCTATTTGAACCAAAAGGTGTCTTTTGACACCTTAGCCAATTACCAATGAAAAACTTTAAAAAGTTACTCTTTTTATTATTTTTAATCAAAAATAATATTTATTCTTTGACTCTTTTCGATAAATGCGTACCATATCTTAGATGCCAAAGCAAATTTATCCACTCCTAACCGTTGGCTTTGCTCATTTTTATAATCAAAACGCACAAATCTTAGAATTTCCTTAAGGCAACTACGACTCATGGTATTGGAAAAAAAAATTAAGGACCCCATTTTGTATTCCATAAAAACAATAAGTGAACATTTTTTTTTTGCTCATAGGCACCACGTACATATAAAATGCCTGTAACTTATTTCGAGATAAGCTCCAGTCTTTTTCCAAAACTCTTTTTGCTTCCGTTTCCGTACATTTTAGATTGTATTCCATAATATGGACATCCTTTGCGGTAGAAATAAAAAAACCAAGAAAATGTAGAAAATCGCAGGAAAATTACAAACACGTTTTGTATTTCCATACCTTATAAGCGAACCTATTTGAAGTAAATACTTGAAAACTTGCATGTTCAATTATTTTTATAACCAATCACTGCAATGACCAATAGTAAAATACAAACAAAATTGCCTGCGCACAAAAATTAATCGTAAAAATAATATTGGACATTTCTTCTACCATAAAATAAGAAGGGATGTCATATCCATTATTAGAATTCAAATAGTGATTACCAAATGGCTTTGAAAAAAGAGTTTATGAATGAAAAGTGTAGTAAAGTCTTTATGGTGTCAAAAGACACCCCATGGTAGAAATAGGTATACCATGTACATATCTTCAGTTTAAGGATAAGTACGAGGATAATGATGCCACAAAATTGATTGCACAACTTTTATGTAAATTTACGAAAAGTAAAATTAGAAAAAATTATTCAACTTGGACAGTAGTTTTAATTCAAAGTTTCAAAAGGTGTCTTTTGACACCCCTTGGTCGGAATAGTGTTAAGATATGTGCTAAATGAAACATATTAATGTGTAAGAAACTGCCCGTTGAATATGTTATCCAAAAATTAATATTAGTGTAAGCAAAAGACAACGCAAATGCAATTTTCTTAATTTTTTTTCTAACCCATCGATTTAAAGTGCAGTTTAATCAAATGTCCAAATGCCCAACTAATAATTCTTTCTCTTTAAGACTGGAAAATTAAAGAAAACTTTAAAACTATTATAAGTATAATAATTTAAAAAAAAAACGACACTAAGAGTTTCAGTCTCATTGGCTCATTGTAATTATCAAGTTGCATTTTGTTGTTTTGCAGTCGCTGTTCTTTGGTCCGTTCATTCTGCTCTAAATTATCTTCTTGCATTTAATTTTTTGTTGTTTTTTGTTGTGTAGCGCCTGGACTGGCTGCTTGTTACATTCGAAAACTGTAAATTGTTGCCACAATAATCGCAATAATTAAAAGCGAGCCACGGCCACAAATCATGAAAACAGCAACAAGACCAAATAAGATAAATGTGGAGAAAGGCAAACAGAGTATGAGAGTAAGAGGTGGTGACGTGTAAAGAGGAAAAGGCAAAACCGTGATATAATAAAGTAAAATGTAGAACAATCTCGCTTGGCTAAATAGTTACCAGTCTATGACTCTGGCATGAAGATAATGGCCATGTGTTAAAGGGTATGTCTAACTCTCTTTCAACCCACTTTAAAAAACCCTGTACAACATATTGATTTACAATTTTATAGATGTTTAAAGCTGTTTACGATATTGAAAGAAGATATCAGTTGTCGAAAAATAATCTGCGGTTAATCAAAGTTTCAATTATTAATATAATTTTTTTTAGTTTTTTCAACACTCAACTATGTATGTTCACGTTGTTTAACAACCTTTTAACCGTATCATTATTGTATTTAATAAACTTGTGTTCCTTGATGCACCATAATCCGGAGAGTAAAGGGTACTTTACATTGCTTTAATGGTAGTTGATCTGGTCTATTTAATATTGTGGCACATGGAAAGAGCATTTGGAATGCGAGGTTCGAACTTGTTTTTAGAATTTGTGATTCTCTTTTTTATATTTCTTTTTATCAGTTTTTGCTATAAAGAAATTGTATAACAAAATATTTCTTGGTACTTTTTCATCTTGCTCGCTTAAACAAATAACTGTCAACTTTTGTGGTGTTGCTCTATTACTTCTATCATCTTATCTCCTCCAATGGACTCGTTTCGCTTTGTTGAGCTTCTCGCTACTTAACCTTGAGGTTGGCGTTCAACGTGTCTTTTGTTTAACAACCTGAACCAGGGCCGCATAACAAATCAGATAACTTATTTGATGGCTAAGGAATGAAAAGGATCCCGTTCGTTATTCGACTTAGCATTATCTTTTCTGCGTTTCGTGTGTAAATAAGGAAAATCAAGTTTATATTTTTGTTGTATCGTATATTTATTATTTGGAGATTTTATATTTGTAATCAACATTTAAAGAGTTCAAAAAGCACTTGTAAAAAGTGAATGGAAGTTTTAATTTGGATCTTTCGCATGAAAGTCAAAAATAACATTGTATTCACTGATGAAAAGCTATAAGCAAACTCCTTTAACCAAAATTTTACTCGTTTCTTGATGGAAAATAAATATAATATCTTTCAACAGTCGTTTTTTTCTATTGCATTCATTTCTTTAGATATTGATTATTATATAATATTATATCATATGCATATAATATAAATGAAGCAAGCAAGTCGTCCCTGTCGACTTTGAGTATACCCTGAACCAAGGAGAGAAATTTTATAAAACCAAACTCAATCGAATTTGCCATCTGTTCTAACAAAAATTCACTTTACAACCCGCAGCAGCGAGCGCACGCTGTCTCCATTTCTTCTGGACGTTGACGCGTACAATGCGAAGTACGTTCAAGTGGTCCAAGCGACACCTGTTACACGCGAACCCTATCAGACAGCATGCAAAAGACGAAATCGCGAGGACAACGGACGACAATTACAGTAATAATTAGAACTAACTACGAGTTAGATAGTTAAGAATAAAAGTTTTTAGTTGAGAAATAAAAAGTTCTGAACCGATTATAGGATAAAGGCGATTGTAATCGGAACAAAGAACTCGAAAGGGTTCATGTAAAGTATAGTTAGAAGTACAGCGAGTTAAAGTTAGAGGGATATAATTTCTAGTTAGTCTACAAGGTACAGATAGATTAACCAGATTAAGTATATTAGAGGAATCAATTTGTCCATTTACAAGCTTGTGTATAAACAAAGTACCCAGCATTACTCCACGGTTAAGTAACGACGAAAGATTAATAAGAAGAAGTCTATCAGAATACGAAGGTAGGTTAACATTTCTGTCCCAGTTTAAGCCACGAAGCGCAAAAATCAGAAATTGCTTCTGGACAGATTCAATTTTTATTTGATGTGATTCATATTGAGGAGACCAAACTCATGATCCGTACTCCAGAATAGGACGGACCAGTGCAATAAAAAGGGTTTTAGTTGTGTAAGGATCATCAAATTCTTTCGACCATCGCTTGACAAAACCAAGAACACTCATGGCTTTACTGACTGTAATGGAAATGTGACGACTGAAACTTAATTTGTGGTCCATGAGTACACCCAAATCATTCATCTCGTTCAGACGTTTTAAAGGAGTATTATTAAGGTAATACGTATCTGATTGAAAGTTAGTTCTATGAAATGACGAGAACATTGCATTTCGAAACGTTCAGATTTAATATGTTAATTTCACACCAGGTCTGCAAGTTATCCAGATCTGCCTGGAGCAAAAGGGGAGACTCTGAGTCTTTAAAACTAAGACAAAGTTTAACATCGTCAGCGTACTTAAGGACAAGAGAATGAGTTACCACTGAAGGTAGGTCATTTATAAATAGGGTAAAAAGTAACGGTCCTAGATGGCTACCTTGTGGCATCCCCGAGGTTACTTTGATGGTTTTCGAAAGAGTGGTTTTAAATAGAACTTTTTGAGTACGGTAAGTCAGATATTGGGAAATCCAACACAGCAAAAGGCTTGGAAGCCCAAGTTTGTTTAGTTTGTACAGAAGCAGTGAATGGTTTACAGAATCAAAGGCCTTACTAAAGTCGGTATAAACGACATCAGTTTGTAGTGCATTCCTGAATCCATCGATCGCTAAAGAAGTAAACTCTAATAGGTAGTGGTAGTAGATCTACGTTTCATGAACCCATGTTGGGTAGAAGAAAGAATAGAACTACATAAATGTTGCAATTGGGAAGTTATAATTTTCTCAAAAGCCGGACAATTTGGAAATACCTCTATAGTTAGAGGCTTCCGATTTGTTGCCTTTTTTATGAAAAGGAATATTAAAAGTTTCCTTCCAAATAGTTGGGAAAGAGGAAGTTTCAACAGGCAATTTAAATAATTTAAGAATTTGAGTAATTAGATTCTCAGCACAAAACCTGAGTACGCAACCAGGTATCCCATCAGGTCCTGGTGAGTACACGGGCTTAAATGTAGTGAACGTACTGAGAAGTGAGATTTCATCGATCACAGGATTAAAGATGCAATTAGACCTATTCAACTGATAGGGATATGAAGAGTTGGCTTGATGCCCCATAGGGGAACAGGTTGTATTGAAAAAATCGACAAACATATGTAATGGTAATGGCCTGATCATCGGTTGCTTTATTGTCTTCAAAACGTAAAAAAGACGGGTGCACTGCTACCTTGCGTTTGGTATTAACAAAGTTATAAAATCGCTTAGGATCACAGGAAAACTGTAGTTTACAGCGCAAAATGTAATCTTTATAACATTGTGCATTAAGCACAGATAAGTTTGATGGAGGAACTAAGTAATGAGAAAAATCTGATGGCTGACCCGATTTTTTGTACTTCTTATAATATCTAGATTTTACATTTTTCAAGTTCGATAATTCCCGTGTAAACCATGGTGGCTTGTCAGACACTACATGGGCCACACATGGAACACAGGCATCGAAAAGTGAAATCATAGTATTATAGAAGAAACGAATGGCAGTATCCATATCTACACAGGAATTCAGATAAGACCAGTCAGTAGCAAGAATTAGCTGATTGAGCTTGAAAAAATTAGCTTTACGAAAACAACGGATACGAGGCACCGACTTGGTACCTGCAATTAGTGACCAAACAGGAAGGTCAATAGTTAAGTCCAAAGTCGGATGAAAATTATCTTCAGGGATGACTAGGGGGTTAATCCTCGAAACAACGCAGTCGGAAGACTGTAAAACAAATATAAGATCTAATGACCTACCGTATAAGTTACGGACTGGATTTACTTGGGTTAAAGATAACATGAGGAGAATTCATGAGATGTCGGGAAGATTAAAATCACCAAGAACAATTATTAAGTCTACATCGGAAAGTAGCGAGGAGACAAAGCGAATAGCTTCTAGGTGGGTTGCGTAAACCACCGAGTCAGATTTCGGTGGAATATACGATCAAGTTATGAAGATGGAATGCGTCTTTAAAGTAATTTTGACACTGACAAATTCGATGTCAAGAGTTGCAGACGGCTGAACTAATTCAGAGGAGAGGGCAGAGTTGACAGCAATTAAAACTCCGCCACCATTTTTGGATGTTCTATCGCATCTATAAGTTGAAAAAATTGTGGGAAAAACAGAAGCATCAGATATGTCAGGCCTCTCGATCACACTTACTACGCAATGTCGCACATGGCATTTCAGTGCAAATTTTTTCATAGATGTATCTTTGCTATTTCCGAACGAAATTTGGTCAGCTGATACCTTTTGGCTATATTATCGAGTGTGCCAAATAAAAATACGCTAGCTTGACTATACCTCTAGTTATTTGTTTTTCCTAAGTTGCGGGGGCGGAAATGGGTGTGGCAAAAATTTAAAACAAACATGATCTGCGTAGACACTACACGAATGCTAGAGCATGACATGAATGCTGGCTGCTCTAGCTCTTGCAGTCTCTGAGATCCACGTGTTTATACGGACGGACGGACAGACGGACATTTCTCAATCGACTCGGCTATTAATGCTGATCAAGAATATATATACTTTATAGGGTCGAAAATGCTTCCTTCTGCCTGTTACATACATTTAGCGACTTTAATATACCCTTTTACCCTATGGGTACAAATTATCATGCAACAATTAAATCAAACCAAAACTAGAAGGATGAGCTAACTTCGCCCACGCCGAACTTCGGATACCTTTGCAAACTGTTTTTTTTTTAATTACATATAACCAGAATCATAAGAAAGTATACAAAACTAATCACGACGGTGGCTCCAAATAAAAACTTTTGAATAAAAAAATTTTTTTAGTCCGATTGTTCCTATAGGAGCTATATCATATAGTCGGCCAATTCCGTTGAAACTCAACAGACACATTTTTATATATACCAAACTTACATAAACGAAATTTCGTCAGAATCGCTGTTAAAACAAACAAGATTTTCATCTAAAACTAATTTTTTGGCCTATCGTTCCTACGGGAGCTATATGATATAGTGAACCGATTCTGATAAAACTTGCTAGATATCTTAGAAAGTATATAAAACCTATTAATACCAAGTTTGGTGATAATCGCTTTTAAAACAACCAAGTTATTGCTCGAAATCCATATTCATGCCCGATCGTTCCTATGGGAGCTATATGATATAGTCAACCGATTTTGATGAAACTTGGTGGATATGTTAAGAAGTACATAAAACCTCCAAGTACCGGCTTTTGTTATTTCATTAGAAAACAACAAAGTTATTGAGGTTAAAGCTTATTTATGACCGATCGTTCCTACGGGAGCTTTATGATATAGTCATCCGTTCGGGATGATTCCGAGATATACAATGTCTGCAGCAAAAAGATGCTTAGGTGCAAAATTTCAGCTCTGTAGCTTTAAGGTTCTCGGAGGAGACTGCGTTGATCCAGACGGACAGACAGACAGACGGACATGGCTATATGAACTTGGCTCGTCCTGATTAAGAATATATATACTTTATATACCTTTTTTGCCTAACTAACACACAAATAGTGTGTTTTTAATTGTTTTTTACATTGTGGCGATATTGCCTTGCTCGAAATATGCAACACAATTGCTGTACATGTACAATAAAAATATCTATAAAATACCATCACATTTGCGGGTACACACGAGGAACAGGCAAAAAAAACATTGCCTTCAATTCATCCATGGCTTGGTGTCAACCTGAGTCATTCAGTCAGCAAAAGCATTCATACATACGGAATGGAGTACGTCTGGTATTGATATTAGGCTGATAGGTTGGGTTGCACCCAATACTCGCTCTATTGTGTAATTTGTATTACCTGTTTGCCATTTGCTATTGGGGGAACGAAAGGTGGTAGAGCAGCAGAAGACGGGGTAAATAACTGACGGCGTATCTGCAAGTTGTTTAAATTAGTTCTATTCTTGTGCAATTTTATACGTGGCACCTTTTGTGCGCCGCTTTCGCTCATCTTCCTCCCTCCCGTATGCTCTGCTTGCATTGTTCGCCTGGCCTTTCTCTCCGACTTGGACAATTGCATTCACCAGTTTGTTTTGTATCTGCCTCTGATGCGGCAAAAACGCATGCCGCATTCTATTGCAATTCCGCTGATGCATCTTCTGTTACCTTACAAAATTAGTTTTCGTTTCTACTCTATGTCTGATTTTTAAACTGTAGAAAGGAGAATGTGAAAATATAATACCCAAATTGATTTTATTATGTGCAGATTTGATTCGCTTACCGCCTTATTATTGTGGGGCAATGCTTTACAAACCGTAGATCAATCCATAGTTTCCATAGTATATTGAAACTGCTGATTCAATTTCCCTTGGTCATTCTTTGTCTTGCTCTCCGCCTTTCACTTGGTTGGACTATTTGTCACAGATCAACACGACCTCCACATTGATTAGCCTTTCGACAGTGTCTCTGGGTTTGCTTTATAAGCAACGGATATTTGTTTCCCATATTTAATCTCTTCCCATTCGTATTTGCGTCTTTACATTCATAGTTGCGTCGAACTGACAAAAAGAACTATCTTCGACTAATAATGCATATAAATTCTTGATCAGCGGGACAAGCTAATCCCTTTTGCCTGTGTCAATGCGGCATCTTCTCCGAAAGTATTATATATGTAAATACATCATATTGCTTAGTAGGAAGTATAAATAACTATCGAATTTAATTTGCCACAATAGAAAGGGTCTTATAACCTTATTTTGGGGTAACAATTTGATCCTGATTCAGATATAGGTATGCAAACGTGGATCGTCACTTCGTTAACTCATGAAAACATTCAATATAATTCCTTTGATTGGTTTACAATTCTGGTTGGATTCTGTTTCCGGAAGAAGTTTATTAACTCGCCCGAATCTTCACTGCCCATTCAAGCTAAACTGCTTTCGAAAGCGGTAGCTTGAGCAAGATACAAATATACGGATAATTTATTAACAAATCAAGAAACCCTAAAGGGGGCGGCAGCACCTCCGTTCAGAGGATGGGAAATAAAGTGAAGTGAGGGTGTATGTTAAGTGAAATGAAGTGTCAAAACGTTGCTGGGAGTGGCAATGCCTTTTTCCATTCGTTGGTGTGGGGGAGAGAGGGGGGTCGCATTGATTGCAAGTACAGCAATTTGCTTAAGAGCAGCGGTAGACTATACGAAAGCGAAGCCAAAAGCACTAAACGAAAGGAAAAGAGTTGAAGGAAGAAAGGCAAATAAAATGAAGCAAGCAAGTCGTCCCTGCCGACTTTGAGTATACCCTGTACCAAGTAGAGGAACTTTATTAAATCAAACTCCTTAAAATTTCCCATCAGTTCAAACTAAAATTCTCCTCACAAGCGGCAACAACGAACGCATGCTATCTCGCTCACACTTACTACGCAATGTCGCACTGGGCATTTCAGTACAAAATGTATATAGAAATATCTTCGATATTTGTTGTCCGATTTTAACGAAATTTAGTCAGCTGATACCTTTTGGCCATATTATTGGGTCTGTCAAATAAAAATACGCTACCTTTGATTTTACTCTAGTTATTCGTTTTCCTAAATTGCGAAGGCGGAAGTGGGCGTGGCAAAATTTGAAACAAACTTGATCTGCGTGGACACTACACGAATGCTGACACCAAATTTGGTTGCTCTAGCTCTTGTAGTCTCTGAGATCCACGTGTTCATACGGACATGTCTCAATCGACTCGGCTACTGATGCTGATCAAGAATATATATACTTTATGGGATCGAAAATGCTTCCTTCTGCCTGTTACATACATTTTAGCGACTTTAATATACTCATTTACCCTATGGGTACAGGGTATAAAAAATAAATAAATTGCATTTACATGACAATAAAATGAATGGGGGAACCAAAGAGAAGTAAAAGAGGGAAAGCCGGTTCAAGTCCATTTTGACATTGTAGCTTGTATTCCCCAAAGGTGTGGCCATGCTTATATTATTGGATTCTGAGTGAAGCGGCTTTATTACTGTTATTGCTCTGTGTAACTAGCAAACGGCATTTATACAACTTGTGCGACAGTATCTTCATTCAGCCCACAAAACAGGCTTAGATTGTGATTGACGATTATATACTTATGTGATATTAATATGTTTATGGAAACAACAAAGAAATCAATTTATTTTATGTTTGGAATATTTTGAATTTTAAAGGAAGAGTTTTTAGAAGTATTTAGTAAGTACGATCCCTAATCAAAGGTATATCTCCCCAGTTCATTTTAAGTTATTCCGCTGCTTTCCTTTGCCTGCAGGGCGGCTTGTTAGTGACATTGATGACAATTTGCATGTTGGTAGGGTATTGCGTTGTTGATGCTATGTGTCGCCTGGCCAATAGCAAAGTGACAGAAAGATGGGAATCATGTGGGTGACTCGCTTGACTTTTGGAAAATGTTCTTCATCCATTCGAACGTCACTTTTTTGACAGAACTTCAGCATTAACTTAAGTATTGTTCAGCTTACAATTATTTAACACCAATGGATGCCATAATGACTGGAATAAGTCAGTTAATAGCTCACTCGCTCTTTCTTTCTGTACTTGGTAATCAAGTCTTTCAGGTCTGGGTTAAAACTTTTTCTGTTGATTATAACGAAAATCGTGACCCTGAAATGATTTAGCTTAAATAAAACAAATCAATGCCTATTTATACGATAATATGATGAGTACAAACTTTTGTTCAATAAATGTTATTACAATTTCAAAGTAAGTGGTAAGTCAACATTGGCTTTACATTTTACAAATCAACTCGAGACATAAGAAGTAGAAAATGCAATTGATACATGGGAATTAAACGGAATCGAAGATACACTGCAGTAGTATTTTTATGTAAGAAGAGAGATTTTTAAATTGTGTAAACTATTGTAACTAGATTTCCTTAAATTTTATTTTAATTAATGAAAGCTTCGGCAATTTGAAATCACGTGCCAGAAGCATCGTGTTCCTCCTGCGGCAACACCATCGTCACCAACACACACGTGTTTGGGATTGAGTAGCCAATCAAAAGTGTACCCATTAAGGCTTCACGTCAAATGCACGAGCGTAATAAATTTCCTACTCTGGCAGGTCAAAAAAAATGAAATGCTAGAGGGAATTTCACAGACAATGAGAAACGTTTCAATGGGCACAGTGGTTCGACATTATCAATATTAATTTTCGTATTTAAACTAAAATTAAACAAATTCCGCTCAACATCAGCCGGTTTCGGGGTTTTTTGAGGCTTGATACCAATGTGCCTCCTTTCAACTTTTGGACCACATTGCGGTTTGTTTGCCCAGACCTTCAGACATTGCCCTGTCATATACGAGTAGGTATTTCTCCGTCTTTTTCCTTCTTCTCTTTCACTCTTTTTGTTTCTCACTCTTTCCCTTACCTCGTATGTGTTATATTTCCTTGGCATTTGAGATTTCGCTTAGCTTTGTTATTAATGAAGTTTTTACAGTGTTGTTGCACCTTCTATTTGTCTTTGCCCCTGGTATTCCTTTCCATGTGTCAAGGCTTTGGAAAATCCGGAGTACAGTGCAATTTTTGGTTGCAACACCGCTCAGCTACTTTTTCCCATTCCCCCTCAGTAATAGTTTTTGACTACAGACATTTTTGTGTTTTTTAGCCTTTCTCTTTTGCCACTCGATTTGGTTGTGCTGCCGCATCTTAAACTTGACTTTGATTGACGTTTGCCGGTTGTTTGCATTTGTCGGCCCATTTTTTGGTGTACCTCCATTTTAATTCGCATTTCGGGTGGTCCAACTTTGAAATTGATCAAGCTTTGACCCAGATTCTACTTTAAGCCCGGTTAACACTTCGTATTTTCCCCCAGGTTGTGTATCCTCCTACCCTAAACTGCCACAGAACTTATAGGAGTCACGCAATAGAAGATAACTTTATTGAGGGTGGAAACTGTTTGGATTTTAATGCATTTATGCCTGACTTATTGTCAAGTTCATGGCACACATTTTAAGCAATGAGACCGAACATTCTTTAAATTATATGATGGGAAGCAATTTATTGGAAGAATGTTGTTAATTTTGAATCTAAACGAGAAATTGCTTATTTCATGTCACGATACAAAGACACATACATAAGGTTCCCCTCCCATGTTTAGTTCGAAATCGATCCCAATCGCGGCAGAAATATTAAAAAAATATCTCATGCGACTTACTGAGGCATTTCAATGTACCTTTAGCTCTTCGGGTTAGACGCTTCACATTTTGAAAGTATTTTTTCAGTTTGTAGTTTCGCTTATTGTCGCAAAAGAAAACAAATCCAAATCTATTTTTAGCGGGCGAATCAACAAGCAAAAGAAACAAAAGACTTGTAATGTATAAGACAAGTATTATGGAAAGCGTAGAATGGCGACAAACAGACGGAAGGGCACTTACACTACCTGCACTCAGTGTGTTTGTTGGGTAATTGTTAAATCGATAAAATTCCTTTGGTTTCTACTTAAATGTTATACATTAGGTTTGTGTTTTTTCTAATATAAATATTAATTATTTGATTTTTAAACACACTTTAGTTGGTTATTGTTCAATCGGAGCCAGTCTGAAGTAATCAAAGTTCTAGTATTTTTTTTAACTTCCCCTAGAACTTTACATACTTGGGTGGGTCTGTATTTCTGGATAATTGCGACGCGTGCTGAATTTTTAATTTCATCTTTTTGTCTGCCGTTGGCCATTTTGACGCTGGCCTCGAGCCGAATATAAATACAACCACAGCTAAATGCACACATACATACACACATCCTTGGTACATATAATACAAACACGTTTTTTCTCCGTGCTTGGCCCATTTTAACAAATTTTCATTGCTTCCATTTGCCTTCATTCTCGGCCTTCTCTTTCTCTCTTGCTGCTCTATCCGCACGCGACAATTATGGATATTTATATAAATAAACATATATACATACATATATTATATATATATATATATGCATGTATACATTGTAAGCATTTGGCCAACTGAGCGTATGGGTAACATTTTCGTTCCTTACAATATAAATTCCATTCCAAATTTAATTGCTTTAAAATATAATAAATTGGTTAAATTTTTGCAGCATAGAAATAAATACCCCACAAGGTATATATATTCTTGATCCCCATATAGTTAGTACCCAAAAAGAGTATATTAAAGTCTCTTATACATATGTTACTAACAGATAGAAGAAAGCATTACCAAGTCCATATATTTTGAGATCTTATAGTCTATAAAATTAGGATTAACTAAATTTTTTTATATCATATATATAAATGTAAGGTATAGGAACCACCTTACAACAACAGTCGAGTCGATAAACATACGTCCGTGTAAACACTTAGATTTCGAACAGAATAAAATATAAGATTAACAGATTTGGGATGAACATCGCTCTAGAATTTAATTTTTAATTCGGAGCAATATTAATGAATTTTGACTTATTAAAATACCCTTTCATGGTACAGGCTATACTTGTTTTCCTCTTAGGTTAAGAGACGTGGAAGTAGTCAGCGTAAGGAGGGTAAGGGTTAGGGGAGTATTCACTGTACCATATAAATATATGAATACTTTGGAGTGGGTATGCATTTATACTAGAAACAACATAAAAAAAAAAAATTTCTACTCTTTCCGGCTTCCCAGACAGACAAATGTTTCATAAAACCATTATTCAAGATTATCGGCTTATGTTGACCTTTGTATAAACACGCATGAAAAAACTGACAGCAAGTCCTTTTTAAGGTAAATTACACGAGCTGCTAATGTAATTGGCCGCCCCCTTAAAAAAAGTCTCCAAAGTAAGCGTAAGTGTGATAAAAGCGCCTGCTAAAATGTTTAATATAAACATGTGAAATGAAATGTGAGAACTTACAATTTTTAACTTTCATTTAACGATCGTGATTACTTATTATGTGATTTCAAAAGAACCTAAAATGTTTGAAAAGATATGTATGCAAGTATCTACATACATATGTATGTATGTACATCTGGCACCAGGTCGTTCTTCGATTCTAAACATTAGCACGTTCAAGGTCCACGCAACATGTGAGGAAGAATGAAGCAAGCAAGTCGCAATTAAAGGAACTTTATAAAATCAAACTCCTTCGCCATTAATTCAAACTAAAATTTTTTTCACAAGCGGCTGCAACGAACGCAGGCTATCTCGCTCACACTTACTACGCAATGTCGCACTGGGCATTTCAGTACAAAATTCAGTCAAAAATTTGGTCAGCTGTTACCTTTTGGCCATATTATTAGGTGTGCCAAATAAAAATACGCTACCTTTAATATAACTGTAGCTATTCGTTTTTCCTAAATTGCGAGGGCGGAAGTAGGCGTGGCAAAAATTTGAAACAAACTTGATCTGCGTAGACACTACACGAATGCTAACACCAAATTTGGTTGCTCTAGCTCTTGTAGTCTCTGAGATCCACGTGTTCATACGGACATGTCTCAATCGACTCGGCTATTGATGCTGATCAAGAATATATATACTTTATGGGGTCGGAAATGCTTCCGTCTGCCAGTTACATACATTTAGCGACTTTAATATAGCCTTTTACCCTATGGGTACAGGGTATAAAAATCGAAAAATAAGTTAACACTTTTGCTTTCTTTTGTATTTAATGCTTGGTTGTTGAATTCTTTTCGACAACAAAAGTTATGTAAATGTTGCCATAAGGGAAGCCAAAATAAATGACTACTAAATTGATTAATTGTCCGAGTTTAGCTTGGTTTAGTTTGTTTTGATTCGGTTTGACTTGACCTCAAACCGCTCTTGGGAATGTCTTTTTAGCAACTGTAAATGATGGCAATTCTATTGATTTAGTTCTTATTTCTAAAAGTTGATTTAGCGCAAATTTTTGTTTTTGTTATTCTTCGTTATTTCGTTTCTTCGTTTCGTGTTCCTCTTTTGATCTACAGAACTGTGTCAAAATGCCGCAAACTGCCGCAGCAAAATCGAAATGAAAACACAAAAATCTTTTAGCGAGTCGGTTATTACAACTTCCTGATACCCTGGATCTAGAAGAGTGAAAATAAGTATTAAGTGTAATAATATAACACCCAATAAAATGGTATACTAATAGCTAAATAAATTAACAGTTAAATATCAAATAAATCAGTTAAATAATAGAAACAGTAATAATATACAAGTAAAAAAATAACTTAAATAATCTTATTAAGTTGGAACAATAAGTAATCAGATCTTTAAACTTTGGACTAAGAGTCCAAGAAAAGTATAACTTGTCTATCTAGACTTAGTTCAAGAATATTTATTCTTTGTAGGATCGAAGTTATCTTCTTTTGCTACTTACAAATGGATTGGATAATTCGATATACCCTTTTTTCTATGAGTTCTACAGGGTCTTAAAACAAAAATGATGCCAACAATTTGAATGTGTGTGAGTAACTTTGTGTTGGTCAGCTATACCAGATATATGTACATACTAAAATTTTATGTTGAGACTAAAAAAAAAAAAATTTGCGAAAGTCATGCGTCGAAGTCAAGAGGTCGACTTATGTACGTATGCAAAAATTTGACTACCGTGTTAAGTCGTCTAATGGGAAGCTAATTTATCTTAGCAGCGTATATGAGTCATCGTTTATACTTTTAAAATGTGAGACCTTCAGAGTTTGTTTGAAATTTTTATTTGAAAAAACTTAAAAAATAAAATTTTGAATTATGTACAGCAAATGCCGACGACAGTCGTTTTTGATTGGATTATTTAAAGACAATACAACTTGTGCTTTCATTTTTCAATAAGCAATTCATTAATTAATATTAGGATGGGTGCCAAAATAGCAATTTCATAAACTACACAACACGTACTATAATATTATATAATAAATATCTCAAGTTATCTTTCTTCATCTTTTTTTTTTTTAAATGCCAAACATTTACTCTTGAAATTTGCTTGGCAGCTACAAATGTATCTTTTGCTACACTTTTAAGTATTTACTTTATATATTCATGCATACATACATATGTACATATAATGTATTGTGTATACATATATACATGTGTATATATGTACATCTATAAGTGTCGATTTGTTGATCTTTTTGGCATAATTACAAAACAGATCAAACTGCCAACTGGTGAAAAAGTGAAATTCGATTTAGCCTTGTGCAGTTATTGTACTTTATTTTTATACTTATATTATTGTTGAGTTGTCTGGTCTGAACTCACTACTTCAGTCGCCTCTTTGCATCCAAAGTAGTTCACTCAAAACGGGGAATTTCGGATGTGTTTTGGCTTAAACTGAATATGTTTTGTAGAACCTCATTTTGTAAAGCTTTGTATAATATATACTTTCATCTTGCTATAAGTCTTGGAATGATTTGCCTTCGAAACTGAGGAACTTATGGTCGGTTTTCTTTTTCAAATTAGTAATATTGTTTGTAATATAAAAGATTAATAAATGCAACTTCAACCTTTTATTTCCATTGTGTTATAAATCATAAGAACAAAACTCTTAAAAATAAAGACTTTTTAAACGTTTTCAAACATTTCTATCGTTTCGATTAAAATCAACTTTTGAATATCTGTAAAAAAAAATTTAATTTATTTTTATTATATATAGGAGGTCAATCGATTCTGGTTGCTTAGAAGTTGATATCTATTATTAACCATTCGTAAATGAAATAAACCAAGAAGAACCATCATCAAATTCATTTTTTTTAATTATTTGCAGTATTTGGGACTGCAAATGCAATAAGCATCATATCAAAATTTGAATGATATCGTCGTATTTGACATCCTCTTTCCTCTATCATTCAAATTTTGACATCTTTTTTTAAATCCTGATCCTGAGAAATTAAGAAATATCTGTCTGTCTGTCTGTCCGTCCGTCCGTATGATCACCTAAATCTCAGAGACGATAACAGCAATCAAATTTGGTGTCGGCATTCGTGTAGTGTCTACTCATATTAAATTTGCTTTAAATTTTTGCCACGCCCACTGTGGCCCCCACAGTTTAGTAAAATCGAATACCTAGGGTTATATTAAAGATATCGCATTCTTATTTGTGACACCCAATAATACAGCCAAAAGGTATCAGTTGACCAAATAGGACAATAAATATTGCAGATATAATATTTTGTACTGAAATGTCAAGTGAAACATTCCTAGCCTTTGCATTCCTAGTTATGTTAATTGTTCATATTATTCCTGACTATTTGCGTTTATATCTCTGACATATCATTTAGTAAAAGAAGTTTTGTGGAATCGCCGATAAGATAGATCCAAAGGAATATTGATTGACTTTTCTTATTGTTCTTGGTTACACTTGGGTTTCCATCTTATTTTCGGATTCGTTTATGGCATTTGAGTTGACTGACTTTATCTATAAAGCTATTGGCTTTACATACAACTTTGTATTATCACAGTCGCATATTATATATTTTTGTTTATATATTTATATATTTGTCCCGGACAATTTTGTGCCATTCCATATTTATGAGAATTTTTTTAAATGTTTCCACAAATCATTAAGAATATAAGTTTTAGATTCTGTTAGGTATTGTTTAGTATTGTTTTGTTAAGAAATTGTCTAGTCGGTACATAATTGTATGTGCTACAAATCGAAAATCTATACATACATATACATATGTATATGTTAATTTTTTGTCATAAGCCGAAAAACAATTAGCATTATACCTAAGAGAAAACAGCGTAAATAATCCTAAATAATAATAAGGTAATACGAAACGATTTTAATTATCCAAAACAGAAACAAAACTTGGTTTTCCAAGCCAATATAAATTATTTGTTTGCAATCAGTATATGTATATATTTATATAACCAGTATATATATAATATATACATGTATAATAATTTTTTTGTTTACTTATCAGAAACTTTTTTAACGAACTGCCTCTTTGTCCATGATCAACTATGGGGCTGTCACTGAACTTTATCTACTTTACTTAAAATTATATATAGTGAATAGATTCGAGTATATACAACTACAAAGACGTCAACGACCACGACCCTAAACACTTCCGTTTTGTAGTTTTATCAACATTTTGTTGTCGGGCATCCGCTTAAACAAATACTTTTCATAAAATAATTTAGCAAGTGCATTTGCAAGCAAGTCAGTGAAAGGGAACTGGGAATGGTGAACGGGGAAAACTATTATGGAAAATTTCCGTTTATCAGAATTACTTTAGACTCGATGAAAAAGTTAATTATGCTTCATTACTGAAGTTTTAATAGGTTGTAACTGAATGCCAATTTATATCCAAAGTCAACTTCATGGCATCGTGCACACAATTATTATTGTATGCCAGTAAATATGATAATTATTAAATATACATACATACATACATACATATATGTCATACATTACATATTCGTCATATTTCGTTCTCTTTCTAGTCTATCTAGCGTGCGAATTGTGCTATTGGTGCGTGATCCACGAGGAACTATGCAATCACGTCGACATCGGGTCTGGTGCGGCGGCCAAGAAGACTGTGAAGATCCCCGTTTGGTGTGCCAGGATCTAGTAGATGATTATAAGACAGCTGAAAAATTGCTTAAACTTTATCCATCGAGATTTAGGTATGCTTCAATGTGGTAATACATATATAGGAATTCAGTGTATTAAACAATTATGTAATACATTTTAGAACTTTACGTTATGAGGATCTTTCCCTAAATCCCTACGACATGACCCAAGATATATTGCAGTTTTATGGATTACCTTTCGATCCAGCTGTGGAGGAATTTTTGGATACACATACTAAACAGAATATTGGCGGAGTGAGCTCTACATATCGTGATTCCAGATCAGCTCCCTTTCACTGGAAGCAGGATCTCAAGGCCGAAGAGGTACATATGTGTTTATCAGTTTCAGTCTTTATATTTATGTTGAATCCAATTGTTCTTTTGTTTTGTAGATCAAGCAAATCGAGGATGTATGCGTTGAGGCCATGGATCTTTGGGGTTATCACCGTATTGTTAATTTCACCAATTTTCCCAGTCTACAGCAGAATTTTGATCCTATTATGCTGCCGCCTCCATTTACGTGAAGCGCGAACATTAACTAGTTCAAAACGATTTATCGATACCGATAACTGATAACTAATTCTTCTACTTGGTACATTTTGTTGTGATATCGTCGTGTTGAGCGGACGTATAAGTAAATTGAAACAGATAATGTAGAATGAGATGAAGGAAATTCGATTTACTTGATAAAGGTGTTTATGTATATGTTTTATAAATATGCATAAAGATATACACATTGTTTGCTAAACACACAAAAAACACACTTAACTGAGCAATAGTTAATAATTTACCACATACAATATACATACATACATACATATGCATATACATACATATGTATATACGATATAAAAGTGCATAAACTTAGTAATTGGCGAATTTTGTGTAAAGCGAAAAATCGAATATCACAATTACACTTAGGCCTAGTATATAAGCAATAACAATAACAACAATAACTGAAACATTAGTCCATAGGGCTATAAATTGTCTAGATTAATTTACCTGGCTTTTTCATGTAAAACTTTTGTAATTCCGCTAAACATTTTTTATAGATAATCCAGTGATTTAGAAACTAAAAAAAACAAAACTGAAAACCTATCAGCAGTAATTTAGAGAAATTTATAAAGAACAAAAATGTTTGACAAGCAAAAATATGTGCAATATTAAAAGAAAGAAAATTTAAAGAACAAAAAAAAAAAAAATGCAGAACTAAAATGTAGACACGAATTTCCAACAGCAACATTTAGCTTAATCGAGCAACTAGCACTCAAATCCCTAGGATAAGTTTTTTCAATATCAAATTAATTTTACAACAAATTATATATGATTGTGGTTATTTAGTTGTAATTATAATTATATTGTACTATATTTTTTGTCCGTATTATACATTATTAACCCTATAAGTTAGATTTTTTTCAAAGGTTTGTTTAAAACTGCCCCAGTAATGTGCATATTATATAAATTAGCAACTGAATATTATGAAGGACATGTGAAAATTGGCTAGATACGAATACTAACCGAAAAAAAAAAAAAAAAACAAAGACGTTTAGAATTTGGCAATATTTACAAGAATAACATTAAATTATAAAATTAGTTATTGAATAAACATGAAATTATCACATATTCCTACTTTGTGTTTCAAATAAATCTGGGATATTAAGTTGATGTACGGAATCAAAAAAAAACAAAGTTCTAAACTAGCTGGTGAATCATTTTTTGTTCTAAAACTGTATTTGAATGGTGGCGCCGCCCTTTGCTAAATTTGATCAACGCATGCGTCAAATATTTCGCATCGGACCGCCAATTTTAAATGTACAATGTTAAAAAATAGATATCATTTCAAATCTTATAAACTATTCAAGTCTATTAATATGGCAATATAAACATTTTTATATCATATAAATGGCAAATTATATTTGATTCTTAAGATCATATTGAATTTAAATGATTTAATGCACATATTTCCATAAAATAGACCATAACCATTGTCTGTAATAGTTATAAGTTATTGATAATGTTCGGAGAAAGTCACCTGCCATTTTAATTAACTGAATTTGGTTCTTTCCTAAATCTTAAAGTGCGGAATAAGCTGTTTAACCACCTTCGAACAACGTAGCTGCAATACCTGATGAAGAAGTGCGGAACGTTTTTCCAGTTCCCAGGACCATGAATTCAGAACCCATCGCTTACTGCATTTATAATTGTACCATAGAGCGGTTCCTAGAGCGGTTTTCTTCATTGCTTCGGAATCATATTAAGTCTAAGTCGCTTCAAATTTGACATCTCTTTGGTCTTACTGATTCCATAAATCTATTGGTTCTGATGGAAAGAACTTAGCCAAAGTTTAAAAACAATGTTAGCATGTGTAATTCTCTAGCAATCCCAAACGTTAACGGGCTTCTCTATACACTTCAACCATTTTCCAGTAAATTTGGTTATAATAAGCTAATAACTTTTTTCAGAAGAACTTTGACAATCTGAGTAATCTGACAATAATTAATACAATAAAACTGAAATTAGGAAAGTTGGTTTATTCATTTACAATGCGATTAATTTATATCTGAAACTAAACAAAATTAAATTAAATGTCCGTGGTTTGCGAAAAAACGTTTCTTCATACTGTTTGGTTCGATTTATGCGCTAATCATTTAAAAAACAACCAAGTTGTTGGTCTAAAACATTATTTTGACTGTGCTGTCAGAGTTTCTGTAGGAGCTTTATGATATAATAACCGATTCTAATAAAACCAGGTGCATATGTTTAAAATTACCTCTAAAGATCTATCCTATGGGAACTATAATATATAGTCATTCAATCGGTATAACAGCATTAATCATAAGTTTATCAACAACGTTAAAGGATCTTTAAGATTCTCATAGTAGACGACCAAACGGAAAGAGAAGTATTAAATATATAAAGATTGTTAAGAATTTAACGTCTAGTATTGTAAAAATTGGAATCTTTATCTTTCAGGATCAATCTTCATTTGACTGTTTCTCCAGTGTTTCTAAAATATATTGTATCTAAACATATATATTAAGTAGTTTAAGTTTTTACAAGTTCGAATTCGTCTTCTAATATTTCTTAAGGATACGCAATGCAGTTGTTGCTGGTTCAAAGTTCATTACCATTCCTTTGGTTCGCCATTGTGTAAATGTAAAATATATGAGAATGTTCTGGAATATGTTACAGCAACTGTGATTCATTTATTTTAGAGCCTTTGGAGCCAGGAGACGCTTATCCCCACTTGTCGTTTAAAAATCTCGCAGTTATTTGAAAAGACGTTTGCTATTTAAAGCCAAATTTGATATACATTTAGTGTAATTGTATTAATTTTGAGTTTGTATGTATTAGCCTGGAATGTAATAATCAAAAACTAGGTAAATGATTGATTAGCTCTATAGGGACAAAACAAAATATTAATGATTTATACTTATAATTGTAATTATAATTTTCAGGCGAGTGCGTAGAGTACTCTGAATTGCATGAAATTTTGTTTGTCTCGGTTTTTCTGTATTTAGATAGGATTATTTTACATTTTAAGCGAAGTCTTTTAATGTTCATTAAACACAAAGCTGTCAAAATGTGATGTGTATACACAGCTGCATTAAATGAAATTTTAACTATTCATTCGCAAAAAGGGAATGGAAATTATTAAACTGGGACAACTAGCAAAATAAGGATTATAAATTAAGAAACTATCTGTCGCATGACAGAGGTTAAATACAAAGAAAAAGCGTTGTCCATTCGGAAGGATTTCATTATCTTTCAACCCTTCTTAAAATTTTTGTCTCCTTTATGGCTCTAAGCGCCGCCTACAAAATGTTGCGTCGCTGACGTCACTCCAAAAACACCTACAACAACAGGAGCAGAGAACACTAAGTTGCGTGGGCGAAGAAGCTCTATCGTATTTTAGCCATGTTCCGAATCAGCGTAAAGCTTAAATGAGCGAGACAAAAGACAGAAAAAAGAGATAAATATATAAAGAGAAAAACGATAATTTACGAGAAAAAACGAAAATATTATTGCTTCGTTTTTTACTTGTTGTTTCTATCTTCTTCTGGCCTGTTAAGTAACAGAGCTTTAACAGAGGGCTTTAACATAGCACTTTAACAGCACTAATACACTTACAGATACGCATATGCTATAAAACAAGCCGTCGCTTTCGTTTCCGTTGCATTTGTTCTTCGCGCTTCGAAAGCAAACTTCGAAACCAACTTAAAACCATCAGTATCATTCGCAATCTAACGGTTATTACCAAAAACGAAACGGGAAAACTCAAAAATTAGTCAAAAAATCTATGTCAATTAACCACTTGTCAATAAGCCAGTATTGTCCGTTGAAAAGTACAGCATACTCTAGTGCGTTTCCGCCTTTCTTTTAATTGGAAAAATTTCGAAACACTTTTTTACTTTATTTGGAGTTTTGCCAAATTTCTCATTGTGGTGAAAAATTAACGGAGAATCAAAAACTTTGCATCAAAACCAACCTAAAATATTTAAATTCGCAGCAAACAGTGTTTCGGGCGTATTTCAATTTAAAGTCAATTTAACTTAAAAAAAAACAGACTCTTTTTTGCCAAATTAGGCTTCAAAATCCAGGTGAGTAAATACAAATTTAGAAATAATTTTCGAATGAAAGAAAATTTCAATTGGAAATGGACAAATGCTCAAATTGCCTTCCTTCAACTAATTCTATTTAACCTCAAAGCCGTTTTAAAAGCAAACAAAACCATTCAAAGTATAAAAAACTTATTTAAAAAAGAAAAAAAAACAGTAGACAAAAACTTTTCCAAAAGTAATTTCTAACGTCAGCAGACAAGGCTCCATATCAAAAAGACATCAATGGACTTTTGGGACGTTTAGCTCATAATTGTCAATCAATTGTTTTGATTTGTGTCTACCAGCAAATTCCAGCCAAGTCGTAAAAAGTTTTAAAATATTTTTTAATAACAAAATCGGTTTCTCATAATCTAGATTTCCCCTTTATTCAGGCTAAATTGTATTTATAAAGAAATATGGCGAAAGCCAAACGTTTATGAGAAAGCCCAAGAAATGTGAAAAAAATTAAATATATAGTTGCAATAAATGTAGCTGGAAAAGCTCATAAAAATGTACACAATTTCTTAGATCAGAAAATCCAAAAGGATGATTATTAAATTTCGGTCTTTCCAGCTCCTTGCTTGATTTCCCCAATTCTTTCTTTATTACTCTTTTTATAGCCAGTGGATTAAAAGGCATATTATTGCTTAAAATATTAACTAACTAACCGTTACATTAGTTTTCCAAAGGTTAAATCATGTTTTTGGCAGGCTCTTTCACTACCATACCTACAAGTGACAAACGAACAAACATACGACCAAACGGACAAACAATCAAAAGATGTTCAAATAAAGATTTGTGTCACTTGATAAACCAAATTTTCGAATTTGTGGTCATGACTCGCTGGCATGTATAGTCTTATACCCTTGGACAGCGTATATGCGTATTATTATTTAAATATTTTTTATTTTAAAATTCCAGCAAACTAATAATAATAAGACATTTTGCTAATAATTTAAAATCCATTTGCTGTACTTGAATTGAAATTATCGGATAATATTTTGATAATAATTTTTTGAAAAAAAAAAGTTAAGACCATATCCTTTAAGTGAAGTAAGAAACAATTTTGTCATTTGTCTTTCCAACTTACTCAATATCTGAAAATGTAACTTTGTTAGAAACTGAATATACCCGACCTATTTCTCCATTAAGTATGTGTTGGGTATACAAACGCGGAAGCAAACGCCCAGAATCAGATAAAATGACAGAGCAGAGGCAGAGATGAGCCAAGTAATTTAACCAGCTTTTCGTTTCTTTTTTTACAAACAAATTAGAAAGTAATCCATGGAATGAACCGTGTCAAGTGGCAGGGCGCAAAAACATTGCCTAGAATTGAGCTGAAAAGTAAATATATTTGAAGCCACGTTAACTACAAAAGGAGTTGCATTTAATAATAATCATGATAATTGCAAAAACTTTCGATTCCGTTCAGAATTAAATCACCAATCAGTGTAAATTAATTTCACCCATGAAAATTGTAAACGATTATACAAATAATTAACCGAAATGTTGGTGACATGCTCATTCAATTTACATAATTATTGAAATATATAACAGATATAGTTTAATGTTGGCTGAATTTGAATTTGTTTTAACAGCGTAAATGAAGATTGATCCTCCATAGATTCCATTTACTATACACGACGAACAATTGTCAAACAATTTTCCTTTTTTTATGCCCGAAACAACAAACAACTATCAGGAAAACCCAGGAGATTTGCTAAGTTCTATATACCGTATAATATTTTTTATTTATCAATTATCAAAAATGTTTACTAAGCTTCTTCAATAACTCAATAATTCTGTAAACAAATATAATATATAAATGTACAAATATTGAACTTCTGTTTTCCATTTGATCATCAATTTTCAATTTTACACTTGTGTTCGTATTGACCAAGGTGCGTTTCAAGGGTCGAGTTTTCTAATGTCCAAATTACATAGTTTTTGGTTTGTTTTATTTTCAAAGTTCATTTCCCATTGAGTATACAACAAGACTGTTGAGTGTTTTTCTATGTTTTATAGGTTTAATTTGAGTTTTCTGGATGTATTTCATTTATACTAATAAAATATTAAAGTTTTTCAAATAGTACAAGTTCAATGTTTTTAGCCAAGTTAAAGAATCTCCGACGTTTGTTTCCAACGGGTTGTGTTAATCTAACTCGAGTTACTAAATGGAACATTTGTCTGTCACACGTTTCCGGCATTGCCATGTGCCCACATCCGTAATAAAAAATTTCCATAATTAATTGATGCCACGTGGCACAGGCGGAACAAAAAGGAGAAAAGGAAATCGCATTAGTTACAATAATGTGTGCTTAAATTTTAAAATTAAATTAGTTTTGACACATTATGGTCGCAGTTTGTTGTCAACTATTTGGCAAATGAACAAAATCAAATATTTATAAGTATATAAATTATTTTAATAACAAACTAGAAAGCAAAAATAACTTGGGTCCTGCCAACGTTTCTACACCCTTACAAATTCTCCATTTGGTGTTAAAAATCAAATCTGATTTGCACCGCTGTAGAAAAAGATTTCGAATCTAAGTGATTTCAGGTTTGGAAATTTCAAAATATTTTTGTATGATGAAATTCAGCAAACTTACTTAACCAACAAGAATGCAATTGGCCATTTTATTTATTTTGTGAAACAAACAATTATTTAATTTCTTTCTCGGAAGTCTGATTCTACAAGCTCTTTCTAAAGTGAGTATAGAAGCTTTTTAATGAAATGGGTAACCATTTGACTTAAATGCTGAATACAATAAATGATATAGTAATTCTCTACAACTGGGAGAATAAAGTTATTGATCTGAAACTTTTCTAATTTCAGTCCTGTAGGTTTTAAACTCTCAAAGAACTTAAAGACAAACGGACCAATGTGGTCTGGAATATGCAGATACATTCCTTCCGGCATTTAATATAGTCGGAGATACTTTTCTTTCAATTGCAAGAGTATAATGAAATTCTTTATATTAAACAAAACTGTTTAACTTTAATAAGAGCTTGGTGTTGCGAACGATGTTGGGGCAAATTACAAATTCATTAACTAGATTAAAGGACTCGTTCACTAAGTTTCTACAATGAACTTTTGTGTGAGTGACCGTTAACATGTTGATTCATTTCCTGAGTCCATTCAGATATTCATCAAACACATAACTGAAAAGTTATACATATAAGAATTCACATTCGACTGCCGATGACATATATATATATATATTTTCTTTTTGATTTGACTGTGCAAAATAAATAAATAAAAAAATTGGTACAATCAATATTTAAACTGATTTACAGCCAGGCCAGCCAGACATAGTATAACCAATAACACACTATAGAATGAAGGCGACTAGAAGAAGCCGACGGCAAATGTTTTTCCTTGGCTTCCGGCGAATGTCAATGCCACATATTTGGGCCACACTCTAGGATAACAAAAATAATCAAATAGAATCAGACTTGGTGGATGGTGTGGGAGGTGGAATGGGAATGGTGAGGAAAAAAAACAAGTTTGTACAATAAACATGGCCGAAAACAAACAGAATGGGACATTTGAACTGCTCACTTATCTGCCATAAAGTGGGGGGTAAACGAAAGCTCCACCTGACCCAACAGTCCCGGCTTAATTAGCCGTTTCCACCAAATTAAACTGACATAAAAAAACATAATACAACTTGTGCTTAACCTAGAGATAGTTTTTATGTCCCCATCCGAATTGGCATTTCAATTAAGGTACATATATATAGAGATACATATATATATATATATTCGGGCAAAACAATTGTCATTCGCATCTTACAATTAGCCAAAAGGCAACTGGCAAAAGTTTCTTACAGTTTCTGAAATAATCCCAAAATGATAAAATATGCAAAGATGACAGGCAGAGCCAAGCAAACAATCAACAGGTGCTGACAGGTTCACCTTTGAATTGTACGAGAATGGGGAAATTGGGTGCAGGACCTGGGCAAGGCAGGGCATGGTATGACAAGGCAAGGAGTCACTGTCGCCGTCCCCGTCGCCAATGCCACCGTTTCTGCCATAAATTCTAAGCTGTTTATTAAATTTTCCAACTGGCTCCTACTTGTCTCCGTTTGTCATTCAGATAAGGTAACAGTTAAGGGATTTCAACTCAAATGGCAACTCGTCGCGTCCTTTGCTTAATGTGATTTATTAAAAGGGATAAAATTGTGAATGATATAACGGATAGGCCATTGCAAATTGAAAGGATTACTTCCATTTGATTATTCAATGATCGGTTAATGGATTAAATCTGCTTAAAGCAAATGAGCCAATTGTCCACATTGAAAACTGGTCATAAAACAGATTTAATATCTTTTAAACAATCAAACGAAACTTTTAAAAATTGCCTAAATTTTGAAACCGCATACAAAAGTAATGGGTTTTCCAATAAAACCATTTCTATTTTAGTATACATATCAGTTTTTTGATGAATTCATTATGAGAAGAGTATTTTGGAACGAATAATCAGAAGAATGCAGAATATTTAAGCCAAGAATATAGAATGTTTAAATTAAATAGAGTCTTCAGTTAAATTGCTCCCTAGATACGTAAAAATATGTTGGCATAAATTAGTATATAAATTTGCCAGACACTTTCAGTCCTTGGCTTTTAAGTCATAATCTCCAATTTTTCAAGACAGGCGACGACTAATGCACTTCATCAACAGCCAACCAAAACATATAGCTGAGAGCTCAAGGAGCTCAACAAGGACTCAACTATTTATTAAGTGCACAATACGAGGCAAATTGGCTTAGAACTCTTCTCTACGAAATTGGTCAGAGCCACGCCTTACTGCCCAAACCACACACAATTGCTGGAAATTAACCGCAAACTACCATGTAATTTTATTCGTTTTCGTTCTCTGAATTTGTTTCTTTACTTTTTTCCCAGTTTAATAAACAAATGCGGTCAATATGTACAAATAAAAGATGGAAAGTGGGCGACATCTACAGCAGAGAGACAAAGAGAGTGGCAGGGGCGGTGCCGAAAGACAGAAAGCGAGCAAGAATTGAAGGAGCATTTTATTGGTGTCATGAAAAAGTTGACTTTGAGTGGATTTCTTTTTGGTTTTTAGGTTTATGATGACCAATAGATGGCCACGTTCGACTCGATGCTTCTATCACCGCCCATAGATTATACTTACGAGTATAATCGCTTAATTAGTGAGCCATTTTAATTGTTCCTACGTGCACAGCAATCGTCTACATTCGTCTGCACTACAATTGTCAGGTTCGCCTTGATGTAGGGAGACTTTTGGGCAGGTCATTAAATCATTTTGGTGAGCTGACAGCGACCTGTCATGCTCTTTCTTTTGAAAGTTAAAATCGCCATCGTTACAACTGGTTCTCAGTTCTCTGGTGGAAAATATACCAACGCAATATGTCAGGGGATAATGTGGCGTATGCGTAATGTGAAGCCACCAAAAGACATATAGAATGTAAATATATACGCTTTGGTGAAACAATGTCAATGACTGTTTGCCTTTTTATGGTCTGAGTGAAATGCGGATTTACTGCTTTTCAAATTGGCAATAGTTCTTCATAAAGTTAGTCTAATTTGTAGCTAGAGCTAATGCTATATTTTGTATATAGCTGGATTTGGCAACAGTTAAAGCATACCGCATTATATATGAACAGTAAAACCAATTAATCTAAGGAAAATAAACCAACAATAAAAACACTATATTGAATATTATATTGAGGTAATCAGTTTTGCATATGTTGTACGGTATAATTATATATTTTCGACATGTAACCAAAATACTTTGAATTTGTTTCCTTCCTATTATTCCTTTATTTTCATTTTCCCTTTGCTGGTACGAACGGTAACAGGACGAACAAAATGATTTAATAAAACTGCTAGGAATCTGACTGAACTTGTGCCCGGTTAATGGAAAAATGCATACAATTAAACTGTTTCAGAGTCTACCTTCCGTTTAAGCCTTTTATTTTAATTTTTTTTGTTCGTCTCTTTTGAGTTTGCCCTAATGAGCCTGCTAAGCACATAATTATTTAATGCCTTCACACAACTTGGCAACTAACAATAAGAAGAGTCTTGTCGTCGCCGTTTAAAGTTAGCCAAAAGCCTAGAGCATTGGAAATTTATGAGCTGCGTACAACATTTGAATGTTTGAAGCATTTTTGGCTTAATTACTGGCAAAAATGTGGCCCAAGGGCAAGCGCTAAGAGCGAGAGAGCCAAGTTTAAAGGATTGCCGCCGAGCGACTAAATACTAAATGTAATTGGCACCAGGTACTTGAATGTCAACCTACCAGGAACTTTGGTAAAGTGTCAACAACGCAATTGTGAAAAAATGTGAAATTTCATTAGCTAATTAATTGCCTGTCCGGTGCGTTGAAATTTATGAATGCCTGAAAATGTATAAATAAATTGTAAACTATAAAAAGCATGAACCCGCTTAATAATTATTAGAATAATAACAATTTAGTGCTCTTAGCCAATTATGCCGTGGAGACTGGGACACTAGACGCTAGTAGACTTGGTCAAAAGAAAAGGATTGGCAAATTAATTTACGTCGTTTTGCTTTTTATTCCCTTTCATTAGCATTTGGGCTTTCATTTTCACATCCATTTCCATCTCATTCATTTCAATTACTTAAATTGAAATAGTCAATCGCAACATTGACATTTGACCTTCGCGTGTCAACTAAAGGCGGAAATTAATAAAAGATTGAAATTATATTAAAATTAACAAATTGATTTTTTTTACATCTGCCTCTTCTGAAATCGATTTATTTATGTTTTTATCTAATCACGAGTGCAATTTGATTTAACCTTAAAGGTCAAATCTTTTAATTTAATCTCTTTGCAAATGTAAATTGTTTCTCTGTATGTATATACAAATATTGTATATAATTATCCTTACTTACAAACATTCTTCAACTATCAAACATTCATTGAAGAGCTTAAAAGTATTTAAAATCCAATTTTACGAGGATCAGCTTATAAGTACACTGAATATTTTATCCTTTTAGACTCGCTCGGTTCCCTGTGTGTTTTGCTTCCAATAAGATAAGATTCCATAAGATAAACTCACTAAGAATCTTGTATTCTCTTATATAAATTATCCTTAAAGTTTACTCCTGCTTCTCCTTGGCATCAATTCTACTATGTTCTAACAACTCTACTTTGTTAGATTATGGAGTGTTCTCCAATGTCAAAAAGTGTTCACTTGATATGGTTAAACGATAGGCAAGTTAAACTATGGAAATGTTTTTACTTTTCCCTTCAATTTATCTATGTTTTTATCAAAGTGAAAATAATTATTCCTCTATTGGGCATGGGAGACTTACTTTTAAACGTCCCTCGCATTTAGAATTTTCAGTTAATAAGAAAAAGAAAAAATTTTGAATTTCAAATCCAAGATATGCACCATGTATCGTTTATCCATCTATTATTTCACCTGGTCAACCGCATTTGAGGTTTTAGTTGGACACAAAAATCAATTACACACAAAACGACGGACGACTGGAAGGCCCAGGGAGAAACAATTTATCACACATAGTCGCTCAGCTTTCAGCAGAACTTAATTATGGTACGGCACTCAACTAGGAAATGAAAGTAGGTGCTGGCGCAGGTGCAGGTGCAGGTGACGGAGCCTGAACCAGAGAGACAGCTTAAGAGTCCTCTTTTAAACGTCCACAGTTATGCAATGGAATACAACAAAAATCAAAAGTCTCAGCACCTTTCACATGACTGGTCCAATGGGATTCGAGTATGATGTTAGTAGGTCCTTCTGCTGGCTACTTTGAGCCAGTCAGGCGAACGTTCTCGTAAATCAATCAGGCGCATTGGTATTTTTTAATATCAGAGCTCTGAGAGCAGCAATCTGCAATGGTTTTTGGGGTCATGATAAAAACAGTTGCCATATGCCAAACCTCGTACGGAGGGTGAATCGGGAGATGGGGCAGGTGCAACTGCCGCATGCAGCACATTTTGCATGAATCTCCGAGAGTAATTGATGGTAGCACATGGACACAGAATCACCCATGCACCCATCATCATTCATTCTCAAACCACCTTGTGATTGCAAAAGAAAACAGTGTCAAATCAAAATAAAAAGAATGACAAATTCAAAATAAACACCAATCAAAATGCCAGCGATTTATTATTGAAATTGATTAAATCAAACTGTGCGTGGAATGTTTTTTATTATACATTTATTATTATAGTATATTGAATTCGAATCGTGTAAATTTCATTATATCATTTAATTGTCTCCCACTGAGCAAAACAAATGCTGAAGGAAATGGGAATTTGCATAAAAATGTAAAGGTAAAAAAAACAAACTGACCAATGTCACAGCCTTGTCTATTAATAACTGAAGGATTTTCAAGGATAATGCCAATACAAAAACAACTTAAACATATTCAATTATTTTTACTTTATTATTTCATTGCTTCCTCTCTCTATGGAAAAAGTTTGCCTGGTGGCATGAAATCCAAAATTTCATTCACAGAGTTTATCCCAGAGTATTTTGCAGAGAGCTGAAATTAAACTGATTATTTGTGCCTAAAATTGTTTGGTTTATCTTAAAAAAACTAAATTGAAACATGAAAAATAATATTGAAGGTATAAATTTGTTGAATATTTGCATATAGTTTAATTGTTCTTAGATCCCAAAATAATCTTGTTTCGTGGTTGCAACTTCGTTTACTTGTCCGATCCAAAGACACTTGTTTTTCAAGATAGTTTTGTCCGAACTTTCTCATTGCAGTTCCTGACCGTTTTTTCACTTAGCCTTAAATGTAAAATTATAAAAAATAGGACTTGTCACAATTAAAAGATCAACTGGATATCTCTCTATATCTTTTATACTAACATAAATTCTCTCTCTCTAGCTCTGGAAATAACAAATTTTATTTGTAGTCGACCATTTTAATGGTAGCCAATGATACACAAGCAAATCCTTAACTAGGTTTGATGTCAATAAATTGCAAAAACTACCTTTTAAACTCAGACATTATTTTTGAACCTATCGCATCTATAACATCAAGCGACTGTAATAGGACTTGGACGTGTTGTTAATATAGATTCAGATTTTGAAAAATATTCCTAATTTGCGTGGCAGTCTATATCCCTTTTCTAAGCTCGTATTGACATGGTTGCTTGTCAATATATCCAGATCAGTCTTTTTGAAATAATGTTATAGTTAAGGTACAATCAGAGTATTCTCTGCCCGTTAAGCCCATCACGTGCTCTTTTCCTAGCTCATCAACTATGACCTATTACAGGAATTCTGAATCACAACAAACCAATAAATTGATAAGCTCAAGACTGATGATAAAAGCAATGGGCATGGCCCAATAAATTCAGCAAGAATCGATTATAAACCTCATTGTATGAGATTGTATGTATCCAGATAGATTCGTATCTAATCCAAAATGAGTTATCTCAGCTTAGGGGTAGGGCCAACTCAAGTAAATGGCCCGATAAAGCGGCTCGATTATTGCGTAGTGTGGCTATATAAGTTTTATTTTTAGCCACATACATTTCATTTGTATGTACACGTACAATATTAATACATGTACTACCACAAAATGAGAGTTAGTATTTTTGTTATCAGTTATCCAAACAATGACGTACATTTTAGAGATAAGTAGCAGCAGCAGCTACTCGTCGTTCGGAAAACCAACAAACCAATTAATACTTAATGAATTGAAAACAAAACTTTGCTTGCTAGCTCAGTCAAAACTAATTAGAAAACTATCTACTATATATACATACATACATACATATGTACATACATACGTACATACTTACATACATACATACCAGTAAAAGTAGAGTACATTTATTTATTATATCATTCTGACACAATCGAAGCCAAATAGAGAAGAAAGAAAGGGAGCTAACGATTCGATTCGCAAAAAACATATTACTATAATATATTTTCTCAAAGGGGGGCAAAATATTGTACTGCCCCTTTTCCCATAGGCATATTGAATCCTAATTAACGGACAGCAAATATTTGCCAACAATTTTCTTTTCAGTCCCCTTTTGATTGGCAAAAGGATGGCCAACAAGAACAGAGCTTAAAGCAATTGAATATGCCAATGAATACCCAAAAAAAAGAAACCAAACACACAAACACATTTTAAAATCAACTTCTTCTGTTTTTATTATTATTAGATATTGTCAACCATTATATAGAAAGTAATAGCAATACGTTCTAAAACTCATTATTAATTGCCTTCTGTTTTTTATTCCCTGTGGGTAAAAGGGTATAATAAACTCGCTTAACATTCTTACGGAGCTAGTTCTTGAGGGACTTTAGATTTGAGAGCTACCAAAATGAGTGTGAAGGATAAATTAGCCATTTTGTAGACCTTTAACATCGAGCTGATTGTATTTGTTTTTTTTTTTTTGAAACACGATAAATTTGGAAGATAATTAAGGCATCTTTTTTCCCGTGTGTTACAGGGGATGCCTAGGTCGGCGGGATGACTTGCTTGTCGCATTGAAACTTTGATCTTTCACTTAAAACTTTATAAATCAATTTACTTTCATAAGCAATCAAATGAAGAATGACAAATTAAAACTCAGGCTGTGTGATACTCGTAAAACTAACTATTTTATTTAAAGACAAGTTTCTGAAAAGATTTCGATTTGGTAACCTCCTACTATTGTAATGAGGGCTGTAAGTTTTACACCGCTTCCCTGAAACCGTCGGGAACAAAGAACTTAAGTAAGCCTCCCAATGTGTCGGCATGCAAATGAAGTTCAAGCTTCTGGCTTGAGAATATTTATATTTACATATGTATCTTATTGGAACATGTTTACAGTATACAAATGAAATTTACCGCAGGCTGAGCTCCTGCTTTCTTCACGAGAACTCCATCAACAAGTGAGCAGTACACACACATGTATGTGAGTATGTATGCAAAATGTATACATACATGGATATGTGAGCACTCATGTGTATGTGTGTGTGTGTAGGTATCATCAGGAACATTCAAATTGACAGAGCATAAAAAAAGAGGATAAATACGGAACGGGAGCTCCTTCCATTATAAGTATATGCTTTTGGCCATTTTTATAAGCCATTTACTGGCACGCTGTCTTTGTGATATTGTTTGCTTTTAATCAACCATATCTACATGTGTGTGATAAACAAAAAAAAAAAAACAGAGCACCAAGGATGTACATATGTACATACATGGTATGTATGTACATCATATTAAATATTTATAGACTACACACACACACACACACGAATATAGAGATAGAAGTCTTAACTATAACTCAGAGTAAGAAATCGCAATTATGCCATCGAAGTTAATGCAATTTGAGCCAAGAAACAATTAATATGCTCAGTATAATTAGATCGGAGTGGGTGTTATTTCTTTTTCCATTTCTGGGATGCGGATTCTCTCCTCAAGCCTCGTTAAGTGCGCCTCAAATGCTGCATAATTTTTCGGGAGGCGTTATTTGATTTATGTAATATTCTTGTGCCCGAATGAGTCCTCGTCTGAAAGATGGCATTGGTTGAAGCCTCTGGCGGTGGACGGTAGGTGGGAGCATCGTCTGCCACGCTTGATTTATGTTCAAAATAAATTGAAATGAAAAAGGAAAACTGTGTCAAAATGTAAAAATGGAAAATGCTTGACTACTTGTTGGCCGACGAATAGAATTATAAAAGAAAACATGAGCATTATATGTAATTAAGCAGCTGAAAAGCATTTGAGCGCATTTTCATGGTGTTATGAATTGGAATTGGAAATTATAATTGAAAATTTGATGGCGAGTTGAAAGAAATGTCTACAAAGACCAATGAAAATTGAGAACCAACAGTAAATCAATTACAGAATTTATATACCTATACATATTAATATAAAATTTACGCATTGGAATCCTTAAAGATGTTTAAAAATCAAATATAGTAATAAACACAGTTTGCCACCTTTAAACGACTTTCACACACCTTACTGTTATATTAGGCATTGGTGAAAATATATTTATATTACATAATACATATAAATATGTATAAAGCACTAGCAGAGTTATTATTAAAAGCGGGGAACATCAGTTAAGCAGCATTAAGGATCTGGACAATTGTATTCACAAATTGAGATTCAACTTAAGCTTGTTATTGTACAACTTTTACCGGTCTTAGTTTTTCATCTTCTTTCACCGTTTGACATGATGATGATGCCACACCGTGGCGTTCTTCTCCTAGGATGCCATATCGCTCTGCATAGTTCTATCATATGACACTTTACGTAAAAACGGTTGGTAATAGTTTAGAGGTAATTATTAATTTAACTACGAACTTTATGGCTGAGATTTAAAAAGCAACTAACAAAAATTCCTTTAAGTTCTCTTTTAACCGCCATACAAAAATTAAAAATCTTTCTCTTCTTAAAGATAGATTCTCTTAATTAAAAGAATGTGTCTATTACATTTCCTTAGGCTTCTTCTCTATCAAACTGTTAAATAGCCCAATCAATAACTTTTATAAGAGTTCAGGATATGTGAAATTTTACCAAGTAATATAAAAGTAAGTAAAAGGAAAATTGGCTTGTACAATATTGTTAGAAAGGAGTTTTTTTGTAAAAACATGATATAATTCTCATGCAAGAATTGCCTTTTAGTTTTTACTCATTCCATATATACCATTTTTGAAGAAATAGAATAAAAGTCGTTTTCAAAAGTAATTAAAATATTCAAATGGCAATCTTTGGTCAATACTAGCTATTAGACGACCACCATAAACGTCGTTTACAACTTAACAACCACTTTAGAGACACTCCTCACGCACCACCCAATACTCAGGCATACACACTCATACACCCACACACACGCACACACACGCACACACAAACAAACCAATAAACAAGTGTATGACTATTTAAAAATGGCATTGCGTGTCGAACATAAAACGGCATAAAGTGGCCATCAAAAAATTGACAGAACGTATAGATGGACTCTGGGAATAGCGAGAGGGGAAGAAAGAAACAGGCGATGAATGAAAGAAATCGGGTGGAGATGAACAAGTGCATATTCACAGCAGGGGGGCAGGTGCCAGAATGGGCGGTTGCTCTGAAGTACCGCCTGCCGAGAGCTATTAAAATTTGAAATTAAGAGAAACATATTTTACGCATTTTCTATATCATGTAAATGTATTATACCTACGCATAAACATAAAAATACATTTATGGGTATTGGATATACATGTACCTTTATTTCATTTTATATTTATGTTTATTATTTATTATGAATTATTTTTAAAGAGCAATTCATTTGAAAATTAACACCATATCATAAAAACCGCAAGCCACAATTGCATACAATTGCAGTATATGGAATCCGTTCCAATGGCCCAATGGGAGCAACGTTGTGTAACATTTCATTGAAAAATATCAATTTGCCAAAGCCATATTAATTGCCACATTAATATTTTGGTGACATTTTTGGTCGGCTTTCGTTAATGAATCCTGACACCAAAGTCACTTGTTTCAAGCTCCACTTGTGGCACTCTGCTTTTAGCCAATTTGCTTTAAATAATGTTTTGTTAGGCATTTAAATAAATAAGGGTTAAGGCAGATGTTCTCCCTTTGATTCAATGGCCAATATGTAGTTCATTAAGGGTTGGCCAAAAGCCACAAACTTGCACCCGAGTTATAGATAGACATTAGTTAATAGTAGCATTTGGTCAGACTGCTGTTCCGATAACCACGCATTTTCAATTTCGCCAAAATAATATAAACAGTTTGGAAAGCTTTAGAGAAATATGTTTCCTATTTGTAATAAACAATGCATGTTAGTCAACAATACACATCAATTACACAATTTAATAAACAAGTTATTCTAAATTATTCTCACTCTCTAAAATTAGTTATTATTTTGGGAAACTCTAAGAAATCCTATAAGAATCACAAGGGACAGCTGTCTAACTTAAAGTTTCATTCTTTAAGTCTGCATTCATGCCAATGCATAAGTGAGAATCCATGCGAACACCCTTAAGCCATTAGTTCGCCAAAATTTTTGTTTTGTACTTCTTTTTTTCTTTTTTGTTTGATGCTCCACCGAATGCATAAAAAACCAAACAAAAAAAAACTGAGAAAACGTTGCATAACTACAGGCGCTGGCATTTTAGCGCCTTTTTTTAGCTTATGCAGTTGCTGCTTTTAACTTTCTACTGTAAAAGACACACAAACATGAAAAGAAATGGACTATTGGAAAAACATACAAACCACGTCTTTAACCCTTTTCCCAGCCTCAAACTTTTATGTTTTCAAATGTTTTGACGAAATCAATTAATTGGCAAAAGGATAAGGTGACGTTGCTTTACTAAAGTCGTTTGAGTCTCCCCCGATGAATGAACATTTTTGGAAAGTTAAAATGAAATTCAAAGAATTTGGCTTTCAACTTTCTTCTTCCAAAATTGATGATGCAAATGCAACTTTCTGCATAATACGCATATTGTATCTTTAATTTTACTCGCATTATTTATCTTTCCCCTGTGTTTCGCGCTCCTTCCGTCAGTCTGGGCTACAGTTTCGTTTAGAACTTATTTCATAAACTTGTTATGAACTCAATCCTCTGAGGCCTTCGGCATTGTTTTGTCCTCGATAATTGGCATAGAGACGTTAAATCAAATTTCAAATTGAAGCTAATTAAAATTACATAAACTCTATTGATCGATTGCCCGCCTTAGTCGTGGTTGCATTTTGGCTAAATTGATTACCGTCGTGAATGAGTGATTAATCGAAAATGGGAGGAAATTGAAATGCCAGCCAGAATAAGTACATAGCCAAAAGTCATTCGAATACCATGGAAACAAACTCGAATCACCCACGGCATTTCGTGAGTACGAGAATCCTAATCAGGTGCTCTTTCTACTGTGACAAAAGCTAAATTTGTTTTTTTGGGTCGACAAGGAAGACGGTTTCCGCGTGCGCATTGTTCACTCACTCACAACAATCTGTCTGTCCTATTGTGCTGTATTGTGTTGTTCATTTTGCGTGTGACTGAGTGCATTCCATTTTGCTAAGTGGGCTGTACCAAATGAGCGTATTAGCACTTAAGGGAGACCAGATTTCCACAAGTAAGAATTGGCTAAGGAGATGTAGAAAAGAGAAAAGTCGGTCAGATATGGAAACAAAAGAGCTTGATAATATTTATTTCCTAACATTTTTCTTTTAAGGATCCGTTGAAGGGTTTTAATTGAGTAAACTTAATCCCATTTTCTGTCAGTCCTTTTGATTTAATAATAAAAAAAAACAACTACTCTAGGTTTATGATATATTATTTTCAATTGATTCTAAGCATAGTTTATTCAAAATTTTTGTCTTCAATCAGAAATCATATTTTGTAGGTGTTTTTTATATGCTTGTCAAACAGAAACTTGTTGGCCAAATTAGCATGATATATGCACATCTTAAATCATGTATCAACATGTACAATTTAAATACACGCACATATGATTGAAGACGAAAATAATGGAAAGAAAATTTCTAGTTGGTATCCATGGAATGTCGCCGAGGTATGTATTTTCCTGTTCCAAATATCTGCATTTCTGCGCTCTTATCTGTATATGGGCTACAATGTCAAGTCAAGACAATTGCCATTGTTAGCCCCAAGCTAGCGAAAAAAGGACCTGAAAGGAAAGGGAAAACTCTAAGGACAGAGACACATTTTATTATTTTGATGCGGATGAGTGGAAGAGTGAAAGCCATGTAAACAGACATGCAACAGTGAGAGTATTCCCAACGCACGCACACACATAACCATACGCTCGTGTGTGCGCGACTCAGTTCATAACGGTAATTCATTCTCATCACCAAACAGATGCTCCCCAAGCTCTGACAGCGGTAACAGGAAAGGTGTCAGCTGCTTTTAACTAACTGCACGTGTAATTTTAGATGCACATCCACCATGTCCTGTCATCAGTTATTGCAAAAAAGCGAGATGAAAAACACTTTGAGCGGCTTCCCACCGGCCCCCGATGACCTTGGGAGCAAAATTTAACTCGAAAGATACACTGGGTAAACTAAATCATAGGCGATACCAATTTGTATGTGTTTACCTGTTGCACACACGACACATTTTAGGGGAGCCTCGAATATCAAATGAAATTTCCAATCAAAGGATGGTCCATTTTTTCGGTTGCCGGTGCCAATGGCAATTTTAAAGCATATTTTTAGCTTTAACCTTACACATTTACCAAACCAAAGTGGTGAGGGAATGCCAAAGCTGATACTAATAGGTGATGTTTAGAAGGATGGGCGTGTTACACACCTTAACAGCTTTAAGCCACGATTAAATGAACACATTTTGATGTCACAGTCCCATATAAAGAATATGAAACGATTGACCTGCGGCGGCTTTAGTGCAAGTAGTTTCATTTTGGCTATAACTACCACTACGACCCAATCCAACCTAATTCCAGCCTCAATCCACATCTATGGATGGCGAGGGAGCCCAAGGCAACCTATTAATATAAGCTGAGATTTTTACACGCTTAATTAACCTATCGATTTATGGAAGCCAACTTTGGCTATACTTTTTTTTTTTTGGAAGTGTGCAAGTGTAAAACAAACAAAAGTAAGGGCTAAACTGTAGCTGGTTGCCTAACTCAAATCCGAAATCGTTCAATGAAGACTTCTCTATTTAAAGAAGATTTATTCCTTGTTTGAAACAATTCAATCCCATAAAGGAAAGTGTATTGTCATAACTTCAGTGTCTTAAATATGTCCGTTTCAGTTCTTATTGTCTGTAGCTAATTTATACCTCTTATATAGTTTGGTTAAATAATGACACTTTATTTGATTGTTAAGCTACCTGAAAAACATTTGTACAATGCATTTTTATTTGTGTCTAGACACTTGTCAAACGATTTTCTAACCAACTATTCCCACCTCTTGACCATCGAGCATCATTCAACTGTTCATTCGTCCACTGAATTATAACCACATGAGAAACTTTGACTAAAGCCAGTTGAAGTGCTTCTGCTCAAAATCAACAATGAAGGAAAAAGAGATAACCAAAGACAAAGTAAAAACCGAACTGTGGTATTGCTTTGGGTTTGTTATTCACAAAAGTTTATTCTACACTTGACCCGTGTGCTAAATGTGGGAATGAAAATGGAAAAGAGTATAGATGCATACATATGAGCTCGTATGTCCATGCAAGGATTATGTGTGCCAAGTAGTGCCCTGACAAGTGAACCGTGCTGGCATTGAAAGGTAGACTGGGTTTGGACATACATTACCTTTTTAGCAAAAGCTAAGTTTAGATACTTTTTGTCTGTGACAAAACTTTGCACATTTGAATGGGTGAATGGAAATGTGGATAACATGAACTTATTGCTATTGATAGTTTTGTCCTCGTTAGGAATGTCAGTACAAACATTTTTACATAATTCCAAGATAACCTGTTGTGCACTCTCCCTAAACGAATGCTTACACAATTTATGAGAATACATGTAGACACATATCTCAAAGGAAACTCAATTCAATTCAATGAACCCGACTCACGTTGCAATTTTGTTAATGAAATGCCTCAAAGAGTCTTGGCTTCTGGCAGGTTTATTAATTGAGTATGTGGAAAATGGGAGTAAGCATTGATCAAAAGTCTCAAAAATTAATTGAATTACTCTCTACGCCCTCAAGTGTCAATAACAATAACTTATGGGCGCAGTCTTTTTCTCTTCCTCTTATAATTATCCTTGGCACATGTGTATGTGGGTGTATAATGTCTCAAAGTTTAAAGTCCAGTGGAAAATCAAAATGGTTTCCAATTCATAACATAAGAGCACTTCGCACAGGCTTTTAGTTGCCAAAGCAATCAGTAATAAGTGGTCTAAAGGAGTCGGTTACGGTGTGAACGAAATATGTAATGAAAGCCATCACTTGACACAAAAACGAAAATGAAAAAATAAATATGATTATTTCTATAAACAAACAGCTTTAGCTTAACTTGAATTGAATTGAGCACAGTTTACATCTGCCGCCTTTCTCGGTTTCCCGTAACATTTGCATTTGAAACTCAATTGGAAAGGAAAGTGCAACTTAAATCAACAGAACAGAACAGACGATGAATGGAATATCAGTGTCAGCTTACAGTTAGTATCCAGCACAGCTTACTCGAGCGGAGTAACACTACCCATCTACTAAGTGCTTAGTGTGAAATTTGCGTAAATGAGTAGAGAAGAAGCACGTCATTGGCAGACCAAGTACAGACCAAAAGAACAGAGAAACTAGATTCAAGTCCAAGCCATTCACCTCTTAAGCCCAGCTGCATGCCACATTACAGTTTACAATTCAACCAACTGACGCTAAAAATCACCACTCCCCATGCCCTCCCATCTCCTGGGGCGAGGCATTCCAAGTGGCTCGAAAATCCCCAGCAATTTGTCGCAACAACTCGCATTACATTACAAAACGATGTGCAAATAGAAACGGGAAGCAAACGGAAAGGCAGCGACGAACTAAAGGGATTTGCCCATAATGGCCGCCTAAAAGTATGCTATGGTTTGGCTTGGGTCGGTGTTTGGCAACGGCTTTATGTCGCTACTATTAAATAACGCTCCAAAACCCAAAAACAAAAGAGAAAATGGAGGACTGGGCTAGCTCTTGGAGGGAATGAGTGGCCACTCCCACTTGGAGCCACTTTTGTTACACTTTAGCTACTACCCCGTTTGTGTGCAATATTTGGTTATTTAATTGCAGCAAACTTAAATGCTTTGGGGCTGAGTATCTTTTATTGACTGCAAATGGTTATCTTTGAACAATCAATTAATGATCATTTTCATTGTATTAATTGAGATTTTCAACTGCTGTTTAACTCTTGAAATTGACAATTTTTGACATTATAATTGAATTATCTATTGAACAATCACCGTACATGGGAGACGTGCAAAGAGCTTCTCGAAAAAACAATTTCACAAAATTACAATGCTTTATTTTCATATATATACATATATTTATCTGTATAACTGTATAAAGCAAATGTCATGAAATCTAGTTAATTTGTCCCTTAATGTTTTCTTCTTCATTATTTTAAAAGAAATCTTTTCTACAAGGATGTGACATTATTATAAAGGAAACATGTTTATCTGTTCAAATGAAAGTTATAATTCTGCAACATTTTGTTATTTTGATTCTGTCATGTTGCTCCCCTAAGAAGAATGATGCATAAATTGATTAGCATTAGCCGGAGAATGTGCAACAATAAAATGTTTGCTAAGCTGCCCATTAGAACCATTACAAGAGTAACCACAAATCATGAAGCAACAAAAAAAGCAAACCAAAAACCAAATTCCAAGATACAAGGCGCCTTGTGGCTTTTACGGGCCGTCCCAAGTGGCGGCAGTGGCAAAAAAAAAAAAAAAAAGCAGAAACCTCATGTTTGACTACACAAAAAATACATTTGTCTGTGCATATATTTCGGGGCACGTTCTTTACCTTCCCCTATTTTCGTTCCCTGTCCCTTTCCTAATGCGTGCGAGTTGGTTACCCCATTTGCAATATATTTCTATGCAGACTCAAGCACATATACACACACACACACACACACATGTAATGTATACATATATCCTTTGGGAGCTGTTCCAGTTATTTCCTTTACCAGCTGAACTCTGTCGCTATTGTCTGTCGCGTTGTTAGACGGAAATCAGATCGTGCTTTCTTTTTTGCAACTCAAAATGTCATAAATGATAATTAAAGTTTTTCAAAATTTTTGGAGTAACAGAAGGCGTCAAAGTTGCTAAAGCTGGTACCCTTGTTTCAATTTAAATTTAGAGTGTGAATGATTTTGAATAGAGAACGAATGTAGTCGGTCCGGATATGGATAATATGGAAGAATGAACGCTAATTAGGAAGGCTCAATGGGCGAAAGAGTGAATAAAACAACTTTTAATTATATTTTTCATATAATTGTATAGAAGTGACAAGGAATTTCATTCATTCGACCAAGTCAATTATGCGAAACGCCTTAAAACAGATTACTAGATTCTTTATTGTTTGTTCTGTTTGTTGTAGTTGCAAAAGTTTTCCGACGGGCCGTTACCTTCCTAAAGCCTGAGGCTACGAGAACAACAACAACAACAACGTCAAGAAGGGCGAGTTTTGTCATTTTATTCATGCAAATTGTAGGCGACACTTAATTTCGTTTTGCAAATACTTGTGCATATTTTTAGGCGTCACTGACTGAAGAGTTGACATAAAAGAACAAAACAACAATTTAAAATGGTTGGAAAACTTTACAAAAGGGACTGAGAGTAGTTGCAAAATTATTTTTAAATTAAACATAATAAACAAATGTTTCCTCTTAGCTTTTCTTTACTAGGATTTAAATCTTGGTCATGGCATAAATATTTAGTTTTGGATAAACATCTTTAATCTAATCTTTCATTATCAAATACAAGTTATATTGATATCGCGAGAAGTAATACAATAGTGATATAGTTGGCCGATTTGTATCGATAACTGTGTATTATTAGGGACATAATGCAGCATTGTATCTTGACGAAGGTGTTAAATTTATTAAATCAAGAATCGCAGAAAGTTACATTAAGTTAAATTAAGTAAATTCCTTTTTCCCAAGGTAAAATTTGTTTAATAATTTTAAAAAATTTGTTGGCGTCCTCCTAACTGGTCATTTCGCTTGTTTCACGCCTCAATGGCTAAAAGATGGTCCGCTATCCAGCGGACTGCTCCCACTAGGGAAATGAACATAATGTACCACTTAGGAAAGGAAGTTTAACATGAGGATTTGACAGTAAATTGGAAGTTTTGGTCTGTTTAATATGCCAACTTCTGACTGAAAAGAACTTTTTTAAACTGTCACAGGGATTTCGTCCACTTGATGGCGTGTGTAATTACAACATTGAAACAAGCCACAAGGACTCATCACTAGTCAATTCCAAGCTGTTTTTATCCACTTTTCATCAAAGCAGTCAAAACACAAAAAAAAAAACAAAGGCAAAGGCAAACGAGGCTAAGGCTGGAAAAACGAAAGCCCCACTAAGCTCTGTGTCCACCAATGTGATTTGGAGTTGCGAATTCGTATTGACAAGCCCAAAAGAAAAGGTTCCTTTCATTTAAAACATTTGAATGTTCGCCCTTTAAATGTTGATGGAAGCATATTGATATTTCGAAATTTAATTCTAATCCTTGATTTATCAAGTTGTTTGACCATATAAATATTAACAATCAACTCATTAAACCAAAGTAAAAATGATTTCTTTGGCTAATAAAACTTTTAATTAGGCCTTAAAAAAGTTATCGTTAAAGTTCTCTAGTTCTCTAGCTTTCGAAAATATTAGAAAAAGAATTGACGGCTCCCAGACTTATACATTGTATTATAAGTATTAAGATGTAAAAATGTTGGAAAACAAAAGTTGTGATTGAAAGCGTTTAAAATAATTTCTTAAGGTTGAAGGACTGTTGGATTGCGCTGTTTAATATTTATTTTTATTTTTAATAAATTCCCTTTGGAATTATTAACTTAAGTAATTGTGGGTGGAGCTGTACAAGTTGACTCTCATTATCTTAGCTTGTAAGTTTGTGGAACAACCGCTAAGCTGATTCTTAAACAAAGCCACTTGACTTGACTTGGCTAGAGGTGAGGGGGGGAAAGCGGCTTACGAAATAAATGAAGGCCTACTTTTTGGCATTCATTTGTAATTAGGGCATAAATTTCAATTTCACGCTTGCCACAACAAAAAGACGGACATCTTTGCCCACTCCCATTCCTTGATGTATTTAAGCAACATTTAATTCCGGGAGCAGGAGCACATGCCGTACACCTAGTACCCGACGGCGTCGTCGACATTATGTTAATGCCCCGCCCCTGAGAGCAAACATTGGCTATGTTTGAGAGGATGCTTTATCTATCGTTCTCAATAAGTTGTCCTTGTCGATTTATGGGCGTTCTTTATGGAGTTGGCTAATACAAACAATGTGTTGATGGCTGATAAGTGCAGGTGCACTAAATCAGGCAAATTTCCATCTAAACCCAGACGCCCAGACTATAAAGAATACTTGCCATTCAACTGGGCCTCTTCGTGTACTTGCGAAACTATTTTTCATTTGACTTGGCTTTGGTTTTGCTCTTTGTCTCCAGACAAGACGGGGATTTCAGTCGAGTGTTTATAAATAAAGCTATCAGTCCCATTACTATTACTATTATTATTATTATTATTATCATTATCAACATCCATCTCCATGATGTGGCCAATGTGTGCTCCTTTGCGTGCCATGAACCTCAATGGGATAAGCGTGCCTAGCAGCAACACCCAGAACCAACACCAGCAGAGCCATGGCAACACAATTTGGCTCCATAAATGTCATTGAGGTGATGTAGGGGATGGATGCAGTCATGAAGACGAGGATTTCAAAGTCATTATTGACACATCGAGTGCACTTTGTGGCAGCTATGTGGATGTGGCCCGGACGGAAGGCGGACAATGAGCGATGGAAACATTGAGAATAATTGCAAGTTTCCGTTGATTATGATGAATAATGGTGGTCGGGATATAGTATCATATATATTTGTGTAAAGGTATGGCATATATTGCCAACAAAAGTGTAGTTTCTGAAATTTCGTACATTTCTTTTTTCTATGATGATTTAGAGTAGATTAAATGTATTGTAAATCTACGTTATATATATTATATTTAGATTTATCCAAAGGCAAACAGATTATACTACTGTTTAGGCCTTGTTGTTTCTCTGAAACACAAACTGTTACCACAAACAAACTTTTTTGTTGCAACGCAAACAGTTACTTCCTGTCAAAAAGTTTTTCAGAGATTCAAACAAAATAGAAGACAAAAACATGTATATCAACTGCAGATTACGAGAGGGGGCTAAAAGTCATGCTTTGATAATGAAAAAGATGTTCAAAGATGGCAAACAACTTACAGTTAAGCTGATTTACCTCGACTCCTCCTCCCTCCCCCCTTTCACTTCACATATATATACACACACACACACACACACACACACGCAGATTTGGCTTTAACATTTTCCGCTTGAAAAGGTTTTTTTTAGACGCCCCAAAAATAAAAAGACATCAATTGTTTCGTAATTTTAGACATTCTTTGGCACACAAGGATACACAAGTATACACAAGGATGCACGCAGTAGGCTGAAAAGTATATATTATGTTAGATTTTTCATTAGCACACTGGCCCATATTTTATATAGCCCGGCATCAGCTCCGTCTGAGCAAACATTTTTGAAGTGGATATTGATGAATTTATATTGGATTTGTGTTCCTGCTGTGCCTTCCTCTTGCCCCTCTTCTGAGCCTAAACATCGGTGTGGGGCTCTGTCACTCTTTTTGGCTTTATTTGAGCTTTGAGTGCTTATTTGTTGTTATTTGTAATTTGAGTTTCGTTTTCGGTTTTGGCCAACAGAAATTGATGACCCATGTGGTCTGTTGACTTTCAACTTTCTCCATCAGGCTATTAATTTAAGGTCAATGCTGACCAATAGAAGCCAAAGACTTAAATCAAATTGCATGGGCCACGTGTCATTTTGTGTGGAATTCAAGGATTATACTGGAATTCGAATAAAAACGGATTATGTTAATCTTCTGTACACATATTGTCAAATGGAACTTAAAGTCGTTAAAGCAGCTTATGAAAATGATTTACAAATAAGGGACCACTTAAAAAGACGCGTCCTTTTAAGCAAGTGTGAGTTCGCCTTTTGACATTCTTTTCATATCCTGCACCCATAGTAAAAAAGGCATTAAAAGGACCTTCTTCAGACATCGTTTTTTAATTTGGCATACAAATTTATAAACCCAGAATCCTTTTAGTTTTTCAAATGTCAACTTTCAATTTTAAATTATTGACACAGATAAAAGGGTATATTAAAGTTGAGTTATGTCGTTTTCGAACCCATAAAGCATATACATTCATGATCAGTATCATGATCAGTCGCTGCCGAGTCGCTTGAAACATGTCTTTCTATATATAAGTCTGCATCCTAGAGACTCTTTATTCGAAGTTTAATAAAACTTGCGGCTAAAAATGAAATATACTAATGAATACTCTATCCAATTAGCACCTAAATTGGAGGACTTAGAAAGAACAAATCTTTGATTTTAAATTCTGTTTTTTGTCATTATTTTTATTAATATTATTGAAGCCCAATCCCAGGTATCGTAAAGTCTATTAACTTCATTTCTCTTAAACATCTCCGGTTGATTTGCTGACCAACACATTTTTATTGACATTCCTTTTCCTCTTGTTATTGTTACTATTTTTTGGTAAAAAAAAGGAAAAATGTGGAAGGCTGAAAAAATGGGCAAACAAATGGTAAGGATAATCCCCTGTTCGGACTCCCATGTCAAATATTCTCACCACTCTTAAAGAGAAGGAGCTCCTCTTCTTTATTGTCGCCATATTCGAATTCCTTTTTTGGGACTTCGGGTTAATCAATCAGAGCGAGAAAGCTTTGCATTTCTGACAGGCAAACCAATTTCCAGGATCAACTTTAAGTTTTCGGGCACGGTTTAAGTTTCCAACTTCAGGTGACATACAAAACACAGAGTTTGCCCTAGGCGCAGAAGCGATTTGGAAAAGTTAAAAAGTGAAATAAGAAAACATAAACAAAGGAGACAATTGAGACCGGCAATTTTCATGCTAAACAAGAAACGAAATTACATTCATTTCCGGCCTTCCGGCATCACGTAGCCACTGCCCACAAAGTTTACCAAATTCCAAACTTCCGGAACGACAAAATATTTTAGTGAGCTTTCGGCTGGACGGACGACAGGGGTATATACTGTTTGGGATACGAGCACATTAGGACGCGTTAGTCTATCGATAATTGGATGAGAACGGGGTTGTTTGCAGTAAGTTAGGAGCGGCGAAGTGGTCATGTGCTTAAGGGGAATCCTCTTCCGAATCTTATTAGTATTGTTAAAAGAAATTTAGATACTACAACAACTTTTTAAAACTAAGGAAAGGACACAATTTCAATTCAAAAACGATTTCGATATTTACGTATACTGCACTGCATATTGAAAATGTTAATCGGTGGAATTATGTTTTCCGACTTGGTTACCTTAGTCAACTTGGCTGTGTACTGATAAAAAATATATATAATATATATACCTAATCTTAGTCATTCCTTCTGTCTCTTCCATACATTTTGAAGTCTTTAACATATGCTTTCTACTTTACGAGCTCAGCACTTATTAATTTCTATGACACGAATTGAAAAGTTCAAACAACCTAAAGGTTAGAGTCAACATGGTATTGCTGGACTTCATTGGTCTTTTCCCCTTTAGTCTGTTAATATGTAATGGCCTAATGGAACGTAAACGTCCGTGAATGACATGGACTCAATGGCATACAACTAATAGTTCCCACGATTAAAACTAAAAAACAAATCAATAAAAATGCAATTTGAAAATTCCTTGGACTTACTACTTACCACACATACACAGGACAAGAACCAGACAAGGGGTGAATTACATGTACTCACATGCATCCCAATTGATATGCAAAAGTTGTGGTTGTTAAATAAACTCGGCTGACATTTTATTTTATTTCTTTGCACTTTTTTGCTGAGACATCATGAAGTAGAACAAGAAAATGTCAATTGAATTATTTATGAGTAGGGGAGCTAGTCATAAAGCTGAGACATGTTCCGCCTTAAGAAAGCCGTAGCAACAATGTGAGAGGAGCGAACAATAAGGTGAAATGAGTATGGGAATATGCACTTCACCAGCAGACACCAACTGTAGGACAGACGACAGACAGGCAGCCAGACGATGCGACGCTAGGAGAAAGACACCTTTTATGGGGTAGAGAAAATGTTGCTGCTTTTGTTATATGTACACAAGTAGCAGGCGGAAGTTGAAAGCTAAGCCTTTTTTAATGCATAAGCAAAAAATGAATACTCACTAGCTCATTGGCATCCCCATCTTGGGGCGTTAAGTGCCGGCGAAATATTTGTACTAGTTGCATGCGAGTTGCAAGCGTGATATTGTGCGTATACGTGATGTCAGCGGTTGCGGAAATTAAATTTTAGCTTGAACTTCGTACTAATAAAATGAGAAAACCAATTGATATTAATCCAAAAAATTACGTGAGAAATACTAAAAAGAAATGTAATTATTGAAAAATGAAAGAAAAAAAATGGACGAGTAGCATTCAATTAAATTGAAATTTGAAACAAAACAATACTTTATCCATACTTCCTACAATTGGTCTGTAAAAGATAAGAACTATTTGTTCAGTGGGTAATAATAAAGATTGGAGCAAGTTAGTCTAGCCTTTGGTCGTATTCCAGATCATAAATTTGCACCTTAGTTCCATCGGTAACGATGGAATTAGTAAATTTAATTTCGCTTTTCCCACAAATCATTTGTCAAACCACAAACAAGTCAATTCCCATGACAAAATGTGTTAATAGCTTCGTAAATTTGTTTACTCCTGGGTAACCTCACCTAAACTTTAACCTAACTTTTTGAAATCATTATGCAAGTTTTTTGTCTTCCCTCTCCCTTTATATCATACTGTCTCTTTCTGGAGTTTTCGCGTTATAAATTTTCTTTAGTGAAATCACAGATCCAACTGCTATAGTAAAACTAAATATTTTACCATCGCAACAGCAGTTACGCTCATGCAATCATGTGGGAGGGGGAGAAAATGTTGAAAAAAAATTTAATCAACATTGAATGCCAACTTTGCGCCTACACAGAAACAACTACACCACACGGAGGACCACATAATAGAGAGAGAGAGAGGGACAGAGAGAGTGAGAGAGAGAGAGAGTGAGAGAGAGAGAGAGTGAGAGAAAGGGAGTGAGAGAAAGGGAGTGAGGTGGGGGAGGAGTCGGCGTGAAATGCAAAATATTTTGCTGTCGCATATGTGTTGCTGGAAATTGTGCATATTGTAAATTTGATGGGCATCTGTGGCCCTTGTAGCTAACTGTTTAATTGTTTACTAAAAGAAGAACAACCATAACAAGTCCTGTCCCAAGTTAAAAAAAAAAACGATGGGAAAAAAGTAGCGTTTGAATATTTACAGCTAGCAATTTGCTCTCTTCTTAAATGCCTGTCAAAAACTACCCACAAGACTAAGACCACAGCCCAGGGCGTATGATTAACGCCCGAAAAGTTGGCAAGGGAAAGCCCACAAAATGGCAGCCACGGACTACAGCAAAAATTTCATCAAATATGTTGATAAAACACAAAAGATTACGCTTAGACCAAAAGGGTCGTCGGCAAACGGCCAAGGGACCTAATGTATTTGTCAAAACGTTTTAATACGATGTCCCAGGGCCTAGACTCTAGTCAGGGGGGACTATAAAGCTAGATGGCTGCCCAGTTTAGGTCCAGCATATTTGTATCCACTTCCTTTCCTTTCCTTTCCATTTCGCCTGCCCTTGCCCTGGTCCTGTTGCTTCATCTTCTTCTTGTTAGCCACAAATGACCTTTTTTCGCACAACCAAATAAAATTGTTAAATAAAAGGCAAATAAAAATGTGTGACACACGAATCAGAGAGTGGAAAGAAGCAAACCAATAGCAACCTGTTGTTCGTGTGTGTATAGACAACCAAACATACGTATGTGTATATGTGAATCAGCTTGTATGAATAGATGTGAAGGAGGAAGGATGATGTGTTTATTTGTGCTTGTAGCTGTTATATGTATGTATTAGTATTAGTTTGGCAAATGCCACAAAAAATGCTATTTAAACGTCGTCAATGTGTTTTTACAGTCCAGTGGCTGTTAGTTGTACGGAAAAATACACTAGACAGCAAAAATTTGGAGCAATCGCTTAGATATTCTTTGTTTGGACTAAATGTATTTTGTTGCCGTGTGCACTCAATTCCGCTCGTTGTTGATTGAACAATGTGTTAATAGCTTTGCTTATTATATGCCAATCTTTTACTCTAACACTTCAATTTTCTTGTCATGTTCAATTTGCCATTGGACAGGTTTTTGCTCTCTTTTTATATTTTGTCATTATATCGGAAAGCCTACTTAAAGGCGGATGCCGGGACAATGACTTGCCTTTAGCCAGTGTTATCACACTGAAATATCGCACAACTCATTCGTCATTTATGCACAACAGTCAGTTGGAAAGACAGACACAGAGAATGAAGGAGATAGAGAAGAAGCAACCGACAAGAAGGCGGTGATAAATCACTTTCAATTTTGACAAACGTCACAAATGTCACGTTGCCTAGGAGGACATTTCATCACCCTCCCACGCCCACGCACTCATACAGTTTTTGAAATTTACATACTGACTGGCCAGGCAATTGGGCGAAGCTTCCGTTTCTGGCCAATTCCAACAAATCATCTCGAGCCAGACATTTCCGAGTTATCATCATTGAAGGAAAAACGCACAAAGCATTGGCAAGAAAAAGAAAAATAAATCGAGTTAGCAAAATGATTTGTTGGGTAGGCGTGATAATTTGAACATTAATTTCCGTACATGTGTAGGATTATTAGTTAATCATTGAATTTGAAATTTTAAATACTACGCAAGTTGAGATGAAACATGGCAGTACTCATAGATAAAGATAGATATTTAGTACTTACATTAACATCGAGAATTACACATATAAACATAAATATGCATCTTTCACCTATTCTTTTAACCTACGGGGACTTTGATTCATTCCAGACCAGCTGGTGCAAAATGTTCCGCTTCAAATCACAAAAACTCAATCTGGGATGCATTTTGGCATTTATCTGTTTAAACCTAATATTGCTCCAGCCATCTAGTGCTGAATTGGACTCAAATTCAGGTAATGAGATCTAGTTCATTATATATCGGAGTGACAAATTATGGCTGATACAATACACTGTTTTTAGCCCCCATCAGCAATCTCTATGATAATTTGCTCCAGCGTGAGTATGCCGGGCCCGTAGTCTTTCCAAATCATCAGGTGGAGCGGAAGGCTCAGCGTTCCCCATCACTGCGTCTTCGCTTTGGTCGAAGTGATCCTGACGTACTGAACAATATTGTGGAAAAACGTTGGTTCGGCGATGTGAACCAGAAGCCCATTAGATCACCTTCCTTGCGCCTACGCTTCGGACGACGCAGTGATCCGAACTTACCGCAAGTGCGCCGAACCGTCTATGATGACCTTTTGGAACGGGAACTGACTTTAAATGGCCAACAACAGCAGCAGGTAGCACCCGATGATGCGGTTGACTATGACAATCTGTATGAACGCGTTGTACGCAAACCCCAACGTCTACGATGGGGACGCAGTGTACCCCAATACGATACGCCCAGGCAAAATACTGACCAGGTGAGTCATGGATTGCTATTGCAACTCAATAGTTACCAGTCACACAAAGCTTGCTTAGATAGAGATTATTGTTTAACTTACCAACATATTAGGATATTCAAAGAGATCTGCTACTACAACCTATATATATTATTATTTATGGTAAAAACGAATCAATATATTCTTTGTTTTATAGTTGGAACGTAATGAACTATACAATTCTCTTTTGAGTTCCGAAAAGATGCGTCGCATGTTGATGGCCCTGCAACAGTACGAAGGAACTTCCTCTGACCTGAGTGACACTGAAGATGTTGAGGATGAACAGGACACTTCAGAATTTCAACGCGAAGCTCGAAAACCAATGCGATTGCGCTGGGGCCGTAGCACTGGCAAAGCTCCATCCGACCAGGAAAAGGTAAAACGATAACTTTACTTTAAAAATATTGTTAAAAACTCCAATCTACACACTATAGCATTCACCAATGGGAGCTAACGATGAACCTTCATCGACTGCCTCTACTACCAAGATCCAGAACTAAATTGAAAGCATCTCTTGAAGGCCTTGGCTACGATTTCGTGATGGGATATAATGCTAGCGATTGTTGAAATTAAAATGCCAAAATAAGATTTAAAAACCAAATGACAGAAAGAAGCCGAAGTAGGCATCATATGTAAGAGCTTGGGCTATATATATATATATATATATATATACAGATAATTATATATATTTTTTAGTTTTATCCAGACACTAGAGAACAGATAAATAATTCCATAAACTTTGACAGTGTGCATTCAAAAATTCTAGTACGATATACAGGCATATATATATCGAAGATTGATAAATTTTAAAGTTAGTATTGTTGTTTGCAAGTCGCAACAACAAAGTTCATTTATTTGCAACCTTTTAAATTTGAAGAGCATATTTTTTTGATATTTCGAACTCCCTATTATTTCATGGACATGCTCAAAGACACAAATCCCTAACATTACGCCCAAAGTCCTGCTTTATTATCAAATGAATGTATGTATATAAAGTTAGCGCAAATTTGTTAAAAATTCAATTGATGTATTTAAATGTTATGATCAAAAAATGGATGTTTCAAAAACATTTAGCAAGTGGCCCCCGAAAGGTCTGTTATCTGCAACAATAGTTACACATTTTTGATCGACTAAAGTATCTTATACAAGACCAAAGGTCCAGAAGTTGCTGCTATTCTTTAGGTTCGGGCTTTAAACAGCTCAACTTGGCATTATTATATAATTTTCCATTTATTCTTCCATATCGGTTTTGGTTATATTCTTCGTGACAGAAATTATCAAATTTCAAATTTGGTTTGAGTTCCTATTTTCTCGAACCTTTGCGAGCAATGACTTTGAAGCCTTGGTGCAAACTATCTTTATATTATACTATACATACGATATTTGTCTACTATACATACATATTGAACTTTTATTGATGTACTTCAAAAAAAAAAAAAAAAAAAAAAAAATACAAAACAACATATAATAAATATAAACAGATGAATGTTTGAGGCTCTTTTTGTATATTTAATTTACACCATCATTGAAATTCTTGTAACTAAAATCTATATCTATGTATTCATATATATACCTATACACTTATATATAAAAATATAAAAGTAATTATTATTGTATTAAAATCAAATTTGAGGTACCAGAAATGCAGGAATGATTTGGTCAACAAAAAGCAGTCAGCACTTTTTAGAAAATTGCTGCAGCAGTTTCCCCACGAGCGATATCCAAGTATATATGCGTATATATATATATTTAAAATGAATTGACATGAATGTAAATAAAACAATATTTTAATCGATACAAAGACATATGCTAAATAAATATTTTATGGTGAAACTCTGATGGAGTGAAAAACCAATTATCCATCTTTCAATGTGGTTGGAAAAACGCATTATGTGTAAGTTGTTTTGCAATACAAATTATAATCGACATCGGTCGGAAAGGGGTTTAATGCACATTTAGTTGCATATAGATAGGCTGCTGAATAAACTATTTGTATATGTCCAACAATTATCAACTTTAAATCCCAGAGCCGTACAACCCAATTAAGCAGCAAATGTGGGTGGGAAAACCCGTTAGAATAACAACCATGGAAATAAACGCAGAGAAAAAAGTCATTTGGCAAGAAAGAGTAACACAGAGTGCGGCAAAGCGGGGCGACACCAACATTCCGGGAATTGTAATGGCTAAAGACAAACAAATAAGATGACTTTTACTCTTCTACTTACCACCTGTGGTGGGTGTTGCCATTATTCTCGCTCTTTTGACTCAATGTTTGCCCAGATAATTAACATTTCAGCTGTGAATTGGAGTTAACACAGTAGACACCTGCTTATCATGATTTCCCATTTAGACAGTCCACAATTGTACCCAGTTAGAACAGATGCGTGGACATATGAGACTTCACTGTACTGGCATTAGTAAAAATTAAAAAAAAAACACATTGACATTCACGGGTTTACTGTGTATGGGATTAAGGTATGTACATATATATTTTTTTCTAAATAAAGCATAATTACATTTGACATTGACTAAACAACAGAATGCACTTAATTAGAAGGTTCTCATACTTGTAATAAGGAAACGCGGCGAACTTTATGAAATAAACATTTTTAATATGTTGTAAATAAGGGTAACTCCAGGTAGATATGCTACCCCAAAAACCTGGCCAGGGTATAGGAATCAGCGTTTAACTTTCAACTTTGTTTTCACACTCATGCTAATGTCAAAAGTTGCGTAAAGCCTGTTTAAATGTTATTTCTATGTACATATAGTCAATGTTACTTAGTACTTGGCAAATATTTATGCAAATAATATGCAATTACACATGCAAGCACACTCGCACCCTTGCAGATGGAGGAAATAACTGTTCCCATTTGAGGCAAGTGTCGGGTGCCTAAAAGCGTTCCGTAAACACAAAACTTTTTGTGCTGCAAATGTGTTACAATCTTAAAACGAAGACGGCACAACAAACAAAACACATCCCGTTTCCCTCTTGCGCTCCAACTGAAATATGCCAATTTAAGAGCAATGAAGCAAACAAGTCGTCCCTGCCGACTTTGACTATACCCTGTACCAAGTAGAGGAACTTTATTAAATCAAACTCCTTAAAATTCGCCATTAATTCAATCTAAAATTTTCTTCACAAGCGGCCGCAACGAACGCATGCTATCTCGCTCACACTTACTACGCAATGTCGCACTGGGCATTTAAGTACAAAATTCAGTAAAAAATTTGGTCAGCTGATACCTTTTGGCCATATTATTAGGTGTGCCAAATAAAAATACGCTACCTTTAATATAACTGTAGTTATTCGTTTTTCCCAAATTGCGGGGGCGCAAGTGGGCGTGGCAAAAATTTGAAACAAACTTGGTCTGCGTAGACAATACACGAATGCTGAAACCAAATTTGGTTGCTCTAGCTGTTGTAGTCTCTGAGATCTACGTATTTATACGGACGGACGGACAGACAGACATGTCTCAATCGACTCGGTTATTGATGCTGATCAAGAATATATATATATGTATATATATATTTATAAAGTATATACTTTATGGGGTCGGAAATGCTTCCTTCTGCTTGTTACATACATTTTAGCGACTTTAATATACCCTTTTACCCTATGGGTACAGGGTATAAAAAGATAATCGGAACTTGCCTAGAAACATTGTTCGCTAATCAATTTTGAGTAATACGACAATACATTTTTTGCACATAAATGCTTCTACATGAAAGCCATTTGAGTCTCTCTTCAGTTTTTCATAGCATAGATGACAAGTTAGGAAACAGTGAATCCGATTTGAAAGACTCCTTATTGGTGGACAACAAACTTATGCTTTCCTTACATCATCCGAATTTTGGCTGTTTGTCTGAATATCTAGGATTTAAAAACTAAAGCAGGCAGAACCAAGGGTTTACTTCCATTAATTTCAATTACAATGGGAAAGATACGATTATTTGTGGTAACATTTTGTTTAAGATTTATACATATATATTCAGATAATTTCAAATAATACCCATTAAAATAATGTTGGATTAAAATCGAAATTGTAATTTGAATAATTATTTTGTTTTACATAGCTTAAGTTTAAATGAATTAATTGGTTTACATTTTATTAAATTAATATATGTTATATAGTAAAATAAGAGCCAACCAAACTATTCATTAGTACGACATTTTCGAGATATAAATACGAACGTGGAACAGAAAAAATAAAAGCCATAGTATGAGCTTTTGGGGATACATTAAAATTAAACAGGGTTATTCGATGCCCGGAATAACGTATTACATATAGTTGCAAGACAAGTTTAAAAAGAAGATAAAGATGGAAAACAATACTGGGCTTTAGATACATAGATTTGTGTTTAAGGAAAGCAAGTTTAATTTAATAAGGCAAACCATTTTTCACTCGCCCGGATGGTTTTTGTCCGTCAGTTGACGAATTTGAAAATCTTCTAAATTTTTTTGTGGTATGAGTCTAAGCCGAAAATCATTTGCCAAATGCAGAACGGCATATAGAGCAACCGGTTCGGACAACGAATCGGCCATTTTGGGTGTGAGCAAATTGGGCAATTTGTCATAGATCTCTCTGAAGCTTGCTATGCCCCTGTCGTAACTCTCTGTCTTGTGAGCTGGATGTGACGGCATGCTGGACTCAACTATATTGGACTTTTCGACGAGTTGCTTTTGGATGAGACAATTGCAGCTACGTTTAAGACTCTTCATATCAATTACTTTTGCTCGTTTTGCAAAAGGCACCACTACTTTAGTGACCTGAGTTGGAGCGCCTTCGAAATCAGTGGCTATTTCAAGGACTGTGTCATTACATGCATTGGAGTGAGAGACACCCATTTGGTTACCTCCCAAAGTGATATCCATCGGAGTCTGATCTACTCCTACACCACCATGTAAATCTGCTCCTTGGATATTACTCACTTGCATGGAGTTAGGCGAATGTGGTGTATCTGCCATAAAGTGATCATTGTCGAAAAGCTCCACATCATTATCATCCTGATCTAGTGCTCCAACCAGATCAATTTCCTCATCGATTAGATCAGGTTGCCCAAATCTTCGGCTTAGTTTCTCACTGGGAGCCAACTCATACTGTAAAAAGTAATCCGGCTGAAAGACAAACTTCAACGGTAACGTTAGCCTCCGCGAATCCCATTTCTTTTGATAGTTTACTTTACGCAATTTCGTCTGAGCATCCAGGGTCTGAAAGGAAGACTCTGTGCAGTGACCATATTGAATGGATTTGATTCGACGCGCTTGAGCAAGTCGTGTTCGCTGATTTGATGCTCTGCCATTATGAGACACTCCACTTTGACCGTTTATTTGCCCAAAGGTGCTACGGGGTCGATTCCTTTTGAATTTCCAATGCGATGGCCCGGCCCAGAACTGAGAGATTTGATCCATAGGTCTGTAGGAATATTCCAACTTTGAAGAACCATCTACTGGTCGCAAATCATCAATAAGCACGGATTTTTTGTGCAGATTGCGGCAACGATTGAGCACCGTTTGCTCCTCCTGAGTAAGATCCTCCAAATCATTGAAGTCCATTACATCCAGAATGACGTTTGGAGCAGCATCCAGTTCTGGCAAGGGTTCACACTCCGCATTAATGTCAAAGACCATTGAGAGATCTTTGGGATTCTCATAAAAGTCACAATCATCTCTTATTACATCAATTTCATCCTCTTGTACAGCATTCTGTGCAAGCTTGTCACTTGGATTCGGTGCGTCTGTAATGTGATAGCCTGTGTACAAAGGACGCAACTTCATCTGCGTTACGCGAGGCAACAACTTTTGTAACCAGTCGGCATTAACTACTGAATCCAATCCGCTTGTCAGTTCTAACCGCTCTGAAGTCACCAATTCATCATATTCTGGAATTTCTTCGTCCATATCTTGCGCATCCCAGTACTTATAAGTGGTGCGTAATCGTAGTTCTGAATCTCGAGTGGGTAGAATATTATGCATTAAACGATTTGAGGCATTGATGGAGCCTACTGTTGAATTTAGTTTTCCAAAGACTGGATCCTGAAGCGGAGCCGTGTCCAGTCGGGCGTTTAGAGTCTCTTTGTTTTTAGTTACAGTGGATACTGCCTTGCGTGGTTTTCTCTTAGCCTTAGCTGTTGGTGCTTCTTGCTCTCCTGCTGGATGCCCTGCATTATTATCGGCGCTACCGTCGTCTCCTCCTGTCATATTTTCATCTAGCTCTGCTGCATTTATTTGCTTCTGGGTTAGAGTCTTGGCACTTAGACCTGCCGACATCCGCATGGCGTCCAAGTAAATAGAATCTACACGCAGACCATACACCTTAGAGCTAGCTTCAAGAGATGAACCAGCCATCTTAAAGTTACTCAGCGTTTTGTGGTGGCGTTCTAGGAGACTGGATAACGTGTCAATTAACGACAAGTTCCAAGCATTGTCCTTACTTAATTTATTTCCATTGAAGATTTCAAGACAATTGCGAATTGTCTCGTTCTCCTCGATTGACTCGCCTATGCTCACACTAGCACGTTGCTGCAACTGGATGAGGGTGCGGCGCCGCGCCTCTCTCCGCTCCGACTCATCATCGTTGGCATTAAGCGCAGTCATGTCGCGGACCACAGTCTCATGCAACCTTTCTTCTCCTCTTCGTTCACCAGTTCCATCTCTGTAGCTGCCCACTGCGGATCGACGCAGTGGCGTCTCCGAGCGCGGCAGTGTCATCTTTCCTGTAAATTTAAATGAAAGTCTTATTGCAGTTATAACACTTAAATGCAACCCCATTCAACTTACCCGAGTTGATCCTAATTTTATAAATTTTACAGCAAATTGTTATTTTTTGTTGTTTCTTTTGACGTTTGTTTCGTTTGGCTTGGGCTTCGCTTGTATTAGTGAATAGTTTACAGTTGATTTCAAAATGACGCCAATGAACAGGGCTGAAAAAACAGCAAAACACAGTGTTGTACAACGAAAGCGGATTAAAATAATTTTTCGATTGCAGTTAATTTTAAAAACAAATTTAAAACCCATCTTTGTGCGAATTTTAAGTTTTTCATAAATAACTACCTTTTATTTTTAGGGGATTTTTTAGCACAAATATATATAGCTGTTCTTTAATTAGGGTATTAATAAAAATTGTATACAAGCTTAGAATTATACTGACTGCTAATCATAATATCATCAATATTGGGTTGTTTCTGATATTTCATTTTCGCTTAATTATCTTTAACGCTTGTTGAATTAAAACTTACAAGACATGTAAAGCTTTCATACTTTAGAGTGGACATGAGTTGTTTATACATATGTATATTGTACACGCAACTCTGTGACATGCGATCCAACATCCTCTCAATCCAATATAAATATATATTATTTAAACTCATTAACATTAACATCCCAGAGCATGATACAAAGTTTTTACGGATCGATGGTAAAACCATTACATAGCTATCTCGTGTTAAGGCTATGTCGGCGATTATGGACAATACTAATCAGAACTCGTGAAATACTTGAGAAAGAAATAAACATTCGATGCTGAGACCATATCATCCGATTATAGCGCCAAAATATCGACTGGTCACAAACAGCGAAACATAGATTATGTTCTAGTGCTGCGTCGAAGATAAGATGGCTTGCGACAATCATAAAATTAAGGGTGGAGAACAACGATACTTGAAATTTCCGATAGTTTTCTAAACCATTGATAGTCGACAGTTGTTTCACCCAATTTAATTCAAAACATTCTAAAATAAAACTATTTCACTTTTAGAAAACATTTACATTGTAATTTCATTTTGTTATTTACACAGTTACTTTAACTATATATAATTTATTGATTAAGTTAACAAGAGTTGTCTATATAAATATAAGTAAGGCGAAACATATATTTGTATGACCAAGAGTTTTTACGGTTTATACACTTATCCGCATTATGTAATTCTCACAGCTTGTATTCATCCCTAAAACGATTAACGTGACTTTGAAATATTTGCAAATTAAATAATACTATCGATGGTTGCCCAGCGCCAGTGTTGGCGGCACACTTATACACTTACACTTGCGCAGTTACATTAAAGATCCTTAGTTCTAAATCAAAATCCACTTAATAAATGTCGTTGTTATTATTATGTATTTTTTAGTAAATAACACTGCTCGATCGTAAAACAGTTAAATGTAACCGAGTTCTAAATGTGACTATGCAAAGACGATTTCCAAGAAAAAGGGTCTTTGGGCTTAAATCTGACTGCCAAAACTGTTTTGAGCTTGTGTATGTGTGTGTTTTTTGAGTGTGTGTAGAAGAAATAACTGCACATTGGATAGATTTGCGCATTATTTATTTGTTAGCGAAAGTGGAAAGGATCTACAGTTACAGTATAATTAAGAAACATGGCTCGTGACACCCAAGGAACTCAAGGAGCCACCCAAAGTCAGGCGTCGAATATTTGGACACAAGTGGAAAGCCAGCCCATGGAAAAAATTGTTTGGGGTCGACTATACGGAAAAAATATAAAAATAAAATCCCTGGGTACGCGCTCGAAATATAAAATAATCTATACGCACTCGTCCCTGTCTATTGGTAACCGTCGAAATTATGTTCTGTTTTTTGTAGTTTTCATTTGTTCATATTTTTCTTGTAAATCACATTTAAATAATTTAATAAAATACGATTACAGATTTAAACACCGAACAGTTTACAGCCGGAAGGGGAGAGTCCAACGATCTAATTCTTACGCTAAATGATTTGCCTGAGAAAATCCTGACGCGCATATCCAAAGTGCATTTTATTATTAAACGTGCAAATTGTGAACTAACAAATCCGGTTTATATACAGGTAAAGATTTTGATTAATATCTAACAGTTCTCCTTCTAACAGCCTTCAATATATGTAGGATCTATCACGTAATGGGACATTTGTGAACAGTGAGAAAATTGGGATGAACAAAACACGAATTCTTAAAAACGATGATATAATATCTCTCTCGCATCCCACTTACAAAGGTAACACTATTACATTTATTTTTGAAAAAAAAACACTGTTCTGATCCCCCTCATGTAAAAGCAGACGAAAATTCACATTACTTAATTTTATTTACTATTTCAATGGCTACTCCCTGCGATTGTTGCTTCAACTTTACAGCAAAAAGTAAAAGTTGCTAAACCCGATCATGTGATAGATGGAAATTCAAATTTTTTTTGTTTATTTCAACCTAGTTATTTCGTTTGGTATATCTTGGTTTAAAGTTTAATTTATATTCGCATTTGTTTTCTTGCACCTGCCTTGCAGCCTTTGTCTTTAAGGACCTTAGCCCAAATGAGGCCGTCGGACTACCCGAGGAGATCACAAAAACCTATTATGTAAATCGCAAACTGGGCTCTGGTGCCTATGGTTTAGTTCGCTTAGTTTATGATACCCGTACCTGCGAACAGTTCGCCATGAAAATTGTTAAGAAAAATATGTTAGCTGGAAGTGCACACCCGACATCTAACCTAAGTGATCCGGAACGTGTGTTAAACGAGGCTAAAATTATGAAAAACCTCTCGCACCCATGTGTGGTGCGAATGCACGATATTGTGGACAAACCGGATTCAGTGTATATGGTGCTTGAATTTATGCGTGGCGGAGATTTGCTTCATCGAATCATCAACCAGAAACTGCTTTCGGAGGAAACATCGAAGCTATATTTTTATCAAATGTGTCATGCTGTCAAATATCTGCATGATCGAGGTAATATTATTTTTTACAAAAGACAATTAAAAATGATCTGTATTGCAAGTTTTAGACGGTTACCCTTAGCTCTCATACAGATATTTAGATGATACCTTATTGCAATAATGTTCTGTTTATATATTTTAGTGTACCTATAGTTTGTTTTGGTACTATTATAGTATATGAATGAATTTTCTCCTTATTTAGGTATCACCCATCGGGATCTAAAGCCAGATAATGTTCTTTTGGAGTCGAATGACGAAGATACTTTACTTAAGGTGTCCGATTTTGGCCTCAGCAAATTTGTCCAAAAAGATTCGGTAATGAGAACACTTTGTGGGACACCACTCTATGTGGCTCCCGAAGTCTTGAGTACTGGCGGCCGAGCTGCTTATACCAAGAAGGTGGACATTTGGAGCTTGGGCGTAGTGCTCTTCACTTGGTAAGCTTTAAATACTTTCCCCTTTATCTGAACCCTGAATTCAAATTTGGAAAGAAAGAAATTATCGATTTCCTTTTACCTAGTCTAAGTGGAACGCTACCTTTCTCCGATGAGTATGGCACACCAGCAGCTGAACAAATTAAAAAGGGTAAATTTGCCTATAGACATCCTGCTTGGAAGATGGTCTCACAACGTGCCAAAACTCTTATTAATCAAATGCTCATCGTGGATCCCGAAAAGCGACCCTCAATTGATGCCGTTTTTTTATCCAATTGGCTTAGAGACAGTCAAATGTTTCTTAAGGCTAAGCGACTAATGAAACTCGATCATATGGAAATCGAGGAGGAAGAAAACAATTTTCTTGAACCGCCCACAAAGCGTTCACGGCGGTAATCAATAGATTACCGGATAATCAACAATAAAGGAAGGATGCAAGTTTTAATTTTCTGGAAAAATTAAGCAAATTTCAAAAACCACTTATTTTCCGTAAAGTCGGTAAAATACCAAAATACGATTTCATTAAAAGTTCTCACAGCTGCATCATTAACTTACTCATAACAAGAAGGTACAATTAGTGTTATATGTTTGTATGTTTAAGACGACTTTTGTTATACTGTATAATAACTATACGGTAATAAGAAAAATTTTTTGACTTGAAGGCAAATTTGCTAACCAATTTTTTTGAATTTGAAAAAAGAATATACTATTTATTTCTGCATAATTAGGAATAATTTTTTTGCTTTGCATAATAAATAAGATTAATTATTACATCATTCCAATCTGCAGAAAGAAATTAAGAAAATGTATTACTTTGGATATGACTAGAAAAATCAAATACTTAAAAACTATGAAATTTTGATTACAGCAACACAACAACAAAGGCACAAAAGTTACGAAAAAAAAATTGTTATTAAGTTAAATTCTTTTTTAAAACGATAAACAGCCTTTTATTATTGGCCGACAAGTAAAAGAAAACTGAAAAGTAAATATAAGTTTATAATTGAAAGGCCTAGTTGGGCACGGCTTTGTTTGGCCCAAGCTTTGTATAAATAAGTTAAATCTTAAAAAAAAGAAAAAAAAAAACTAATGACTATTTTTTCTAATGGATGTTATTAACGTTTTTAATCCAATCCAACACAATCCTATACAAATATGCATACATATTTCAACGATTTTCAAATAACTTGTATGTCCGGTTGCAGAGCAAAACTGGATCGGTGGAAACTAATAATTTTGATAACTTCTTTGTGTTAATCAGTTGTGCCACATTAAGTTGTTAAATACATATACATATAGAAAAAAACAAAGAAAAAAATGTCCATTTTTATTTTTGAGAATATAGGGCCAATAGTCTGTACGTATAATGTTGCGTGGTTTTCAAAAACCCATTGCTATGACTTCCCACATAAAAACTACATCCGAAAGTTTTCATAGTTAAATTCTATCTCTTATATTTTTTAGTGTAAAAGTAAAATCAAACAAAACATTAATTAAGAAATGCATAAAAAAAACTATCAAAGATCACAAATGATTTAGCCATGTCTGGTCGCCTTTTATATTTTATGAGTAACCATTTTTCGGCCATGTCCAATAGTGAGAAGCGTTTGGTTATCTAGCCAAACTGAATCGGTAAGACGCGAATGTGTTCCATGATGGGCGTAAATAAATTCATGATTTTCCCTCACTTGGGCAATCTTTACTGCAGCTGGCATATTACTCATGACAGCTAAATGGGAGCTGCGAAGTTAGGATGCAAAATAGAAAAAAGGCTAAACAAAGTATTAAGATAATTTTACCCATTAATAAGCAGTTGAGAGACATGTCCAGAATCAAAATATGCTTTTGTGTTTAGTATTTTGCGTGTCATCCGTATATCCAGGGTATGAACCTGACCGTCAAAGTCGCCAAGGTAAATATAATTATTCCCTTGAAGCTCTGTGGGAGCTGCCCAGGCTGCACAAGTAAAGCTGAGCAGATGATATGGGGAATCATCATATAGGCAAATGGACGAGGGGGCTGAAGCACGAGCATCCCAAAGTCGGGCACAACCCCCACGGTCGCAGGTAACAAATTCTGAGCAGCTAGAGAAGGATGTCGCTACACCCGTTAACTTGTCCGTATGAGAGGCTCGTGAATGATATGAACTCGTTAGATCAGCACCAGAAAGATCCCAAATCTAAAAAAGAGTACTTGTTATTAAAAAATTCTACAAAGCCTTTATGCTTCATACATTCAAAGTACTGTCTATTGAGGCAGTTACCGCCTTCTGCCGATCGGTTCTAAAAACAGACAAATGAGAAATTGGAGCTGGATGAACAAAGGATTCCCCAATCAAAAAGAGGCAATATGGAGCCTTGGGATCCCTAACTGTAGAATAAGTGGACCATGCCTGCAAACGACTGTCGCCCAGAGCCACGAGTAACACATTGTTATCCGCATATTTCAATATGTTCACTGTATTTTCCGACTGCAGCTTAAAATCCGCATTATCCACTGACATGTGACCAAGCTTGTTTTTGGGATATCCATAAAAGCATCCCCACCATTGCTGGCCTTCTCGTCGATTGGTCGCTAGGGCGCAGTGATCCTGGTTATTTATGGCGATGCTGTCCCAGCACTCGTGTAAACGAGGAGAAAGATTCTCAAAGCGTGCATTTAAATCTGCAACGTTCAGGTTAGGGTATTCCACATTCCCGGCCAGCTCCTTAGCTGAAGGCGGTTGATGTGAGGCAGGCGTGCGATAGATAACCGAGCTTCGTTGTGGAAACATTGTAATGGTACCAGGAGAAGAACTAGGATAGGAAACAGAAACTGGGATAAGACAAACGGCGTGCCGGTAAATTAGGGATGTGCAAGATAAAAAAATTTTTTATCGATACATTCAAAATTAAACAACACAAAGCTTAATAAAAATTAAAAAAAGGGAACTACTTTTACTTTTATACTAAGTGTGCTGTGTATAAATTCATGTTCTTTTGATTAACAATTATTAAAATTGATATTATACAAAAGAATTTATTACAATAATGTAGAAATCTTTTACATATAGAGTTTAAAGTTTTGCTCTGATTTGTATCTGAATGCATTCATTAAGGAAACGTCCAGAACTTTTTACTTAGCGCATTTGTTGTAAAATACTTTTCTGATTAATTTTTCCCAAATCCACGGACATCAAGGAAATGTTCGTTTTTCCGGATAAAATATCAGATGTAATGTTAGAATTGTATAGCTACGTTGCCAACACCGATCCAAGTCAACACATTCATTGAAAAATATAAAATTCTAGCCTATAAATGGCTAAGGTGGCAGCACTGAATACCAGCTGTATTTAAAAACCAGTTGTGTTGTTGTTGCGCTTCGAGTCAGTCGAACGTTACTTTGCAGCGCACCAGTTTACGTGTCGCATTATAGAAAAAGAATCGTGAATTGGGACTTAAATTAAGGGGTTTTGTTCAGGATGCCAACCGATTCTTATATAAGGATAAATAAAATCGACAAGAGCTATATACCTATTTGCTGGTAGAGCAACTAAGAACGGATATTTACTAATGAAAGCAACATGAAAGTGCATTTTTAAGCGTATTATGCAAAGTGCAACCATCAATGAACTTAAAACAAAACTAACTCACTACAAAAGAAATAACCAATAAGTAGTGCCTTTTGGGAAATCAAATTTTAATTTGACGCGCGCGCGTTTTTCTTTGTTTTTAATTTGTAATTTAAATTAAGTACAACAACAAAGGCGACCTTAAATGGGTGGTGGCGGGTCGTCTGCTGCTGTTGGGGGTGGTGGAGGTTTATTGGATATTTATGCCATGGCCTGGGAGCATTTGAGACCCGGAAGTTCGCCCGTTGATTGGTGTGAAGGAAATTATTTAATTTCATCAAATATAGCAGAGTTTGTAAATACGGTGCGTATGTAAAATGTTTTTTTTTTTTCTTTTTCACTTGCAGCTGCAATTTTCTTTGACACACACATGCATTGTTAGAGTAAGGACTTGACCTTTCTTGTTTTTGTTCTTTTCGCATGGTCGACAAAGTGAGACAGAACATTTGATACGGAAAAGATGCTGGCCGAGGAGTCATTAGGAAGGGGGCTGGGGGTAAGCACGGTGTGAAATTGCAATTTAAACAAGGAACACTTAAGTTTAAGTGATCTTATCATCCATTCTGTACACCGAAACAAAACACGCATACATACTTCTAACTGTATGTAATAATAAGTTAAAGTTAAATTGCCAATTAAATTACGCATTTTTCCTTTGTATTCCGTATTAAATTGGATTTTCTACAATTACTTGTACATATATACATATGTATAACATACAGATATGCGGTCTTGAGGAAATAGAAATTCTAAATAATAGTCCCAGCCGTTAGGTTCAAGTTTGAGTTTTCTTATCAATAACCAAATAATATTAATAAATACAATTTCAATAATAAACAATTATATAATGTTCTAGGAGACGGCACTACCAACCGAGAACAAATAAGTAAAATTTAGTTAACAAAAAGTAGAGGGACTTTTCAATCAATTGGATTATCTGCTACAATTTTACTTTTTCAATAGTTTAGTAAAAAAAACTCGTTGGTCAGCATCTTTCAAGACGGACAGTCGTATCTCTAATCAAACTTTATTATTCTCATTCACTATCAATGTGTCAATTGTTCAATGTTCTATTATGACATAGTTGAACAAAATCACTTGTACTTCCATTTTAATTGTTTGGCATAGTATTTAATATAAAAATTAACATAAAATTAAAAATTAGACAAATTTAAATGCGTATTCATTCGTGTAAACTATTTACAGTTATTACTTTAAGATAAAAGAAATGGTAATCCAGATAAGTGATTTATTACCGTCTATTGATCGTAACGGGAATGGTCAAGTTGCAATACAATTTTAGGAGTCATGAGTAGCTAATCATTGTTGTCATCAGTTGCGAATTGTTTGAAACGCATTTTCCACTTCTTTGTTTTACCTTCATACATACCTATACAGAGAGTGTTGCCAAGTATGGAGTTAATGACCTCCCGTCAGAGTCATTATATGTACATACATATATCAAAGTCGCTAAAATCGTATATATTCTATATGCACATATAAGATTTATATACTACAAATAAACAGAGATTCGCCTTGCCTAACCTAAAACTTTTCATGTTGTTATCAATAACGTTTTCTTTTATTGGAACATCATATGTAAATAACTGGGCTAATATAAATAGATACAAATCCATACTTACATATATGATACTTATCAATTACAATAGCTTTGTTTGCAGTTTGTGAGACAGAAGGCAAAGTTTTTAATTATATTGACACATTTAAACTAGAAGTCCCGGAAGTTGTGACCTAACCGTATACAAACATATAGTTTTTACATTCTTTCAGTTGTTGCTTTTAAATGTATTTTATCCTGATGTCGAACATAGAAGTACAAGATCTAAAATTCTTCATTTGGTTGAATTGGAATTTAGAATTAGAATAACAATTAAGGTTTTCTTACATTTATAGTTGACCTATCATTTAATAAGTGTACACAAAGTAAGCACAACTTTAACAATCTTGCAAAGTCCAAAGTACAGCATTGAAAGTCAATTGTATTACATATATTTTCTGATGACTAATTCTTGGTCGGTGTGGATGAATGACCACAGCCAAATATGTAAATAAAATAAAGTAATTGTTGTTTATCTAATAGATATTTTTATTCTTTTTTGTCTTTAATTTGTTTTTAAATATATTTTATCGGTATAGTTTAGCAACGTTTTGTTTATACTTCTACCGCCAATACTGATTATGCTCTTCAAGGAGTACGGGCGCTTTGTTACCCCTGGGATTCATGTGATCTGGTCTTTATTAATTGTCGTTGGTCTCAGGTACTTGTTAATATTTTTTCCAACAAATGTTTATAAATTCCTTTAGCTGTTTCGTTGTCTAAAGAATTATCTACACAATATTCGTGTAGACAGTCAGTCCATGAAATTCAAAACGTTAACATTTTTTGAACTATTTACAATTCGTGATAATATTGAAAAATTTACTAAAATGTACAAAATCAGTTCCATGTATTTCCATGCGACACTCAGTTTAATTGGTCAACTGCTCGATGAACTGGCTATACTCTGGGTATTTATGGCTGCCTTTTCCCTATTCTATCCAAAGCGTTACTATCCGAAATTTGTCAAAAACGATCGGTGAGTAGATGCTAAATATTATAATCGAAATGTTCAACAATCCATTTTTCCGTTTTAAAGTAAAACTTTTAGTTGGTTCATGCTGATATCTGCTATAACAGCAACTTTCCTATCTTGGTGGAAGCCCATTGTTAATGCCTTTGTACTTATGTTCATGAGTGTTCCGACGATGTTAATGCTCTACAGGGAATTACAAAGGTAAGTACACGAAATGTATTGTGATAAAAACCTTTAATTTGATTTCCTTGATTTCCAAACTCATAAATTTATCTAAACCCATCAGTCATTCATATTATCGGCAAGTGTGTTCTATGTTTTATCTATTGGGACATGTGTAGGTACGTGAGTTCTGTTCTTTGACGATATGGTGAAATTCTGTTTGTCTAGGCTTATCGGTATTATTTACATTTGTCATAATTAACTGAGGGTCCAAAAGATAAATTGAGTTACGTGTTAGAATCTGAAACTTTAACTTACTTCATCAATCACTGGTTTTGAAAAATAAAGAGTATTTATAAGGGGGTTTGGTAAATGACCCACTTATGTCTAGTTTTTATAAATTATTATGATTGAAAAGTTTAATTTGAACATTCAAATAGTTCGATTTAAAAATAAATAAATTTAAGACTAATTTCGAATCTGGTCATCTCATAACTCACTACTTTTTAATACGAAGGGTACTAGCCCTTAGTATTAAGGTAACCGCTTAAAAATCAATGTTGATCGGCATCAAAAGCCGGTTTTTTTGTCTGTCTGTTTCTTCGTAACTTTTAGACATAAATTTTTTAGTTTTGTTGATGGAAGTTGGTTGATTTAAAATGTGAACGAGTGGCAAGTTTAGTTTTAAGTAGAATAAAAAATGGTTTCCTTTTGCGTATATGTAAATACTACTTGTACCTTTATTTGATTGTTTGAATCAGGTCAGATAAACGTAAATAAGTATAAAAAATAAATAATTAAAAAGTGTGTGAGGTATAGAAAATAATCTAACTTTGACAGTCTCAGAGAGTGCATATATACAGCCGTTGTGGATGTTGGTTCGCTACATAAATTAAACGCTTGTTAGCCAAGAAATAGATTTGAGTATCTAAATGTAAACTTAAAAAAAACTTCATAGAATAGATTAGTTACTATGTACTAATGTACATACATAAATATGACAAGTACAGTTCCTTTATAAATTAATTTCTTCAAACATTCTTTAATTCATTTAATTTAAAATCGACAATTGAATATAGTGTTTTTTCTAAACCGTTGTGCCTGACTGTGCCGGTGAAAATGTTAATGTCAACAAAAATTTATTTCATTTGCGTTGGAAATGCATGTACTTAGATACACAAATATATATAGATAGAAATTGTGTTTTTTTTTTTTTTAATTGCATTACATTTCTATTTAATCATTTAATCAACTTGTCTAGGGTAACCGAAAGAAATGAAGCATATTACTGCTTTTAAAATTATTTCTTATTATTGTTCAAAATTGTCATCCGATATATTTGGCCCTCGCCTAACATGTATTATGCCCGCATAACTAAACAAATGCTCCTCAAATATTAAAAGTACGGAAGATTGTAAAATTTGAAAAAGGAAAGTAAAGTCCCTAACCTTTGCATTGGCTAAATAACGACATAACACATGAGAAAAAAAGTGGCTCAATAGGAAAATATCTATAACTATAACTAACTATGTCAATTATTTATTTTAGGGAAACAACGTAGAAATAATATACGGAAAAAATTGATATAGTAAGTTGTTTGGAAAAACGTATAGTATAGGTTTCGTGTCTTGGTACCCTAATTCTATTTTATAAGATATGTATGTAAATATAAATACTTTTGTGGAGTCATCTTAAACTTGGCCGAAATAAAACCTTTTTATACCCTGTGTCCCATAACTTAAAAAAGTATCTCAGAATCTCCAATGTGTTTCATGAAAACACTTTGATATCAGAGATTATAATCTATTTCAGAATGACAGTTTTGATTTCTAAACTGATTTCTAAAATGAACTATCACAGGGCACGCCAAAATCAGCTATCCGAATGGTTTATGGCATGCTTTGTTTAAAATTGAAATATATAATTTTGTTACCTTTTCAACAGAGTTCGTGATGAAAGAGTCTATCGTCTTGGCATTCGTTCCACCACAGTTTGGGCCGTCGCTGTGTTCTGTTGGGTCAACGATCGAATCTTCTGTGAGGCCTGGTCCGCCATTAATTTTCCCTATTTGCATGGATTTTGGCATATTTTTATTTTTATTGCTGCTTATACAGTTTTGGTTCTATTTGCCTACTTCTATGTGGAATCGGAACTGCCACAACGCCAACCATTGCTCAAATATTGGCCCAAAAATGAATTTGAATTTGGTATACCGTTTATATCGATAAGAAATCCAGGTAAGACATTGCGCAATACGATCTGAGGGATCGAGAAGACATCAACACAAACTAGATCAATATCAAATCAAGAACACTAACGTCAACGTAAATGCTTTAATAATCTTAGAAACATATATATATATATATATATATATATATATATATATATATATATATAAACAATGCAGCGCACAGTTATTTTTGAATAATTCAATGAAGATTTAATCATCCATTTTTTTTGCTACATATATAAAAACAATAATATTATGAAAGTAGAAAGATGGTAATGGTGGTTGTAACTGAAAAGTCTGTAAAGGCCATAGTATTAAGATTTGTTGATACAAAAAAACACAAACAGACACGAAAGAAAAATGTTTAAATGTCAAAAAGCCAAAGATTTATTTTCTAGTCTTACCTCACCCAAGAAAACTATATAAAAATGTTATACATATCTTTATCCTCGAAGTGAGTTCAGTCAAAAAAAAAAAAAAAAAAAAAAAAAAAAAAAAAATCTGTAATAATTATTGATGAAGCGACTGACTGTGATATGTCTTACCAAATTCTTCCACAACATAAAAATAAACCTTGATACCATTTTTGTTGGATTACTTTGTTGATATTTTTATTTTCTATATCGCTTCCTGAACAATCAGACTAATCTAGTCATACCAAAAACACTTCTTTACAAAAGCATTTTGTTTGAAACATCCTGGCTGGACTTAAATTGTTACACGAATTCTAGATAAACTAATTCGTAGTGCTTATTAACTCTTTACTAACCAATCAAGCCTATTGTAGTTTGCCCAAACCAAATATCTGCCTTTTTGCTAACCTGATGATAATGATCCTCTACAGATTCGAAAGATTGGCAAATCTACTGCAGTTTGTACTTGCAGAATTATCATGACTGCAAATTAATGAATCGGAGAATCTAAAAATCCTATAAAAATTAATACAAAAAAGTACTGTTGCTACTTCAAAAATGTAGACATACAGGACGTGTGATAAACATACACTTATGTTAATCTTACGAAAAATTGAAAAAAATAATATAAATTATATATACATACAATTCTAATAGGGCCATATACGACACAAACTAGATCGTAACGTAAAGTATTGATTTAAGAAAATTAAATTAGATACAAATTGTACTGAGTTAACAAAAAAGAAATTGGTTTTTTTCTATATTAAAATGTTTTGAATTAAAGAAATATGTGTTTTGATGGTGTTTAATATTTTATTCAAAATAAATCCATATATAAAGATCTATATACTTGATAATTCGTATAGCTAAATGTCTGTTTTCTACAAGCATTTATCCAAAATAAGCAAATTCGTCAGGCAATGTTTTGAAGTAGGGCGGGAGTTACCCAATATTTTGCTAATCCGAGTCTGATGATATATTAGTACAAGAGTCGTGGGCAATGCGTTTGTTTATGGGATTATAGATACCATTTAAGAGGTAAGGACCACGATAGGTAATAATGTTTTTTGGTGTCTCATGAATTTTAACCTCGTAAAGCAATTCAGGTTTTTTGAGTTGTAGTCGAATGTTATCCCAAATATAAACGGCCAGATTTTCTGTGGTGCTGGGCTGCAAGAGAGGGGGTTCGACTTTATCAAAATATATTTTTTATAAAACTAAAGTAGGCGGCTACCGTTTTTGCGAAGTATTCCACATCCTTGTCGAGGTTCTTGTGATCCAGACGCTTCATTATCACCGTCTCAATTGCCTCTTTTAATTCGGTTATGTTTAGGACCATCCCGGTACGTGGATCAATGGGTCCACGTACAGTGATTTCAACTAAAAAAAAAGTATTTTAAAAATATGCTCCATATAATTTTTAGGTTTCTAAAAACTTTGTTAAAAGTGTTTCAACTTACAGTATTAACAAATACCAATTTTTAAAATAAATTTTCTGCTGGTAGTGAAGTGTAAAAGTTGGAAGGGGGAGGGGGTAAGGCAATCTTCCTAATAACCCGGAGACCTGATTCTGCTAAAAAAATTAACTCAAATTTGTTTTTACTATAAGCTACTTTCTTCTAACTATATTCACACATCATATATTTTTTGTCTCTCTTATGCTTTTTTATTTTTTAGTTGTATTATCAGTTTGTTTATATATAAAATGCTTTATATATTTGTTATTAGTGTTGAACTTGAACACGGTTTCGAATGATAAGCGAGATTGTCGGCCAAGGTTTTTTATGGTTAAATGCCGTCTTTTTATATCGAATTCCCAATACGATTTTGTGGGTTCTACCTGACCAATTTGAAAATAAAGTACTCTGTCATTCGATATGCAATGCAATTATGCATATTTATTAATCCAATCTACCATATCATATACGGTTAATTAAATTTGAGTAATTTTTGGTTCGTTTTAGTCATCTATGTACATATGTGCCAATATGTGTAAATCTACTCACCTGTATAGTTATGTCCATGACCATGAAAATTATTGCATTTTCCAAAGATTTCCAAATTTTCAGCATCGCTTAATTGAGAACTAGTGAAATAGACGTAAGTGTAAATCACATCAATTACATTAACTTGTGATAAATTGAGTCAATCAATAAATTCAATCAATTTATTTAATTTATTCATTACCTATGCAGGCGATGGCAGGCACTAAACGTCTCGCGGCGAGTAAGAAAGGCAACAGGTTGTTGAGACATTTTCCCTGTTTTTAAGTTTAATAATTGAAGTCGGGGTTTCTGAACGTGGGAGCACTGTTCAACAAATAATGTAAAACCTGCTCTTAGTTGCACGTATTTATGTGGATTTCGTCGTATTTCGACTTGGGTTTATTGACTAAACAAAAGGGACGGCAGATGAGGCCACGACTCATTTAATGTGACCGTGTGACCTCGATTACCATGTAACAATCGATACATCGATATTTGCCACAATAAGAATTCTAATGAAAAAACAAAGCGCGCAATTGAAAAACAAGTAATAACAAAAAATTAACACAACTAAAATAAAAATTAGGGTTTCTATTGACAAGGGTTTTTGTAGAGAGTATCGCTGCTGTTGCCTATGGTTTCGAAGGGGAGTCTGGATCACAACATACGCAGGATTTTTGTGAAAGATTTGGAATGTTCCCTTGCATAGTGCAGGCAGTGATAAGCTGTTCTCGAATGCGAGATGGAATATGCCTTAAACTGGACTGTATGACTATCATCTCTGACGGCATCAACTTGGCCCATATTATTCTCTCGGCATTATGAAATAAATTAAAATGAATTACACAAAATTTACAAGGAAAACTAAATATGCCATTAATATGGAACCTTTTGTACAAAAGTAAATATCATTAATTTTAATAATCAGAATTTAACTGTGATATTTAAGGTGAACAATTTTTCACTGCGCTAGCAATTCGTTTTTTATTTAAAATATGTATACTTTTTTTCACACCACATTCACTACCAAGATCGTTTTGGTACTCATGCAAACGGAATTGACTGTTGACACCGATCAAGAATACATTGTTGGAAGAGACGATTTCCATATTTTAATATTGCTTTCTATACAAACCCATGCTATTTTTAAAACAATGTGTTTTAAATAGGACAAATAAAATCATTAGAAAAAATATAAAAAACTATTTATATTTTAATTTAATGGCAGTGGTTTAAGAAAAATGGTTTTTTGTTCTAACAATTTTATACTATTCTCATAACCGTCTTTAATTCATTGGCTTATGCTCAGCAAGTCTTCTTCAGTAGTCTTCTTAAAGTATTCTAAGGGGTGCAATTCCGGGGATCTGTTACGACCACTTTAAAACGTTAAATTCTTATAGAAATTATCCTAGATTGATTGGTTTGAGTGATGTCAAGTACGGTATATTTTACTTTTTGATCTTTTGACGAATGAAATGGGATTTACCCTGATTAAGATATATCTCGCCTTGAATCGACATTTTATATACCTTTATATATGTATATACTTTTGTGTGTATATACGGGAGCATATTTTAAAGCTAGGATGTCCTGTACTATACTAGACAGACGACTTACGAACCTCAGTTAAAATCAGTTTGTAATTAGGTAAATATTCAAAAATCATTTTTCCAATTGATAAGCGACCGACAAAAAAGATGAATTTTGTGTTTATTATTTCCGCATAATATTTTATTAAATTAATTGTGAAAAAAATAATTAAACTACCTGAATTACATAAGAATTACATTTTCATTTCTATATACACAAAAGAATAAGGCGTAAGACTAAATTTATTTATAACAAACTCAAATCCAAAACAATGCAAAATGAAACAAATATATTTTGCATGTATTATTATGTATGTAGTTACGAATCACACAAAGGTTGGAATTAAATTACACAATCTAAAAGTGTCAAGTTTACAGATTTCCTACTATATATATAAGCTATATCTGAGTGATCGATGCACTTCTAAGGCACGTCTATATACGCAATTTATAATTTTTCAGCATATGATTTAGAAATTATTGAATTTCTCATCGCTGGTAAGAACATTGTACGCACAGCCAAGAGCCCAGGAAATTTCATGGCCATCGATTTTTTTGTAAAGCTGAAATGTAAATTATGTAAGAATCAAGATCTGTATTTGTAGTTATTAAAATTTTTGTAATGTTACCTTGATCTTTTTTCCATCAACAAGACCGAATCCTTCACGCAAAAGGGTGGATATAAAAGTGAGATCGAAGCACATAAATGGCTGCTCATCATTTGGAATAGCACAAATCTCTTGCGCCTTTTTTCGATAGGCCTCCACTGTAGTTTCTCCGCCAGCCAATGGATCAACAAGTCCAGATTCTATGGCTCGTTCGAAGTAGTAACTAAAGGCGGCTATAGCGTGTTGCTTAAGGGTGAAAGGCTTAGGCTTAACCAATGGCATTACCTTGCTTTTAACCAGTTCTAGACAGGTCTCAAAATCGACCACGGGTTGCTCGGCGCTTGATTTAATATCGGCAGGATCTCCCTTTCCACTTATTTTATACTGAACATTCCCATATGTCCAAGTGCGGTTGGCTATGATTGGATTTACACACACACTCTCAAGAATCGTATCCTCCTTGCCATAGCCATTAGTAAACACAGCATGTCGTGCCGCCATCAAACCTAGGCCAAGATAGCTATGGGTAAACACATTGATTTTTTTGCTGGAGGTCACCACTTCGTGCATGTATTTGTCGTAGACTGGCACCTGCTGGGGATCAGTCGGGGAGAAGGTCACTTGAGTGCTGCCGCCTCCTAAATCCAAGGCAGCTGCCTGATTGGTCTTTGACAAACGTCCCAGAAGAAAGTTCACGGTAAACCAACTAAAGATGCCTTCATCTGTGCCATCCATAATCTCTACTGCATCCATATCCACACTGAATTCAGACTTTGCGAATAAATCACGAACAGCATTAAGCAGATTTTCAGCTTTGCTGGCTGGTAGAAGACGTAATCCAGCTGTCGCCTTTAAAACCAACGGTGTGGAGGACCAGTGCTCTTTAGGTATAAAAGCCCTAGCCTCATCCAGCAATAATTTAATGGAGTGAGCTCCCTCAGACGGATTGTCTGCAAATGAGCTAAGTCCCGGCTTGCGTTCCTTAAACAGTTCCTCATATAGCACTAGCTTATTGTCTAAGAAACTACGATTAAACTTATATGCCAGAACTCGAGAGCCTGTGGAGCCAGCATCAATAATAGCTGCATATTGAACCTTACTATATCCCAGCTTTGTCGCCAAACGAGCCAAATAAGGACTGGCGTTTTCTGAGAGACCTAAAGTAGTCGGGTTGTCGTCGTTAGCATTAGGTGGGTTTTGGGGTTTCGGTTTTGGTTTAGATGGCATCACATTTACACGGGGGAATTTATCAAGACATGGCACCGAAACAGAAGGAAAATTTGTAGATTTTGTTAATATACGGTGATGGGGAAGATCAAATTGACTTTTAAACTTAATTTTGTACAAATGATACACACCGAATACAAAAAGTAGAAGCACCACTGACACAACTAGACATAAAAATGACAACTTTAGGCCACTAGGTCCACGTCCTCCAGTTCCACCATTGCCAGATCCGCTGCTGCCTTTCCGGCGATTCGCCGCAGTAGTTTTATCATCGGTTGCTAACTATAAAAAATATATAAAACGTTAAAAATACGATTACTTTAAGATTTTTGTTTATCTCTACCAGCTTGTAATCGTATTTCATATTTATAATCCTAAGCCCAGATTTTGAAGTTATGACTGTTACGCATCCTTGTCGCAATTATTTTCTATCTTATTAAGTAAATATTTTAAAAAACGATTTTTTTTTCTACTTATATAGATAAAACTTTCAGGTCCGAGCTAAAATTAAACACGTAAACTCACTTCGTGTAGATAAAATTGATATTGACGTCAAGTGTGACAGCAACATGTATTTCTTAGTCACTGGCACGACGACAAGGTAACCAAAAATCTAACAGCGAAATACGGTCTTACATGTAAGCGTAGAGCTCAAGCTCAGTGGCGACAAAATTAAACTTTGAAGGAGTTGCACAAATTGTACATGTTCAGATTGGAAATAAAAATTTCTTATTCTTAAGAATAAGAAATTCGTTGTAATTTATTTCACTCTATAGACATGATTGCTGCTTAAACAAAAATTATTTTTTTTAAATTAAAATATGTATTAAAATTTAGTAATGTATGTTTTAGTTTCTTACGAATATATTGTGATTTCTGAAAAGTTATTATATTTTTAAAAACGAATCAATTTCCATAATAAGAAAATACTTTCGGCTATTTTCTGCGCTGTCGCAGTTCTACACACTTGCAGATATTGATATTTTGAGTCAAATCAGTAAAAATGCAAAATTAAATAACTTTGGCCGAAGTTTGTATACTCCTGCAGTTTGAGATTACTAAAAATTAACTAAAAATTTAAAAGAAAAAATCAACCTTTAGGTTTTTAGTCACGGACGTGACTCAAATCCGTGTCTTTCGCGTTTGGGAGACCAATATGTCGAGAGTCCGCTAATTTTCTACACATATGTATGTATGTATATGTATGTATGTAGCAAGTTTAGGACATCTCGGTCTTTCAAAATTCATTCGCTGCAACAACATTTGCATTGTGCAAATGCCGTTTGTCTCCCTCTTAACCCGTGTTGTTCTTTGCTGTATTTTTAGCTTAAGTAAATTGATTTTATTTCAGATTTCTTTTATTTATTTAAAACCGTAAAAATTATTCAATTTAATTAATAATTGATGTGTAATGTATAAAAAACGAATGCGGAAAATTACGTTAGGACATGCAAGAAAACAAATTTTTTAACACCTGTTACTCGGGGTCGGAAAAGAATATATATTTCTATGCGTTACAAAGTGACCAATTTTATTATACGCTCTGCAAGAGTATAAAAAAATTGAATACTGTAAATGTCAAATTAAAAAAAATAATAATAATACTAATAGAAGATAATTCAAATTTGTATAAGTAGAAATATAATTAGATATAATTAGAACGGTCCGAGTATTTCACCAAAATCTATCTGAAAATGGACGATATTAAGATACCTCACACCTAAAGTACCAATTGTATTTAGATTCAGAAATCGAAAATGCAATAAACATTTAAATGCTGAAAACCAAAAACTAAGCCAAATTATCAAGGTAATCACCCAAAAATATACATACATATACCTTCTTATGAACGATAAGATATCAAACAAACGTAAAGTCAGTAATCACGTAAAGCATTATTTGAGACATTGCGATCTTTTAGCTTGATTAAATATTGGTCGACGATGAAACCACACACAAAGGTGATGAAATTCCCATTATTTATACAAATGTTTCAACCCCATTAACTAAAAGAGACAACCGATTGTACAGGTAAGGGAACAGTGGAAGACGGGGACAAGAAATAGAGGGGGCACACAACAAGTATTGCTTGCTGCTGGCAACCAAATGTTATACGTATGTATGTATGTATGTACATATGTATTTATGTACGTATACTTTTTAGTGGTTGGCATAGGCAACCACTTGGAAAATGGAATTGAAGAAAAATACGTGAGAATTACGACAAATGTCATACTTCATTGATCAATAAAAAATTAGTTTGAGAACAACGAAATGAAAATGTTGAAAATGTGGGATGAATATGCAAAATTATGATTATCAATTTTACGATTAACAACTCGTCTGACCTTGCCGAAGTCCCTACACTCCTTCATACTTTTTTCTCACAACTGGACACACGTTTTTTTTTTTTTGAAAAAAAAATTGTATTTTAACATCCACGTAAAGACCGTGTGCTTACGTAGGATGAATGCAATCTAACTTAAATTTTTCAACTGGTTTAATTTTCAGTAATTTTTTTCTCTGCCCACTCATAAACTTGAATAATCCTACCGTTGGTTTTAATATCCAAGTGCATGTTCATGCTAATTTTAATTCTTAAATAACAGAATTTGATGAAAAGGACCTTAAGATAAAAACAAAATAGCAAATGTTTCACCACAAACGCCAACATTTGACCATCTTAACGCTAACGTTGAAATACGTAATTACCTTCAATTATCGTGCAATAGCAACCGCATTCTCTCTCACATCACAAAGTTTGTAATTTTCCTTTTAAATTTATAAAACAGTAAAGTCCCTTTTTTCAGCGAATAATCATTAATTTTGTCAAAATTAGCTAGCCGGCCGGTCTAATGGCAAAGATTTTGAAAAAAAGGAATTTTTGTTTCTTTAATTGTCTTGTTTTTTTTTTAGTTTTTTCATCATCCAAGCCAAAGATGCCACTATCGCATTTTTTACATTTTTTGTATTGTTTGTTATTTACAATGATAAAAACAAACATTGGCATATAAATTCGTTCTTGTAGGTATCCATTTGTGTGATATTACCTTCCGTGTATTGAAATTGTATACAAATGTATTGTTTCAATCTTGCCAAAATTAGCATAACAAATTTTTTTTTTTTTTTTGTTTATCATGCTTACTTTTCTTTTCCGCATATCGGTAGTCGTCATAGTTGTAGTGTAACACTATATATATTATGTAAAACGCTATAACTCGTTGTTAGTAGTGAACTTGATTTAAGCGAAATGATCGACCATCCACACACTACATGTACAAAAATCCACGGATGTCGACTTATCAACAGCTGATCAAAAATTGAACTGCTTAAAAAACGAGAACTATCGATGAAACTATCGATTGAGAAACTACCGGTATTTTTTTTTGTCTATTTTTTTTTTAATCTTAAATCTTTTTATCATATCCGAATTATAATGGCTATTAATAAGATAATTCTTCATGACCAATAATAATGAAGTTGATGAAGGAGGCATCAAACTAAGCCGATTTTCGATATTAAGGATTTAACCAATTGACAGAAGAAAAATGACTTTCATCAAAAGACTCTTGATATACTGCTAAATTTACCGACTGACAATAGAAATGGTGTGGTTACATTAAAATTAGTGGTGAGTGATGTGTAAATATTGCGTTGCCAGATAACACGTTGACGACGATGATATAGCGCCCGTTTTAAATTTAAAATACAAATTTTAATTGCAATATATATTTGCTCGTTGTCTGCACCTAATGCCATTCCAAAGTCTATAGCCAGGAGATATAGATATGTACTTTCTAATCCAGAAAAGATCAAAAAAATGGAAAACCAAATTAAAAAGTTTCTTTAACTTGCCTTAACTTAAAATCTTATGAGTACAGAACTATGTAGATGTGTAGTAGTTTCTGTTCTGGCCGAATACTTCAGACAAATATCGTTTTGTATGTGTGTATGTCATTTTAAATTTGTCGATTCTTTAGTGTGTGATAAGTTAAATATCGATAGTCGCAACCAAGAATCAGTATTCGTCACGAAACAACGATGTTTCACAAAAATGGAAAAACATCGATAACACTATCTATGTTTTCTCCACCACTGTTTTCAGTGTGTTTTTGTTTTCTTTGCAAACGGTTGCTCGCGGACGTAAGTGCCGGATGATTTGTCGTGCGCTGCGAGGGCGGATATATTGCTAGATAAAAAAAAATTGCGCAAATTTAGTTCCATGCGTGATGTAAATTACAAAGTCAATAATTAAGTAATTAATAAGGAATATTCTGACCCTGGCCAAAAAAACTGCTTATACGCCGCCTCTTTCACACTGGAAAGGTCGTTCATTGTTTGGCCATTTGTGTGGATGTGTTTGTGTGTGTCAGAGATTATGAGTAAAAAATATTCAAACACTGCATAAATAGGTGCATAACTTTGTTCATTACAGAAATGTTAATTTTCATCAACGAGCGACAAAAGATAAAATTGAAGGTTATTCTTCATTGAAGTGTATGTGTGCGTGTCTTTAACCATTGTAAACAAAAAAGCAAGTGTTAAGAGCGGAGCGGGAGAGCCTGCCCAGATAGTGAGAGAGATTGAGAGAGTGAGCGCATGAAGAAAACAGCGCACAAAGCAAACGCTGAAAATGTCAATAAACTCTGCAAAAAGGTGAGGAAAAACGCAACAAGAGTCCAAGTCCATGTCGGTATCGTTGTCGGTGAAAAATAAAACTTAAAGCAAAAGAAAGCAAAAAAGACACTGCAAAAGAAAATAAAAAAGAACACTGCAAACTTACTCTGCACGTCTCTTTCTTGTTCCCGCTCCCTCTTTTGCTCTCACTCTCTGTTACTCTTTATCTCTCTCTCTCTCTCTCTCTCTCTCTCTCTCTCTTGCACAAAGAAAGCTCACATCGCCGTCGTCGTTCTTATTGGGTAAACGTTGGAGAATTTCTGGTTTGTGGAACCAGCTTCCGCATTTGTTGTAATGCAACCTTTTTCCTTCCATTTGTTGCATTTTGTTTATTTTATTGTCAATTTGCTGTCTCCTCGTACACACATACACACGCACACTGCACCACACTCTCATGTTTGCATGTGTAATTCACCGTTAATAATTCGCAGGTGAATAAGAAGAATCAAAGTAACGGCCTGAATAATTGTTTGTGCAATAAAATTGTTTAACCTTGTGTCTTGTGAATTAAAACGAAAAATTTGTGCAAATTGTTTAAATAAAATATTTAAGAAACCATTCTAAAACATATAATAACAAGAAAAACATCCAGTGTAAGAAACTTTTATAATCCACACAATTCGAAATTAGGAGAGAGGCGTCTGACCCTTTTTCTTATAAATACCACTTTGGTACACAGAAAGCGAATTTTTACTAATGGACTAACATCCACAACAATTGCAAGTATTAGACTGAGATTAAAAAAGAATCACAACACAATTGGATTAATAGCTGTTTTCTAACATTTTTTAATGGTAAGTTTAATACTCAATAATATTAAAAAATGGATTCCAATATAAAAAGAATGCCGCTTTGACTAATAAAGTTAATAATTATTAACTGGGCGGCAATAGTTTGTGATAAAAATAGAAAAGTTTGTGGTGATCAATTTTTAATCTTTTGGTTTACCAAATAAATTACTCTTATTAATAAATGATTCATGATTATTATATTATTTGTATATTTGAAATAAGAAAAACATAAGAATTAATTTTGAATTACTTTTTTGAAAAAACAAAAAAAGTTAATTTTTTTGGTTATTTTTAAAAAAATTTAAATTTCTTATAGCGAATAGACATAGTTGCTATATATTTCCACAGTTACATTATAAATAAACTTAAAGGTTTTAATTGAAAAACAAAATCTTAAAAACTTGGTTTACTTGCGGTTCTGGTATATTTAATTACTTTTCGGGATTAATTTCGACTATCGTACCTATAAGAGCTATGAAGCTATGAAGATATAGTCCGATCGGGATGATTCTAGGATATAGAATGCCTGCAGTAAGAAAAAGACTTAGAGCAAAATTTAAGCTCTTTAGCTTTAGGATCTCAGAGGAGATCGTGTTAACCCAGACAGACGGCCAGTGCTATGTCAAACTTTTCAAACTTCTCATTAAAATTAATATATCCTTATTGCAAGGATATAATATTCTGTTTTTGTGACTATACCTTACAGTAGTACGATCTGAAAAATTCTTTAACATGTAAAGGAAAAAAAAAGCCTTTTTATCGCTGTTAATTCAATTCTGAACACTAAATCAAACACACCCCAATATGATGACGATGTCACTAAAAACGTTCCTAACAATAAATTTGCACTTAGCCCTACAAATAAAAAAAAAACTAATGAAGTCATCAAATTCAAAAATAATCACCATATACAGTCTAATCAAAGCTTTATTATGTTCAAAAATCTAATCTAGCTCCAAATTGACGAACTTTGAATTATAAATTTAACTAAATAACTCTAAGCTCACTGTATATCGATTCATGCATTCAGAACGCTTAATGTTTTAATGAATTGTAATGTTATTAAGTAATAATATTTACAAAAATATGTGTTTCAGATTTTAGATACACAATAGGTATAGTAGACTGTTTTATACACACAGATACAGCGATTCTTATTCAGTATGCTTTTACAAACCTCAAAATAAAGAAGATCATTACAATTTAATTAACGACAAAATCTGTTGAAGAAAGAATAGTCTCAACCTTGGAGGAGTTGGCGGGGCCACTACACCTCATAACCAGTGAAATGTAACGGCGCAGTCATCGCCTTTGGTCACTTGAACTACTTTTGTATGGGGAGTGGGTCGCTAATGGCGAATTCTGATTGGGACTGAGTCATTCGGCGGATTGCAATTCAATGCAGCGAGCGAGAGCAAACACTTGGCGCTTGGGCCACCGGAAATTGAGGAACACAAAAATGAAGCGGATCAGAAGTGAAGTGATGGTGGGGGGTGTGTGGTAAGAGACTTGACTCCAAAAGTCTTTTGTAACGTACAATATTTCAACAAATACATTTCTGGCACGTTTTGAACTCTACCATGCACACACACACACACAGTTAAACATTTGCTCTGCCTCTGCTTCTTACTCTTCTCCTCTTTTCCTTATTTTTTTCAGCTTTCGCGTATAGCTTGACCCAGAAAAATTTCAAGTATAAGAGGCGGAGTTGGAGATGGAGATTCAGTCGCCGACGAATGTCTTGGTCCGTAGGTGTATATACTTTTTAGTGATGACTAATACCGTGACTTGAGGGTCACTGTAACAATAGCAACTGGAATAGTGACGAATAAATTGAAATATATTCAAAAAGAAATATTGACGTCCTAGTTAAATCGATTTACTATTTAAATCAATTTTCTTTATTCAAATGGATAAATATTAACCACACCCGTGACTCTTTAAGTGTACGAAAAAAATTTCGAAAATGGACTTCGTTACAGCAGTTAAATTGCAGTGTCTCTCATCTCTACTGGTGCTCTGATGGTTTCCAGTGACTGCATATTGTTGTGACTGTTGTCTCATAAACCATTTTAAATGTTGCCTCATTATTATTTTGACTACGTTGGCTTGCGGTTCTTGGGTTTATTGGCTGCTCTTGCATTTTTCTCACCGCTCCGTCACTATATTGCAAACTGGGTTTATGTGCGGTCTTCGCTTTTATCAAAATCCCAAAGTATAGAGTGAGAGTCGGCCGATGGGTTTTGTAAGTTGATTGGCTATGGCGGTTTGGTTTATGTTCTTGAACTCTTTTTTAGTTTTGTTGCTATGGGCCAGCTTAAAAATGTTAATTTACAGCTTTTGTTGTCATTATTCAAGCTAAGAGGTGTCATCTGAAGATCAGAGGGGCTGCCAGGGGAAAGTTTCAGTTTTACGGCCAAGAGATTAAAATGATCGATTTTCCCTTTTACAGGCAAAGTAACCGATCCGATCTTGACAATCTTGGTGAACTAAAATCCTTTGTTAGTACTTGTAAATCAGGTCGCACTTTGAACATAGTTAATTTTTTAGTGTTAGGAAAATTTATATTATTTTTCCAATAATTAACAACAAAAACAGAAACTAATTTTCCAACAACTGGGATTACTTTAATGAATTTTTATACGTTGCAAAGATTAAAAGACAATATAATTTTTCCATTTTCTTTAGAGAAGTTTGTTTTATACAGTTTTATGTACTTATATCGAAATCTGTTATACCCTTTCAGTTAATGAGTCTGCCCACAAAATTTGTTTATTTTAAACAGTTCAATTGTCAAAAAAGCATTGTCTATCTATTTATCTTTGCTTTCCCTTAACTTTAATCGTTTGTACTTTTAGCCATATCTAAACGTCAATCTTCAATTATCAATAATACCAGCAACGACAACAACAACAACATAACAGATCATCCTTGGCTGTTGACCAGTTTATAACATTGGCAGCTCCACAACTCACCCAAAGTTTTTCTACCAAATTCCATTTACAGCGCGATAAATTAGTTACATGCACCTCCTCGACTGCTAATTAGCAGTTAACAATTGCAACATTGACCTCCTCCGCCTCCGAGAATTTAAAGTCTAGAGCTTTGTTCTATTGTCAGCGATCAAAATAAGAAGATATAATCTTATAGCTGCAGGTTTACCTTGCTGGAACCTCGCCACAAAGAAAATGACGTTCGTTCGGCAACATATAGCAAGCAACATTGTTGCTAGCCATTCTCATTCGATACTTTCCTATACATACACATTGCTTTTTCTGTGCTTGTGTGTTCCTGTATGGCTGTGTGCCTGTGTTTTCCTAGACAACTGAAGTTGCTGCTAGTTTACAAAACATGATGGTTGTGGCCAATTTCTGGCGCTGCTGAGTTTGAGGCCAAAAGCGCAAAACATGTTGCCTATAGTTGCAAGCTGCTGCTGTTGGTGCTGTAACCGTTGACTTTGTTGTGTAACAGTTAGTTACTAGCCTATTTTGGTGTTTCGATAACTTAGAAATTTTCAAAATTACAGAGGCGTAGTTTTTATTAGCGCTAGTAAAATGTGTAAAAAAATCTAAAAAAAACTGAAAGAAAGAGATTTTATCTGTATTAATATATATATATATATATACCAGATTAATTCTATCTTTGAACTTTAAATAGTTGGTAGAGAAGTGTTCATTCACCCCTCGCTTAAATAGGTGTAAAGTTAAGTTTCCGGGAATCGTGAGCATTCAATAAAAAGATGGACATAATATGAAGAGTTGAAGGGATGCTTATATGCAAGTTGTGTAAAATTGAGAAGAGTATTGAAAATTCAGCACAAATATAAAAATTAACTTGTACACAATCTAATGGAATTCGCGATTTGGCATGCTTACTTCACTCTAATAATGCGAACTTCTATGCCAACACAGAGTGAAATCTTCGACTCTTCTTGCTTTGACTTATAAAATCAACGATAAAAAAAGAAGAATAGAATTGCTTTTTATACGTTTTATTTATAAACATTGAAGGTCAGTTAATAAATCCTTGCCACAACGAAGCCAAATAACAAATTTATGATCATTAGCCAATTTAATTTATGCATAAATTAAAGAAGAAGACATGCTCCGAAACAAGAGAAATCGATAAAAATCTCATCAAATTAAGGCAAAACGATAAAAATTGATTGGCGCACAGATTGGTTGGTACAAGATCGAGCTTCTCTAACTCCAGCTTTGGGTTTGGAGGGAGTAAGCCAACTCGAAAGTTGTTGGCCATAAAAAAAAAATTTCTTCAGAAACTGTTCTAATGCGACGACAAAAAAAAGTTAAGAAAACATTGAACCGAACGCCTCAATCTCGTCTGCGTCTTTGACTCTAACTTGGACACCCCTTCTTTGTTCTCTGTTTCCCCCTCCTCTGGGGCATGTGATGACTAATCATTCGAAAATTACCTCCAGATACTCTGGTAGGTTTGTTGTTGTTTGGCTTCGGATTTGTTTGGTTTTTGATTTTGCTTTACTTTTTCGTCCTCTCCTATAGTTGCTTTGCTTGATTGGTTCCACTTTAGCGACCCTTCTCTCCTATTTCCCCTCTTAAAGGAAACCAGTTTCTTTCTGCTTTTTAGACCTCTCTAGCGCTCTTCTCCCTTCTATGTGAAGTGACGATTCCGAAAATGACGCATGGCACGAGAAGAGGAGTTTTAGTTTCTACCAACTTTCAGTCGGAGCAATAAACATCAGTTCCATTTAACTTTGTATACAGATATATAAAATAATTGTGAATAATCATGATCTTATTATTACCTGTTAAGAAGTTTATTTTATTCTTCTCACCCTTGATGATTTACATGTACGTACATACATACATGATGCTACTAATGCATTCGTGGCGGTAAGTCGATCAAATTACGATTAAATGTCTTATGGTTCCAGTGCAAAGTGAAGAATTTCCTACCACCTTCCCCCCTATCTACCTAACCTATAACAAACAGGTGTTTATCAGAAGCAAATCAACTCATTGACTTATCTGCAGACTAGCAAATATTCAAATCAAATCTTGTAGAACTAATCGTGAGGGTCTGAATGATTCATTTTGGCCACAACGCGGCGCACAAAATCATTTATTGGTATATGTTCATATATACATACATAGGTAGTACATATGTATTTTATAGATTGTGTATATGTATATGTTTATCTCTTTCTCACTCATACTCGTACATATAGACATACATCGACAATGTCTCAAGGTCGTTTGTACTTATACATATTTATGTGCTCTTCATTTTGTTCTGTTTGGAATAATTCGTTTGCGAGTGTGTGTTTGTGATTTCCTCTTTCAATGTGCTAATTTTTTTTGTAAACGCAATCCTATCTTAATTTTTTTTTCTTTTTAAATATTCTGTATACAGTACAATATATACATACGATCATTCATACGTAAGTATGTACTACTATATGTATACTTTTAAATATAATAGACAGCAAACCGTTTTGGCGTTAGGGGGATGGTGTGGTGTGTGTGTGGGTGGGGGAAGCGTTTTATCAACCTGTAGTACGCTGTCGTCCCATGATCTAAAATGAGCAGTTTGATTATTTTCGTAAATTTACTAAATTTATCATATCTAAAAATCCGATCAGCCACCGGATCGATGAATTAGAATAATTAGATTTCGAGGAGTATTAAACATGAATCAAGTAAGTCCTTCTTGCCGACTTTGAGTATACCCTGTACCATATAAAGAAACTTCATTAAAATTAAACTGCTTTAAAATAGCCACGAATAGACGAATGCCTTCATCAAATTTGGTTAACCTAGCTAACCTAGGCCGGACAGACGGTCAGCTGTTAGCCACCTTAAATTACTATAACTATGGATGCAGGATATAAAAATGTACATATAATCGCGAATAAATTTTTATAAATACATCAAGGAACTTGTGGTTTATCCACATCATGTAAAAAGCCAAAAAACCGTCGCTTATTTTAAAATTTTAAATATGCTAACTAATCTTGGAAATAATAACAAATATTTCCAGTCTAAATCGAAAAACTATCCTTACAATAAAATAGTGACCCTGGGAGTATAGCCGATGCGTTGTCAAGTAAGGATTTATAATTATAGCGATTATATTTCATCTCAAATCATGTGACGAATGTGTAACGGGCATCCAAAAATTACTTGTTAGTTTTATTGAAAAACAATAACCGATGGTTTGTTTTGCTATTTGATCTCAGATCCAAAAAAGCTGGTTGTATCAAATATGAATTGAAGCCTAAACAAAAAGCCCATATAGGGTAGAGATCATAATTACAGGTAACATATTATATAATATGGCGGATTTTAGGGCGTTAAGTTTAACATTGACTAAAGTGAGCGAGATAACACGTGTTCGCAATGGAAGACTTATAACTATCAACATTTTTAATAGTTGGGGATAAATTCATATGAAAAATTTATTTAATATACATATTTCAATTTAGTTAGGAGTCGTAAGTAAATTTAGTTAGGAAAGAAATTTTATTGACTTAATTATAATAGGATAATTGTATAACATTAATATGTACATGACACGAAATGAATGTTACTTCAATATTCATGTTGTTGAAAATAAATTAATGTTTGATTTCATTCATATTTTGAATAGTATTTGCAAATACTATCATTAGGGTGGGTTTAGACCGCGAGTATGAGTTTCACAGTATGTAGAACATGTTTATACTAAGACTCACACACCTACAGACAATCGAATATCAAAACAACCCGCTTTACAACTACAAATCGTTGCTCCAAACAGACCTGCTCTGCTGCTTCTGCGTAACATCAGCGTCTCTGAATAAGACATAAATCCTTGAAATTATATGCGGATCTCATCTGGCTATACTGTCGGTCCGTTTTTCGGAGAGAAAAACGTGTGTTACCACACTTTTGCTGTGTTGTTAAGCTTTGTTTTGATTAAAAAGGTCCGATAACGCGTTCTTTTAAAGAAATGTGTTTCTTTAACCCCTTTTCGCTTGTCCATCTACGCCTTGATGCGTGCTTCCTTTGTTGAAAATTTAATGTGATGTAGTGGACCCGTTTTGAAGGACATTCGTTTAATGTAGGACCTGAGAAAACACATATTTTAAACCGTCGCTTATTGTTGCATCTCTTTTTTTAATTTTCGTTAAGCGGTACAGAGTCCTAGATGAGTGGGGGTCCAAAAGAGTTTTTGCGTTTTGAGTAATTCAATTCAATAATTTGGACTAGTGACTGGTTTCATTTTTATAAATACTCAAGAAGTACATACGTATGTATGTACGTCTGTCTAAGTATTGGTAATATTACCTTTTATATTTGAGTCTTTTTCGTATAAATGTTCATACATATGTATGTATGTATATTCATTTGTATGTCAGACTGCCCTTAAAAAGAGTTGTCTTCTTTTCATGGTGACAACGACATTTGACAGGCTACAATTTCAAATACGAGAAGAGCATCAAATGACTTGTCTTGAGGTTGTAGAACTTCAAATCACAAGGCAATAATGATAAAAACAAAAAAAAAAAACAAAACAAAAACACAAGTAGAAAAAACAAAAACAGAAAGAAAGACATAGCACACAGCACTCAAAGAATGAAAGAGATCATTGAACACATTTGCAGGGCACAAAACAAAACAGACACAAAGAGCTACAAAAAACAACAAACATGGGGTACAAAAGAAAGGCCAAATACGTTCAAACATCGGCTGGGAGTACGGCAACAGAGAAAGAAACCAACAACAGCGACTTGTTGCCAAGACATATAAAATGGTGGAATAGTGTGTGTGTATGTGTGCATGTGTGTGTTTGGAGGGGGGCACAAAAACAAATACAACGAAACGATGAAGAGGAAACTTAAAGCAGCAAACTACAAAAGAGAAATGGGAGAGAGAGAGAGAGACCAAGAATAAAAGTAACACGTCATGCTGCTTGCCTTTGGTTCTCCCCAGCTAACTTCCCCTCGTACATTTCATTACCTCCTTCTACTATCTCCCTATTCTCTTTGCCGAGACTATTCCCATTTTTCCAATGCCAAGAACAAGTTGCAGCAGACGACCACGACGACAACGACGATAATGATGATGATGATGATGATGATAAAGAAGAGATGAACTGGCCAAAGAAATACTGATGTAGATGCAGACAGAGACGGCGACAAGAGAGTGGTAGAGGTCATTGGCGGCCATTGACTTTGTCTCGCCGGTGACCTTGCCCGAAAAATGGCGTAGTAAAGCGAAGAAAAAGAATACAATAAAAGCAAGAAGCAGCTGGAAATGCACTGACACTGAGTTAGAGAGGCAAAACAGAGCCAAACAGAGATGAGCAAAAAAAGAAACATTGGGGCTGTTGCGCGGTGCAGCTGTTGGCAACTAGAATATTTTCTTTTTCTTTTTTTTTTTTTTATACTAGGAAATATCTTGGAATACAAATAGACAATTGAACAAAACTGCATTATTGGGCACAGGGTCGAAAGAAATGGTAATAAAACGGTGTTTTTAGAAAACTCAACTGAGAGTCAAGATAAAAATTGTAGGTATGGATGGAGGGACGCTAATTAGATAATTGCAAAAAGAGTTTTAATAAACTTAAAAGAAAATTATCTGTATATGACATTAATTGACTCGAGCGAACTCGAAGAGTTTTTGAAAATAACAGCAATAACCAATCGTTCCAATTTTCCGATTACTCAATCGCACAGACTTGCATAAATTGCAACCTGCCAAAACGGTTTCGCCAATTCAAAACTAAACCCCAGCTTTAGACCCCAAAACCCAAAACTCATTGGGTTGCATCTAACATGGTGAACAGATTCAACAACATATGTATGTACAAACTGACATACATACATATAGTAATATGAATGCTAGCACGCACATGCAGAGCGAATTGCACACACAAGAAATCTCAGGTAACTACTGCCGATCAGTGGCACCATATCACAGCAGTTGCATCAACAACAACAACAAAACAAATAGCATTAAAGACATCAACGGCAACAACCTTGTTCCACAACAACTTGGAAGTAAATATTTTTCGTTGCAGTTTTAAGTATCGTTACGTCGTATTCTCGTATTTTGCACGTACGCTCGTCGTCAACTTAGCTTTTGATATTAATTAAACGCACGCTGGCATCAGACCAGGGGCGGGGCAAAGACGAAGAAACAGAACCCCAGAGGCAACTGCAGAACGAGACCTGCAACTTTGCCCACCCAGTTGCAGCAGCAGCAGTAGAAACGAGTTCTAAAAGAACCAGAAAGGTCCAACTATAAACTCTACAGAGTTCAGGCTTAGAAAAATATCTATGTTTGTATGTATGTGCATGCATATGTGTGTATACATATGTATGTTTGTATAAAAAACAAATAAATAACCAATGTGTGAGACGTTGGTGGCGTGACAGTGCGTCGTCGATAGTGGGCGGTGTATGGAGGAAGAGACACTGAGAGAAAATGCAAAGCGATCGCATTCTTTAAAAATATTAGTATCCTTTCGACGATGTAATGTTACAAGAAGACCGAAATGTTTCTTTATTCTTCTTCTTAAAACACAAAACCCAAAGTAATACATAATTCAACTGCTTAAGAAATTTGCTCATTTCCCTCAGTACATTTATGTACCTACTGGCCTGCTCATAGTCCTGCTTTGCATGCGCCGCTGAACAGTTGGTTTTAATGACTCTGTTTAAGAGGGCATTTTGTGGCTCTCTTCTGTGTGGCAAACCCAACCATAAGGCAAAAGTCAAGAGTCGCTCTTGGAGTCTCGTCATGGGAAAGCGCTATTGAGACGAAGTGGCTATAAGTTTAAATTCAGTATTTACGACAATAGCAAATGGGAATAAGTTTCGTCGTCAAAAACTAGTTCTAATATTCACTTTTTCAAAATAATAAATAAATTTAAGATAAACCCGAATGCAAAGCAAAACAAGTTTCAACTGAATGTTCGCCATAATGAAGACTTCTCTCTGTTTAGTCGAGAATAGTGCAAATTGAATCGGATAGCTCGTATTTTGCCATATAAAAACCAGCGACGTCGACGGTGACAACGATATGACTTTTGTACATATATATATATATGTATATTTAAAGAACGTTCGAACGACCTTGAGGACGAAGACTGTCAATAACAACATTAACAACAGCTGGAAGTGAGCTAGCTATATAGAGTAATATATAATCAAACGATATACAATCTATATGTATGTATTTCTGTATATAATATGTGAAATATATAAATAAACGGATGATTTCTCTCCCACTTCTGTTGCTTTCCCTCTACACACTGCCGACTCCTGGTTAAGTTGTGTTATCTTTTGTTGTTACTGATTGTACTGACGTTGGCGAAGGGGTGAAGGCAACTTGATAAAGCCACCGACCATTTACAAACCGACAATCCATGAAAAGAAAGCAAAAGAAGAGTCAAAATAAATATTTAAAACTTGTTAAGAAATTCGAGTAAAGCTGATTGCACATGAAATGAAAACTGAAACTGTCCTCATTCGGTGCTATAACAAATGACAATAATTATTATGAAGCAAGCAAGTCGTCCTTTGAGTATACCCTGTACCAATAAACTTTGGATATATTTCCGATATTTACCTTCCTATTTTGATGAGATTTGCTTAGCTGCTGATACCTTTTGGCCATATCAATATAAATGACGCAAGCATGTTGTCCCTGTTTACTTTGAGTATACCCTGTACCAAGAAGATGAACTTTATTAAATCAAACTCCTTCGAATTCGCCAATAATTAAAATTTTCCCCACAAGCGGCAGTAACGAACGCATGCTATCTCGCTCACACTTTCTACGCAATGTTGCACTTGGCATTTCAGTATGTATGTATACAGATATATCTTCGATATTTTTTGCCCGATTTCGAAATTTGGTAAGCTGATACCTTTTAGCCATATTATTAGGTGTGCCAAATAAGAACAGGCTACCCTAAAAAGAACTTCCGTTATTTAATTTCCTAAATTGCGGGGGCGGAAGTGGCAAAAATTTGAAACAAACTTGATCTGAGTAGACATTATACGAATGCTGATACCAAATTTGGTTGCTCTAGCTCTTGTAGTCTCTGAGATCCACGTGTTCATACGGACGGACGGACAGACGGACATGTCTCAATCAACTCGGCTTTTGATGCTGATCAAGCTGATATGATGGGTACAGGGTATAAAAACTGTTCTATGCACTCAAAGAATTTAATTACATTTTAAAAGTGCAAACGAAACTTATAATGGTTAAGGTCTATCTTTCGACGTAATATATTGATATTAGAGTTCCTTATATAATTTGATTTGATCAGGCCTGAATATGATTTTAAAGATTGATGTCAATAATTCTTTTACTACTTAGACTATTTTCGTTTCAATATAATAATAGTGCAATGTGGATATTTGGTTCCAGCATACAAATGAATATAAATTAATAGTTGGAGTTGCTACAAATTTAAGGATTAAAGATATACTAAGACTGTAGAAAGTCTTGTAGGAAAGATTGTCTGACTTCGGCTTTTCCTGTTAACCCATAATAAAACTAAGACTAAGACGAAGGAAATATTATTGTACTATAACTTGTTTTATATACATTTCCATTGAATAGTTTTTTTTTAGTCATTAACATATATATATGTATGTATGTATAAACATTCATTCATGTACATATATGTATGTATGTACATATGTGTTTCAGTGCATTTAAGTTGATTCGTTGTACCGGTTTGTGTTGCATTTTTAGTGTCCACATATTGATTTCAACTAACCGCACGACATCGACGCACCTGTTGAAAATCAAGTTCTTTCAGCCATCTTCTAGTCCAACTCCGGGATATTAGAAGTCATCGATGACGCGCCTGAACACTTTTGCACACGCTTTTCTAATAATAATAATTTCCAGCAAACGAACTGAAAATTGTTATGGGGAAATAGGGGAAAACTCTGACTTTAACATAACACGCAAACAACGCACATCTACATACATAGAAAGATATGTACATACGTATATATAGTATATATTTGTCCAACGAACATAACCTGTTGGTACTTTTTTTCTTTTACAAACATTTGGCCGTATTGCTCTTTTGCAATATATGTATGTATGTATTTGTCATTTTCCATAAGTCAACTTCTGTTGCACATTATGCTAATGACAACTGCTGCAGCACTTTACTAACCCAGCTGTGTGCTTGCAAGTAACAAAGAGTTAACGACTACTATGACGGGGAGGTGATTAATCAAAAGCATATTCAAAAATGTGGCACGTTGCCGAGCAAATCCAATTCAATATTTTCAGTTTTTGCAATTGTTCAGATTGGACTCTGACTTTGCGAAATAACTTGGCAGCTTTTGACTTGAAGGTGGTGGCGAAAAGTGTTAAAGGTTTGTGTACATACATACATAGAACATATGTTCATATGTGAACGCTTTCAAGTCAAAAGCGTGTCAAATTAATAATAAAAGTTAGACATCTGGTCTTTTAGTTCGTATAACCAACCGGGCAATTCCAGGTACCACCATATTCTACAGATTCATAAGCTTATATAAACAAATAAACTAGTGAATTTTGAATTAACATTTCCGAAATGTATACATACTTACGTAGATACATGGAATAGGCCCGAAAATACAACCAAATAACCAATCAAAACCATTAAACCAGTTCAAGTAAGATTAGATGAAACATTTGCAATAAGAGTTTACTCTAATTATAAACACAATACCATTTTCCAGTCTTTTTATTCATTGTGGAAACGTATTTTCATATAATACAAATAAACCCATTTTCTACATCTATGATCCACCCTGTCGATAAAAGGGCCCCACAAGTGCTCTTTACCGCTTCATTGAAACAGACTTCCTATTCAGTTGTATTCATATTCTACCCCCAGCACCACACAAGTCCACCAAACTCCAACCTACCCCGTACATCAAGTGGCGTCATTGTCAGGGCTTTTGTCCCACAAAGCATGTCAATGTCATGAATATTATTGACATGGATTTACCACAACAGCAGACACAAACGAGAGCGACGCCATTTTGTTTCAGGGGAGGCAGAAAAGCATTTCCGCCATGGGTATAGAGCAGAACATGCAAAAAGAGAAGCAAAAGAAAAACCTGAAGGTCAACCCCTTTTTGCGTCCAAGCTTAGAGTTTTGGAGTTTGTGGAGTTAATGCACGTACAGATATATATGTTCAGTTATGTACATATGTATGTATGCATGTCTGTATGAAGTCAATATAATTTTGTGCTGATAAAAATCAATAAACGACAGACAGGGGGCTGGGCCCAACCCAACTGCCATCAACGCGGACTACATTCATTGTCTCTGTCTACAACAGCGCACCACTCAATCCACCACTCTTGACTTTGCCTTGTCCCGGCCTAAACCAAACTCAACCGAACTGCGTTCTATGCTCAACTAAGTCCAACTAAATTCAACTCTTCTGGTTTTCTGGTATGCCGTTTTGGTTTTTTCAGGGGCTTGTCAAATTGCAAAGAAAAAAAAAAAAAAAATTATCAGGAATTCATCATCTGTCAATCCATATATGTATACAAATTTTTGCAACTTCTTCACTTTCTAAGAGTATTTGCAGCGGATAAAACGAATTCGTCACCGACTATATAAAGTATGTATACATGTACCATAGAGTTTTTTTCACCACGACCAACAAAGTTATATATAGGTTTTGATTGATATCCGAGTGCACAAATACTACAAGTTCAGATGCAATATGGTCTACAATCTTGTTGGATAATGGTTGTAAATTTGTCGGAAAATAATTGGGCCACTGTATATCAACGATAGTCTTAAACTTTGGCCCAAAGTTTTAAGCCTGACTTTATTTCTCAGGTAGTAGTTTTTATAAGTAGCATATACTTTTTGATAATTTTCCTAAGTTTAAGCAAAGTCGGTGGTAAATGTCATATAGATCCCATAGTTATGAACGGTAAGAAATAAAGGCTTAGATCAGTTACTGTCACAAACGGTTTTTAAGATTGTCTATTGAAATTTGATGTTTCTAAGTTTGGTATAAATAATAAAATATATTTATTCGACTTTTTAAACGACTATAAGATAAATATTGCTGTCATAGAAACAATCAGACTAAAACTAATTTTAGGTAAAATTCTTTTTTTAAAAACATTCTTAGTATTGATTTTGCTAAATTGTATATACACAAATTAAATGTCCCGTAAAATGGATGGCGGGAGGTTCAAAGGAATAATTAGGTATTTATTCAAGAACAAAAAATCAACAATTGGTTGGCTCTAGACAGCTCTTAGCTGCCTTACCGCATAAGTTAGGAGATCGTCCATAAAAAGGTATCTGAAGTTTTGCTGTGCTTATGTCTATAAGTTTGTTAAATATTCATTCATTTGATCAATATTCATATGTATACACATATTGTGCATATACACATATTGTGCATATTTATATGAACATTTGTATGTTTATGCTTATGTACATATGTATGTACAAAAAAATGCTTTCATAACCCTACAGTTGACTCATTTTAAATTAACTCTGTGTTGGAAAGTATTCTACACTTTATTTTACCGGTCATAAATTAATTGTTTTCATCCTCTACTCTAATAGAAAAGCTTAAATATATTTGTGAGATACAATGTACAAATGTATGTATATACATATGTATCTACATCTGTATATCCTTTTGCGAGAAATTAATAACACAAAGACTCAGATAAAAGCAAAATGCTAACCACTCAATTTCTCTCGACACTATGCCATCATCTCACAATTGTTTGTGTGTATGTATCTTCCGCTGCTCTTCTCTCTCTCTCATTCTCTTATGGAACACACTTACACAACTATATATGTATGTATGTATGTATATATAGCAGAAAATAATTCTTAGCTCGAGGGAGTTTTTTTCAAATACAACAATTTTTATTTATTTTCTCTTGTGCCACAAATTCTCAAACATACACACGCACATTTTGATCAATTTCTTTTGTGCCTCTCTTTCATACTCGCGGCGTCGGCGGCATACAGTGCTTGCGCATGTGTTTCGTCTTGTACATGTGTATGTACGTCTTCGTGGTTTGCTTTCGTCGTCGTGTTGTCGTCTCCAGTTTTTGTGGTTGTATGCAAGGTCGTTTGCGTACAAATTTCAACATTATTTGAAGGTCGTCCTTTGCGCCGCGTTCTTGCGTTCCTTCTTCGTCTCACTCTTGCCCATTTTGTCTCTTTCTGGCTGCATTACTAAGAAACAAAACTCATTTTAAAAAATTTAGTTGGGTTAAGTATTTTGTACTAAAGAGTCCGCATTTTATTTTTGACCCCTTGTATATCTCACGTATGTATGCACATCCAAATATATGTATGAATGTACGTATGTACATACATACATATGAATTTGTTGTCTAACTATTGAATGTTGGGTTAATGTACCTTAAATTTATTATAATTCCAATGGCTTTTGCGCCTCTTTGGTTTCTTATTTTCTGTTTGCCCAAGGGTCGTTGACATTTTTCCTATTGTTGTATTGTTTAAGCTATTGTTCGTGCTCATCTACATCCACATCAAGAGCTTTTGGTGATAAGAATTTCTGGTTAAAGCAGAGGTAACGTGAAGAGCGATCACTGTATGGGAAAAGTATAGCGGGTGTGTTTATGAGTGTGTGTAAATATCGGAGTGTTGTCAAGGCCTAATTATTATTAGCATAATTTAATTTTTAGATGCCAAGGTCGACAGTATGTCATTGACCTTGCATTTTGTTACCAACATAAATATGTACATACATACATACATGGCTGTAGCTAAGCAACAAAAATATAAAGGGATAGAAATTTTTGTTTAGAGCTAGTGGACTTTAGTATTCTATTTTATATTATTATTTATGAATGTATTTATGTACATATGTACATGTAAATATATGTATGTTTAGATGTGGGAAAAATTTAGAAATTTGTAATGGCGGGAACTCGAGGATGCAATCCACTTATCAGCATTGTAAATATGTATATTACTTTTTCATATACATATGTATATAATTATATACATATGTATGTATATAATTATGTACATATGTATGTACATATATACACAAGCTAATTTTAAACATTTGGATAATGTCTAAAATTTAGAAATAACAAATAATAATAATATAGAATCTAAATTATGTCGGGATACCTTTTAAATAAAGGATTTAAAATTCCAAAACTTTCCTTAAAAGCTTTAAATATTTTAATATTAATGCAATAAAATTATATTGTATATATCTTTTTAGTTTTACAACACAATGGAACTACATCAACGACATCTATCAAATTTTTACAAATTATACAAGAAATAAATAGGGGAAATTGAGAACAAAAAGTCTTCGCTATATACGTTTCCTTAGGCTAAAATATTTTGCGCCTGCAATATGTCTAGCATTAAATCGGAGCAGTGTCCGACTACTCCAAGTTCCAGTGGAAGCTATCAGCTGCCTGTTAATATGTCCACAGCAACAACCACAGCATCTGCAACACCAGCCACAATATCGCCATCCACACGCCACAATGTTTCAGTGACAAATATTAAATGTGAAGTGGACGAATTACCCACACCCAATGGCAATATTTTACCTGTAATAACCAATTATAACCATGGAAGTCTGCGAATACCATTATGTGGTGGTGGGGATAAATTAAACAACGGCGAGGCGGAATCCGATTCAGAAGCGGAGTTAACAAACATTGAAAATCTGAAGGTGCGGAGACGTGGAGTGGGTGTTGGATCAACTTCATCGTCAGATAAGAATGGTCCACGTCCCATGTCCTGGGAAGGCGAGCTGAGTGAAAGTGAGACAAATCAAACCGAAGAAGAGCTGATGGAGACGGACGGACAAAATGGAACGGCTACGATTATTAAGAGTGAAGCTACCAGTATGCCGGAAGCTATGGCACCCGCGTGTCCAATCAAAACCGAGCTGGAACACATTGCCGGTGAACTGAAACCCCAGTCGAGTAAATTAACTGCAGGTTATCCACTGTGCAAACTGAAATTGGCTCCAACACAGAGTGATCCGATTAATCTTAAGTATGAACCAAGTCTGGGTGGGGACAATTCTCCACTGTTACATTCGCGCAACAAGTCAAATAGTGGTGGGCATTTACCGTTGCCCACAAATCCCAGTCCGGATTCAGCCATACATTCCGTCTATACGCATAGTTCGCCCTCGCAGTCCCCCCTAACATCTCGGCATGCACCTTATACGCCATCATTGAGCCGGAACAATAGTGACGCTTCCCACAGCAGTTGCTACAGTTACAGCTCAGAATTCAGTCCCACCCACTCTCCCATTCAAGGACGACATAATCCACAAAGTGGAGGGTCGTTATATCCAGGTGGAGGGGGAGGTCCATCCCAATACGCCCAACTGTATCGACCATTGAATATTGAAGCTGAGGCTCAAAATTTATCAATGGATGCCAATAGTAGTAGTATGGATCCTGCGGGCTCTTCAAATGCAACGTTGCCTGCCTCGCCAGCTGGAATCTCGCGTCAACAATTGATCAACTCACCGTGCCCCATTTGCGGAGATAAAATCAGCGGCTTTCACTATGGTATATTTTCATGTGAGTCCTGCAAGGGTTTCTTCAAACGCACCGTCCAGAATCGTAAGAACTATGTGTGTGTCCGTGGCGGACCCTGCCAAGTCAGCATCTCCACCCGTAAAAAGTGCCCCGCCTGCCGTTTTGAAAAATGCCTACAGAAAGGCATGAAATTGGAAGCGATTCGGGAGGATCGCACACGCGGGGGTCGCTCTACTTACCAATGCTCTTATACCCTACCCAATTCCATTTTAAGCCCCCTGCTAAGTCCAGATCAAGCGGCGGCTGCAGCAGCAGCAGCAGTAGCCAATCAACAGCAACAGCGTCTGCAGCATATGAACGGATTTGGTAATGGAACCATATCCCTTCCAGCTAGCCCCAGCCTCGGTGTCACCCCCAATTCCACTTCAATCAAGACAGAGCATACGGATAACTTGCCAATAAATCAGACACCGCGAACTGCAAGCATTCCAGCACTATTGCAGGTAGGTCCAATTGATAAGTAATAGAAAATAAGACGTGATGTGTGAAGACGCGTCACGAGAAGGTCTCTGCCATTTTCGTCCGACCACACATCACTTAATTTTTATACCCTGTACCCATAGGGTAAAAGGGTATATTAAAGTCGCTAAAATGTATGTAACAGGCAGAAGGAAGCATTTCCGACCCCATAAAGTATATATATTCTTGATCAGCATCAATAACCGAGTCGATTGAGACATGTCCGTCTGTCCGTCCGTATGAACACGTGGATCTCAGAGACTATAAGAGCTAGAGTAACCAAATTTGGTGTCAGCATTCGTGTAGTGTCTACGCAGATCAAGTTTGATTCAAATTTTTGCCACGCCCACTTCCGCCCCCGAAATTCAGGAAAAACGAATAACTAGAGTTATATTAAAGGTAGCGTAATCTTATTTGGCACACTGAATAATATGGCCAAAAGGTATCAGCTGACCAAATTTCGTTAAAATCGGACAAGAAATATCGGAGATATATCTTTGTACAATTTGTACTGAAATGCCATGTGCGAAATTGCGTAGTAAGTGTGAGCGAGATAGCATGCGTTCGTTGCTGCCGCTTGTGAGGAGAACTTTAGTTTGAATTATTGGCGAATTTTAAGGATTTTGATTTAAAAAAGTTTCTCTACTTGGTACAGGGTATACTCAAAGTCGGCAGGGACGACTTGCTTGCTTTATTTTATTTTGTTCTTAAATTTTTGAATCCAAAATTTATATTCACTTAATCAGTATTCTTCTAAAACGCTAAGCAAAGAAAATACAATATGTTGGCCGGAAAGATCTTTGTCTAAAAAATAAGTTTGTCATGCTGATCAGGACCTATCTCCTTAATAAACTCATATAAGACCATTGTGTTGAAAAAAAATTAAAAATTTTTTTTTTTATTCTCCTTGCCCCAAGGAAATAATGGATGTCGAACATCTATGGCAATATACAGATGCCGAATTAGCGCGCATCAATCAGCCGTTGTCGAGTTCCGCCTCTGGATCCTCTACTACATCAGGTAACTCATCTAATGGAACTGGGGGTCAAATATCAAACACTGCCAATAATGCCCAACAAATGACTAATCCACTGCTGGCCAGTGCTGGTCTCTCATCAAATGGCGAAAATGCCAATCCCGACCTGATTGCTCATCTCTGTAATGTGGCCGATCACCGTCTATATAAGATTGTCAAATGGTGCAAGAGTTTGCCACTATTCAAAAACATTTCGGTAAGTTGCGCAAATGGTTTCTGAACGGATTGTTGTTTTTAACTATGTTTTATGATTACAGATTGACGATCAGATATGTTTGCTCATCAACTCTTGGTGTGAACTGTTGCTGTTCTCCTGCTGTTTTCGATCGATTGATACGCCTGGTGAGATTAAAATGTCACAAGGTAGAAAGATTACGCTGGCACAAGCCAAATCGAATGGTCTCCAGGTAACTTTTCTCTTCCTTCTTATTTTTGTTCTATTCCCCCTAATGATCCATTGCTATTATTCTGTTAGGCATGTATAGAAAGGATGCTTAATTTGACCGATCATCTGCGACGTTTGAGAGTAGATCGATACGAATATGTGGCCATGAAAGTAATTGTATTGCTGCAATCTGGTAAGTCTACTTCAAGAAATCAACTTTAAATGAACTGTCACTTATTACTGCTGATAATCCATTTCCAAAGATACCTCAGAGCTGCACGAGGCGGTGAAAGTACGCGAATGCCAGGAGAAGGCATTGCAAAGCTTACAGGCTTACACCCTCGCCCATTATCCAGACACACCGTCCAAATTTGGAGAACTATTGTTGCGTATTCCCGATTTGCAAAGAACGTGTCAGGTAAGCTAGTAACTATACTAGAAGAATGGGAAAACATTAACAACCGGCTATGATATCAAAACCGATTGAATACATATTTGTATATTTCCAGCTGGGCAAAGAGATGCTGACGATCAAGACACGCGATGGCGCTGATTTTAACTTGCTAATGGAACTTTTACGCGGAGAACATTGACAAATGTTCAGAACGACAGTTACGCACAACACACACACAAGTTTTATAATTAGTATTAGTATATCTATTTAGGTTATAAGCGTTTGATGTCTAAGCTCTGAAAACATGTGCCTAAAAAACCGAACCCTCAGCAACAACTATGCCCAAAGGTAAACGCTGCAAACCTGCAAAAAAAGGAAATTACACATATGCGCAAAATTGCCAAATTTTTAAAACAAATAAAGAAAACACAATTATATATCTATATTAAGGTAATAGTTGTTGCTGTAGGCTTGGTAAAAGTATATAGAGTTTTTGCTATGTATACATATATATTGACTTATGTATAAAGTAAACTAAAGCACACATGGAAAATGAAAAGACTAAGAAATGTAATATTAAACAAAACAGACAAAAAATCATTGAAACAAATCAAATTACCATTTAGCTAAAACAAAAAGAATGGAGAAAATATTCCAGCGATTTTTATACTACTTTTTTAAATGAGAGAATGCCAAAACCATTTGGGTTTAACTTATCACAGAGAGCTGCTAGAATTTTCTACCAATATAAGCATATATATTCTACATATATATTCATAAATATAATTATGAATTCAAATACCTTTTTTAAATGTTGTAGCATTTAGTTTTAGTGCAATTTCACACAAACACACACACATATGTATATATGTCTAATTACATATGTATAAACTGCATATGGATATATGTTTATGTATGCATGTGGATAACCAGTTACATATGTATATATTTCTGTATATATATATACACATATATATATTTAAAAGACCACTCGAAATTGCCTGCAGGCAAAGACTATTCCAGTGATGCTATTTGTTGCATAAAAAAGAAAAGTTACAACTAAATTAAGAAAAAACAAACTACATAAATCAAATTTATTCTTTTGTCATCATTAATTTTATATTTTACATACATATTTTTATTATAATCATTTTCTTACTACTTAATAGCTGAAGCAAATCCTGCAACAGGATTTAAAACATTTTAATTTTTACATTTACAGAAATGAAACAAAAAATACATAGGCCTTAGATAGATGTCTAATAGTATGTGTGTTTGTATGTAAAACTGTAAACTTCCAGCCCCACCAGCAATCAATTAAGCAAAAGAACTTACAATTTAAAAAAACAAAAAACCGAAATGTAATTCCAATTATTTAACTCATAAATAAGAGGTGCAAGGCAAACCGGACATGCCTATGTTAAGGGGGGCTGAAGGGCACACATGATTTCATGTTGTTCCTGGCACTGCTGACCCTTGCACGTAAACATAAAATAGGTAAATGCTAATTTAAATAAAATGAAAAGAAAATTAATGCTCTAAACTACATTATTACCATAGACCATAGTTAAATGCAATTGTCAAATGAAATCAAATCAAAATTAATTTATATTTACCAATCTATGTATTGTATGTACATTTATGTATATGTCTCCCATTTCTTTGTTTTATTTTACATTTCCCCCACATTTCACCCATAAACAAACTCAAGTAAATATAACTGAAAAATTCTATATTATTTTAAGAAAGTTTTGCCGATATTTTTCTACTTAGGTAAATTCGCTTAAATAGCTTAAATAGGCAATAAAATTTTAAACAAAAGTTTTTATCGATTTTCTTTTTAATGGGAAAGTTAAACATTTACTTGAGTTTTTATGTGGTTGGGTTAAACGAATTTTCCCATAAATCAGTCTATTGTCAATCATTAAAAATAACATATTCATGGGAACATTTCATTTCATTCAACAACAATATATAATAACTTCATTCAAATGGAAAATAACAAAAACATTTAATCTTAATTGTCAATGCAATATTTTGTAATAAATATTTTTTTCAAAAAAAAAAAAATTTAATTAATACTTTGTAAAATTGATTTGTTTGTGCTTAATATGAACTAAGATCTAGGCAGAAGCAATAAAAATTAAAAAAGTAAGTATGCCATTTTGAGGACTTCCAGTTAACAAAATATTATAATATATATAGTAATTAGAAAAAAAATCATAAAAATAAATTAAATTAAAAATACCACAACCAACGTGTTAGTTAAAAAAAATATATATAAGTCAAAAGAGGGAAATCGTTAAATATTTTGACAATCTGCTTAGCTGCACGTTTTCCTAACTCAACAGACATAATATTGCTGCATTTATTTACATGAAAAATGGAAAAAGTAGACGAGATTATTCGCCTGTATAAGGATAAGAAATCATATGGCAAAATCGCGAAGACAGTTAAATTGAGTCGATCCATAGTTCAGACCACTCTCAACACGATGTTAAACCCCTAAAATGTTTCCAAGAATCAGTTAATCCATCCAAGAACAATAAGAACTGTATTACACGCTGAAGGTTAAAGAAGTTTAGTTTCCTTTAAAAAGCCTAATATTTCCGAACAAAATCGGATTCTACCCCTAGTAGTTTTATTGGATTTCGTCGTCTGGAGTTGGACGTTTAGAGTTTGTGGAAGGTTATATGGATTGCTTTCAATATAAGAACATATTGAAAGCAAATCTAAAACCATTGGTAGATAGCTTGGTCTTGGTAAACACCTGTATCTTTCAGCTTGTCGTGTGAGACTGGCTGCTCTATTATGCTACAAGACAGCTAAATCGACTAATGGTAGCCGAGCAACGCTGAGAACTGCGGTAGTCCAAGAATGGGCTACAATTGTGCTCTAAACAACTATAATCTTGATTCAATAACTTCCTCATAAAATGTTATTAAGTATTAGGTTTAAAAATGTTAGTTTTTCTTACGAATTTGCATAATATAAAATGAAGCAAGCAACTCGTCCCTGCCGACATTGAGTATACCCTGTACCTAGTAGAGAAAAACCAAACTCCTTTGTATTTTTCTTAAGTTCAAACCAAAATTTATCTTACAATCCGCAGCAGAGAACGCAAACTATCTCTCTTAATGTCGCAATTAGTATTTCAGTACAAATTGTACGTTGATATATGTATCTCCGATATTTGTTGTCCGATTTTAACGAAATTTGGTCAGCTGACACCTTTTGGCCATATACTTAGGTGTGCCAAACAAGAACACGCTTCCTTTAATAAAACCCTACTGATTCGTTTTTCCTTTATTTCGGGGGCGGAAGTGGGCTTGGCGATTTAAAAAACTTAATCTGCGTAGACACTACACGAATGCTGACACCAAATTTTACTCTATGGGTACAGGGTATAAAAATATATCAACATGTACGTACACATTTTTTTTAATTTCAGAGTTATTTGGGAAATAAACTTGTTTATTTGTCCCCTAAACGATGGTATTCTTAGTTTTTATACCTTAGCAGATGGTATTATGAAGTTGGTCAGACGTTCGTAATGCATAGAATTATACGTTTCCGAGCCCATAAAGTATATATATTCTTGATCTGCATCAATAGCTGAGTCGACATAGCTATGTCCGTCTGTCAGTTTCTTCGCAAGAAATAGAGCTTAAATTTTACCGTATATGGTTGAAACTTAGTAGATAAGCCTTTTAATCTATCAGTTAGTTTAAGTATGAAAATCAGTCGGATTAAATTAGAAATTATAATAATATATATGCTCCAATATATAATAATATAATATAATATACAAATAAATAAAGTTAAGGCGCATAACTTATTAACGGCTGCACCAATTTGGACAATTTTTTTTTGTACGGCAAGAAAAATTAGAATTAATGGTTTTTATGGCGGGTTTTTAAAATCGGTTGACCCCTTAAAGCTGCCCTTTTTTTGTGGTCATAGACAACTATCAATTTCGTATTGAAATGTCTGTGATGTTTTTACAAATATGTTGTTTGTATGTATGTTAAAATTGAAACGAAAAGATTACCGTTCATCAGGTTGAATCAGACCACACTCCGAAGTAAAGAGTATATTTAAGGAGTTATTACCTGGGCATTCAGCCATTGATCTTTATGATATTACAGCCAAAGTCTTTCGACAAAAGTTGAAATCTTTAATGGATTTCACTGTAAAACATTATTTATTTGGTGAGACACGCTGCTGGATGTATTCTGTAGAGTGGCAGTAATGAGGATTGCCTTTAATTTGGTTAGTTGTAAAGATAAGCCCAAATGAAGTTGATACAGTGATATATGCTGAAATCTCTAATGTAAAAGTAGATCCTGGATTGCATAAGGTAGTTATTAAAAACATGATACATGGTCCCTGTGGAACTCTTAATCAAATTCACCGTGTATGATGAATGGTAAGTATTCACGGCGATATTAATGAACATTTATATCGGAAACAATTACTGGTAATGACGGTTATCCGCTGTATCTTTGCCGATCGACGGCAGATAATGGGAGATAGACAATTGTCAAAGTAAACCAACAAGATATTAAAAAAAAAGATATTCCATATTTACCCATTTATCAAAGGCCTTCAAAGCAGACATCAACGTTGAATTTTGCTATTCCGTAAAATCTATTAAATACATTTGTAAATATGTAAACAAAGGGAGTGATAAGGTTGTGATTGGAATTAGTGCGGATAATTTCAATAATGAAGTTACCCAATACCGAATGGGCCGCAAATTGGCAAATATTTTCTTTTCCTATTCATTAGGGACACCCTACTGTTGTTCACTTAGCTGTGCATTTAAAAAATGAAAAAGGGATTTATTTTACAGCACAGAACGCAGAACAAAGTGCTGCTCAACCACCATCTACTACACGACGATGATTTGGCACAAACTTTGGTATATTCTTAAATGCCGAAATATTATAATACGAATCGATCAAAGAGGAGTCTCGACCGCAAAACTTTAAATAAAGCTTTGGGAAAGTTAACCTCACCGAAAGAATAATGTGAGATAGGCAAGTGAAAACGAAACATGAACGACGCGAATAAAGAAATAAATCCTGGTTGAATCGCTGATAAAACATTGAAAATTAAGTAAAATGGTAAATTTTAAATGATAAATATTATTTATTAAATATTTATTTAAATATTATTTATTTATTTATTTTTTTTTTGATACGCCGGATTGTTTGCGCTGATATAAGTTTTTCCGTGTTTTTTTCTGTACCCTGTGACGTCGTGAAAATTCCACGACGCACAACAGTTTTAGTAATAATGTTAAATATATACATATATATATATATATATATATATATATATATATATATAATGGAGAGGATAGTTTTCCATTAGCATCCGCGGACACAGGGGAAGGGGGGTATACTTACCGATAGCGTGACGGGAAACTGGGGAGGAGGGAAAGTACGACTGATCTGCAGGGAGGGGAATCCACTGCAGCCTTATCGTGGTAAGTGTGAGGTGATACACAATTACAGACACAACAAGAAACCCTACAGCTGGCTGGAAAGAGCGTAGTCATGCCATTTCTGGTGATGCCTACTATGTTGGACCCTGTAATTTTAGGCATGGACTTTTTACAAGCCATAGAGACCTGGATTCAGATAGGTCAGGCTTCGTTGGTACTACATAAGAAAACAGCGAAGGAGGAAGATACCCGACTTCAACCGAGGACGACGCCAACATCGGATACTCCAGAGTTACAGATCACAGGAATACCAAAACATTCACCTACAAGGTTACAAGGAGGAAATGTACCCACACGGACCCTTAAGGTAGACGTACCAACTATGTCCAATATCCCCCGGAAGCACGGCCGAGTTAAAGACAGTGAAATTGGAACGAAGAACACTTAATGCACAAGGCGCAAACGAGGAGTGGAGAGTAAACAAGGAAAGGAGAGTAAACATGGAACTCGGAGCAAACGAGGAGCGGCCCCTGGAGTACAGAAAAGGACAGAAGCATTCAAGCAGATCGAAGCGGATACAGATAATGAGGTGTAGGGGGCAGAGGACGTGGATCTTGAACAGGTCTCCTTACCGTCATCCATTCAAACACGCCTAGAGGCTGAGTTGGCCAAGTTTAACGAGCTTTCGGGAGTGACGTATATAGCGGAGCATAATATAACTTTGAAGGAAAATAAACCTAAGAACCCGGCCATGCAAGAGATAATTGATACCCAGATTGAGGAACTACTTCAAGAAGACGCCATTGAACCCTCACACAGTCCACACAGCGCACCAATCGTTCTAGTAAAAAAGAAAAATGGAAAATTTCGATTGTGTGTCGACTATACGCAACACAAAGCCAATAAAGTAAAGGATGCCTATCCAGTACCTCGAATTCACCACATCTTGGAAAAGTAGAGACAAGCCCGATATACTTCGTCGTTGGAATTAAAGAACGGCTACTAGCAGATTCCCCTAGCCTACCGTTCGGGTTATATTCGGCCAGTGGAACATTCCAGAGGGTGCTCGATAGTGTCATCGGTGGAGATATCGGACCTCTCGCCTTCGTCCACTTGGATGAGATTAACGTAATTGGGTCAACATTGGAGCAACACATGGGTAATTTGAGGACCACGTCGAGCAAAATTTCGCATCACTAGGGAGAAATGCGTTTTCTTTCAGAAGAAACTGACATACTTAGGTCACGTAATTAGTGATCAAGGGATACACATCGATTCCGATAAGGTCGCAGCCGCACGGGATTTGAAGCCTCCGTCCAATGTGAACCAGAACTCGGTCAAAGCCTGCAAATGGACTCCGTCGTTTCGTACCCAACCCATGACTAGCCTTCTAAAAAGGGCAAACGTGGGAGATGGGGGAGCCGAACAGGAGAAAGCTTTTACACAGCTTAAAAGATGCCTTACCTCAGCCATAGCCTTAGCGTGCCACTGATGTCGGCTTTTAATTCGGGAGATAGATGGGATCGCTTGTGATCGCTTTCGTTTGGTAGCGGCCGGGGAAAACTATACAAGTACAAAGAAGGCATGCCTGGCCATTCAGAAGATGCGATGCTACCTGGAAGGATACCGCTTCGAGGTGATTACCGACCACATAACTTTACGATGGCTCAACTCGATACAATCGCCACTCCCGCATTTTTTATGCACGGCCGAAAACCCAGGCTACCGAACACCTTTAACAACGTCCTAACTCCAGGTTCAGGCAGAGTCCAGCGGAACGAGCAAGTAGGTTGGGCGAAATCTTTCGCATAGTGTCTGGAAATCTTTAACGTGCTTCCCGTGACCAAGGAAGATATTATAACCTACGGTTCGATGGGCCATTCCATGTGGAGAAGTTCGTTTCACCCAACATAGTCCGCTTAAAACGACCTGGCAAGCGGCAAGGAAGAGTCGCACAAATTTCACAAGTGAAGCCCTATCACGTTCGGCGATACCTTGAGGACAAAGACAGGGAATAACCCCCAGAAGATGAGTTTATTTAGTGTGTAAGGTTTAAGGATGTGAAAATATAACAATGTACCAATAAAAAAAAACATTTTTATACGAATTGTGGTATCGTGGCCCGGTCACCCCTCTCCTTCCTCTAACGAATCATCCCTCCCCTATTAATAAATGAAACTAGTTGAAGACGATACTCCCAACTAGATTACAGCCCTCCCTCCAAACATAGGTCGTACTAACTAAGAACTCCCACTCCGGGCTAGGGTCATCTTCCCGTCTGGTTGAAGGATTTCTGGTTGTGCCCGGAATCGTGTATAACCTCATTAGTGTGAGGTTATACACGATTCCGGGCACGATTCCACAATAAGGCTGCAGTGGATTCCCTTCCCTGCAGATCGGTCGTACTCTCCCTCCCTCCCCAGTTCCCCGTCTCGCTATCGGTAATTGAGGACCCATCCTCTCCAATTTTCTTGTGTGTGAACCCGCTAAGACTGAGTTTTTTTGTTTCTTTCGATTTGTATATGTACTTATACACCAAGTTTTAATCAGATCGGACTATTATTACCATTATTATCAATAAAGGAAATCTATAATGAAATCAGCCAAAAATAACACAAGCACACGGTGTGTGAAAGAACCAAAAATAAATGGGAAATTAGCTGACGCGGAGCGTATTGGTGGTAGTAGGTAGAGGGACTCTTTCCAACGCATAACACCCAAGTTTAATTCCGGCTGAAAGAAATGAAAAATAAATGTTATTAATTATTCAAAATTTGCATTAAAATCGATTGTACGAAAAAAGTTAGTCTAGAACTACAGGGGTGTACAAACTTCGGGAAGGCTGAAGTTAGCTTCTTTTATATTTTTTTCGAAATCTGACTATACAATTATTTTAAGTTAAATTATATAATCCTTAAAGAGTTTTGGCCATATTCAATTGCAAAATCTCAATTTTAGTTTTTATAATTTAGAGCAGAACCCACGAGCAGAGAAAAATTGCCGATCACGAATCCAGGCAGGGGTCATAAACGTGCGCATAATATAAATAATTAATAGTAAAATATAAGGTAAGTGCGAGCAAAGGGATTACACACATCGTGGACATTCTTTAAACCAGATGAAAGAAAAAAAAATGGATTATTTTGCCCATTTGGTTTGCTGTACCTCTTTTTAAATGAACAGATATAATATTGCTGGAATTATTTTCATAAAATATGGAAAAACCGCAAAGAAATACAAATTTCGGTTTGCAATAAAACTTGTTGTTCTTTTTTTAAAATAACAAAAATGTTACCGCATAAAAATTAAAGTTTTTGTTTTAAAAAGTTAGGGCTTTATAGATTTAAGTAAAAATGTTGAAACCTAATATGCATAACTTACTCCTTAATAAAAACACATTTAAAATATTTAAAATGCTTGTCCGATTTGGCGTTGCAGCCACTGTATGTAAAAATAAGAATAAATAAATGAAAATCTGTAATCAACAACAGGTAGCTTGGCCTTAATATCCAAAGCAGAATCGATCAAGCCATTTCTATCTGTGTATCACATTGCAGCCTTCAGACACTAAATCTCGCAAAAGTTTCGTATATGCGCAAGTTTTGAAATTTATAGCTTCGAACCGTTTTAATCACTATCAGAACAATCATTTAATTCGTATTGTCTTCATAATTACTCTACACTATTACTGAGGGTGAACGTTTTCTAACACTCAACAATTCGTCAAGAGCACTCCTTTGAAAATAGTCGAAACAACTTTAATTGTCGACATATGTATTGTACATCTGTCGACTGTGCATATGGATGTATATATATGTATAAATATTAATTTTTGTATGTTAGATTTGATTTTTTTTCCAATAAAACAACCATTCGTTGTTTAGTTTTTTTAAGCTAATGTCTTTTTACATAGGAAATATCATGGAAAGTTTTTGTTCGACATATGCACATTTGTAAATATAGATCGTAACTAACTTAGCAACCGGTAGTACTTAATATGACTACAGAAGTTTTTTACAAATTTTCGCCCGCAAAATTTAATCAACGAATAGCTTTGGAACTTTTGCGCTTTCACGGCGATAGGCTAATCTAATAGTCTGTTATCGAGTACCGATACTACAATTGTTTTGCAATACTACACGAGTATTATGATAAGTAATAAAAAATACTTGAAAAGTATTTCACAGCTGTTGCGTGAAACTTCCACTGTAAAACAACTGCTATATTATTATTTCTTTTTATTATTAGTTAATTAAAATGAATACAAAGTTGGCATTAGACACTGTAAGAGCATTTTGCTTACGAAATAAAAACAAATGGCTACTCCCAACCCTAGCTACTGTACGTCAATATGGTGAGTAAAACATACAATTTCATAACCCTTTTTTCACTGGAAGTAATTCTGGCAAATAATTTGTGATGAGCTGAAAATTGTTTTAAATTCGATTTTGCAGCAACTCCACCCAAGCGTTTCTATAAAAAGACTTCAGTCTTATGCACTGATAACGGCTATGAAATTACCTTGGATCATCGAAAGCTCAAGACACCGAAAGGATCACTGTTTACTGTAAAGAGTGAACCTCTAGCCATTGCCGTTGCCACTGAATTCGACAGTCAAAAAGAACATATTGAGCGATCTAGGATGCATTTGTCTGCCCTGTGCTTTACAGCGTTGGATAATCCCAATAATTTTTCGAAACTTGATATGGTTAATTATTTGTTAAATTTTATAGCCACCGATACAGTGCTGTTCCAGTACGATGTGAGTGTGCAAGGGATGAATCTTCCTCTACTGGAGCTTGTCTTTATCTTTCCGTTTTAATTTAAATTATTTTAAGGATGAAAAAGATCTTCAGGAGTTACAGCAGAATGAATGGGATCCTTTAATTTCTTGGTTCAACCAACGTTTCGAGACTAACCTCCAAAAAACTTTAAGTATAACTCCGCCGCAGGTTACGGACAAGGATAAAATAAAAATTGCGAAACATTTTCAGTCGCACAATTTGGAAACTCTGCACGGTAGGAATAATTAAACTATTTTACAATCTTGATAAGTAACTGCTTTTTTTTTCTTTTAGGCTTCATCTTTGCGGTGGACACGTTAAAATCGATTGTTCTAGCCTGTGCCGTCATAGAACAGCAGATTGCAGTGGAGAAGGCTGTAGCTTTAGCACGCCTGGAGGAAGAATATCAATTAAAATTTTGGGGACGTGTTGAATGGGCTCACGATTTGAGCCAACAGGAACTACAAGCTCGTCTAGCGGCTGCGGTACTTTTTGTTCACTTCAATTGTTCCGACAATTTTGTTAAAGAAAAGCTGATATTATAAAAATTATAGATTTAGCCCAACTCAATCCCTTTATTTATTAACCTAGCTAATCATTGACTTACAGACTAGTTATATTTATAGCACAATATGGCAAAAAGTCGAAATTGTGTACGAATTTGATGGCATAAGACTTGCTAACCCTAAACTTACTTTCTGCGGTAGGATTAAATTTGATCTTAATTGTGTAAAATTTTCAGTAGGAAGATTTTTTAAATTTTAAAACAAGACAAAGAACTACTTATGTATAAGTTATATTGTGAAGATTGTTTCAGACAGAGTCTTTCAATGTTGTTTTTTCTCTGCAAAATTAATACCAATTTGACTTACTTTTATTTAACAGTTTGCATTTTTTTTTTGGCATTTTTAAATTGTAACGCTCTACAATCAGCTGTTTGCAGAATTTGCTATACGGCAACACTATGTAATAATATCGAAAAAACAAAAAAAATTATAGCAGCTACTGTTTCGATATAATGATGCAGTTATCGAACGCTTGCAGCCCTTGCTTAACGGCCATCGCAAGGTTTTGTTGTTGGGAATTTGTTATAGCGTTCGGTTTGCGTCCGTGTGTCGATTTGCAAAAGATAGCAGAAAAAAAAAAAACAATTTACAAGATATATTAAAAAAGGTAAAAATAAAAAAAAAAAGAATAAATATGCAAATTATTGTGCGGTGATCTTTATGATGTGCTGGTGAACCCATTAAAAAGAAACCAGAAAATTCTTTGAAAGTGGTGTGTAAGTGTGTTTGTGTGTGGTGAAAAAATGCTCAATTCAAGTGCTGAAAATTTAAACAAAAGATGATATTATAATAAAAACATCAACAATGTGTACAAACGTAGGAAACGAAACGATGCGCAAGAAAATCTAGCAGGGGGTGTTGTCAAAGACGGGGGGCACCAGCTACTCTCTATATTTCGCTTGCGCTCTCTCTCTCTCTCATTTAAGTGGAAAAACCAACAATAAAACAACAGGAAAAAAGGCAGAATTAATAAAGGGAACTTTCCAACAACAATATAACTATAATTATTCGATCGTTTTAATTTCATTTTTTAGTTAAATCATACAAATTTTTGACACACCTTTTGGGTGAAAAGATAGAAGGGAAACCTACTATCTCTGTGGTTGTTAAAATTTTTGTTGGGGCTGCCACCTTGTTCAATTTTTTATGCCCATTGAGTAGAATTGCCCACTGGTGGTTGTTGTTATTGTTCCGCTGCTACTACTGCTTGAATATTTGTTGGTTTCTGCACTACAAAACAAAAAAAGAGTAATACCTGTATGTGTGTTTCTGTGCCCCATTGTGTTTTTTATATATTTGATTTTATTTTTTCTACGTTTTCGCCTTCGGTAAATTATCAGCTGCTTGCTGTTGCGGATGATTGTAACGCCGACGTCTACTTCGACTTACGTTGCCGCCCACAGAAATGAAAAGCGGGATAAAAGGTAAAAAAAAGATTTCCCTATGAAATAAACAAACTCACGATTTGTTTACCCTGTAGAAAATAAAACTAAACTATGACTATTACACTACTGATTCAATTCCGCTTATTATTATATTTATATTTTAAGCTACATTTTCCAGTATATTTTTTGATAGTGGGCGAACAATTAATAATTTATTATTTTTTGATGTTAAAGAGAACCAGTGCTTGGAAAGAACATAGACCAGATGAACTTCAGTTTAATTATTAAAAGAAATAGTTTATTTATTCTTCTGCCAGCTGCCAAGAATTTTTCCGTTGAACTTGATTTTGTATATTTAGCGTATGTTCAGGAAATACATTGCAAATGAAATTGTTCACCACAGCGAACACTTTGCCTTCTGGTCTCTTCCAAGCGCCATTCAAATGGCTGCGAGTCTTGTTTAACTGGTTCGACAAGCTCCTCACTTTTGCTCCCATACATAGGTCTTCTTTTCTACCTCGGTCTTTCTCTCTCCTACATTGCTAGCTAAAACCAGCCCTGGGAATTGGGTTGCACTTGGTGCTTTGACCCTCCGCTCATTGTCATGAACGCCTGATATAAAATTGCAGCCTTTGCAGCGAATGTTAGTCAATCTGTATCCGTATCTTTTGGAGAACAAAATAATTAAGTCATTAAATTGTTTAAGCTGCCGGTTCAGACGAAACAGAATTGATATCATCCCGCTAGAAAAACCCTTTTGTGAGGGGTCCTTTATTGTCAAATTAGAAGCAATATGAAAAAGATAAAAACTTAAAATTTGAAGTTATTTCTAATATCACTAATAGTTTGTGAAACTAATATCTATTTCTGTGTGAGTGAAAGTCCAAAATTAAAATATCTCTCTAAATATCGTCTCTTATTAGTAGCAAAAACAATTGCGTAGTGTTGTTTTGCTTAAGATACGATTATCCTTGCCCGTTGCGGAAAACTCTTTTGCACTTGACAACAAATTGTGATTGAAATTGTCCAACGACAAAATTTCCATTTCAAGCTCAGCTGCGACTCAGACACAGATGCCTTTGAGGCAGGAGCAGCACAAATTGGAGACGGCCTCGTATACAGGCGAACGTGTGCGTGTACACACGTACACACGTTAATCCATTCATACAGTATGCCTTGAAGCTATTTTTAGAGACATTCGCAAAAGTCAGCCGAGCAAATTTTACATGACCAAGCTTTAAGGATTGAGAGGCCTTCAATCGTCGTTGCTACTGATGCAAGCTGATTAAAACACAAGAAAAAAATTGACAGAAGTTCTCTTATTAGTCACCTTTATTATACCCTATAGTCGCTAAAATGTATGTAACAGGCAGAAGGAAACTTGATCCGACACCATTAAGTATATAAGAGCTACAGCAACCAAATTTGGTGTCAGCATTCGTGTAGTGTCTACGCAGATCAAGTTTATTTTAAATTTTTGCCACGCGCACTTCCGCCCCCGAAATTCAGAAAAAACAAATAACTAGAGTTAAAGGTAGCGTATTTTTATTTGGCACACCCAATAATATGGTCAAAAGATATCAGCTGACCAAATTTTGTTTAAGTCGGACTAGAAATATCGAAGATATATTTATGTACAATTTTTAATGAAATGCCCCGTGCGACATTGCGTAGTAAGTGTGAGCGAGATAGCATGTGTTCGTTGCTGCAGCTTGTGAGAAAAATTTTATTTTGAATTAATGGCGAATTCGAAGGAATTTGATTTTATAAAGTTCCTTTACTTGGTACAGGGTACACTCATAGTCGGCAGGGACGACTTGCTTGCTTCATTATTCAGCTACATTCGTAAAAAATGTGTAGGACATCCAAAATATCGTTCAAATGCTTCTGATACTTCAGACATATTAGTTAAGCCTTCTTTTCCTAACTAACCCCTTTTTAAGCGCATGCAAAGCATAATATAGCCGATCAAATACTATTTTAAATACCTTCTTCTTCTTCGTCTTCTTGCACCATGGCATTACGCTTTCCGCTTACATCACTCGTCATCATTATCAGGCTTGCCTCATCTTGTGAAAGCCTAAAGTGTTTCCGACTTCCGACTATGAAAACGTTACAGACGTTGTTTTTGCCGTCCCAGTTTATTATGGAAAAGGAATAGGCAAAACAAATGTAAGGACCACCAAAACTGAACCACCCTGTTTTAGTAAAATTTTAGTAAAATATTGATTTTGTTGTTACCAAATACTTTGTGATGATTAACCACTGCCAAACAACTGGCTTCGAATCCAATGCGTTGTTTTTGTGAAAGCTTTGCTTCCTGGAATTATTTTAGACTTTGGGTAGGTGAATACAACCTCTAACCGGGGGTTGATGAAAATTAGAAAGTAATGCAAAGAAAGTGTGGGTGGGGCTTTTATTGGTAAAATCAATTATATTGTTAGTGGGTCAGCATTTCGTTACGTAATAAAAAAATTTAAAACACTTGATCATAATGAGGTGAGGGCACTGAACTTTCAAATTCTCCCTCCGTCCCCTGCTCCTCATCACAGAACTAATTTTGGCAAACCGCTTTTATTTCCCCTTTAAAGTTTATTTGAATCATTTTTCAAGTTTTTTTAGTTTGTGCTGCTAAGAAAAGGACAACAAAGAGCTTAAAACCTAATAATCGATCCGATAAGCAGTCGTCGTTGTTCAGCTAATCCGGACGCCAGGAGAAATGCTTTTAAACGTCTGATATTTGTCATTAAAATTTGATATATATATATATATAAAATATTATATATAAAAGTTATCATCCCTTAGTTGATGACTACATTAATTATTGCTTACAGTTAGCTATAAACGACCGCAGCTGCAAACATACTGTGCATTTGTTCGAAGAAACATTTTCTTACAAATTTTAGTTAGATCTGCCCGCGCTTTGGTGATATTCCATGTTGGTGGGAGTTAAATACAAAAAGCTACCTGAATATATTCTAATAAACAGTATTTGTCAACTATCGCAGTAACTAAATATTACTCTAAATAAAAGCTAATGTAATTACTACATGTTCGACTTCTTCATCGATATATAAATTGCAAAACACTTTTTACACATAAAAATATTTCCAAGAAATGTACTTCCAGATCATAAATGTTTTTAGTTTTGCGAGTGCTTAGCAAGTAAAAGTGCGATAAGAAATGAACTTCATAAAAATAAAATCGAGAACTTAAAATAAAGAGACGACAAGAGTAATATGAACAGAAAGCGAACCGACCGAACCCATTAAAAGAGGAACCTGTAGACAAGCGAATTTATTATTGGCCGTCGTGATAACGACGGTTATATAGAATAGATAGCGCAAAATGAGGCAGTGCCCATTAAACAAGTGGAAGGAACCACCTAATCGAAACATGATATTAACGTTTTACAATAAATGTGTGTGTACATGTGTTTGTATGTATTGAAGAAATGCGTCGTGTTTTAATCGGCTAAGACATAGTGGCTATATGCATACTGATAAGATTTCTTCCTCTTTCTTTTCACAAACTATAACCAAGCGACCTTGGTTAATAAAATATAAACAGTCATAATGAATCGAAGATAAAGGTAAAGAGAAAAAGAAAACCTGAAAGGTGTCTCCCACTGGACATGCAAATTTACCTGGCTAATTAACTAACCAAAGAAAAAACAAAGATAATAAGTTAAAAAAATATTAAATTAACCTCTTTGGCCTGCGCAAGATTGGCTGTTACATGTAGAAGCAATTAGTTTATATAAACATAGTAAAATCTAGCGTAACAATAAACATCTTAAACGAACCAAATTTGTTTTTTGATTCCCCTTAGTGTAAGTGTCTGATTTTAATATCCCTTCATATTCTTACTTTTATGTAAATGTATATACATACATAGATGGCGACGATTTAAAAGTAAGCATTGTATTTAACAGTGGCTTGGTAACTATTAACAGAGAAGTTACAGTTATGTTGCTTCTAGGTCGTTTGTAGGAGGTATTTTTGCCGTTAATGAGTGAAGAATTACAGAGGCAAACTTTACAGAATCCCTCTCTTTCTTTGTGTCCGTGAGTGTGTGTGTGTGTTCATTTCCCCTTAAGATGTTTTCCGTTTTAAGTGTGAGAAGCTTTCATTCTGGTTTAGCATTTGTTGGCGGAAAACTAGTTTCATCTGATCGTGTTTCTTTTAATGAGTATAAAGAGTATAAGAGCTAATATCTGAAATATAGCATATTTATAATTTTGACCCAAAGAACTGTATTTAAATACGAAAGGCTACATTATAATTTATTTACTTATTAATTCTTCTATAATATATGTATAAATTTTCAGTCAAGAGTAAGGGAGATAGCATGTGTTCAGCAAAACTTTCAGACACTTATGCGAATGAGTGAAATAGCTTGTGTTTGTTGACGGAAGGTCATGTTTATAGAATTTTGTTTTATATTGAAAGGGAGTTCTTCCATATGGAATAACACTCCTTGGTATAGGGTATTCTCAAAGTCGACAAGGACGAATGTCTTGCTTCTTTATTTTGTTTTATTTTGTTTTACCTTATGATTTAGCAGTTCTTTTTGGCCGTTATTTCTGTAGCTTTTATTCAATTGCTCAATGTTTTGTTTCTTGAAGCGTAACAAATAAACATACATATACACATATTCGTGTGTATGTATTTATGTATTTTTATGAACATATGTGTTATGACACTATTTTTATACCCTGTACCCATAGGGTAAAAGGTTATATTAAAGTCGCTAAAATGTATGTAACAGGCAGAAGGAAGCACTTCCGACCCCATAAAGTATATATATTCTTGAACAGCATCAATAGCCGAGTCGATTGAGACATGTCCGTCTGTCCGTCCGTCCGTATGAACACGTGGATCTCAGAGACTACAAGAGCTAGAGCAACCAAATTTGGTTTCAGCACTCGTGTAGTGTCTACGCAGATCAAGTTTGTTTCAAATTTTTGCCACGCCGACTTCCGCCCCCGAAATTTAGGAAAAACGAATAACTAGAGTAAAATTAAAGGTAGCGTATTTTTATTTGGCACACCCAATAAAATGGCCAAAAGGTATCAGCTGACCGAATAAAATCGGACAATAAATATCAAAGATATACCTATGTAAAATTTGCACTGAAATGCCATGTGCGAAATTGCGTAGTAAGTGTGAGCGAGATAGCATGCGTTCGTTGCTGCCGCTTGTGAGGAGAATTTTAGTTTGAATTAATGGCGAATTCGAAGAAGTTTGATTTTATAAAGTTTCTCTTATTGGTACAGCGTATACTCAAAGTCGGCAAGGACGACTTGCTTGCTTCATTAGATTAAGCAATGTTTCTTGTATGTTATACTATATTTAGTTTGTTTAATTTAAATTATAAAATTAAATTTAATTAATTTAATCAAATTACACTGTTCTAAATATGAAGATCAAGTTTAGTTATATTATATATAAATATAAAATAAATAACATTTGTAACAATTAATATGCATAAAAACATATCCGTATGTATCTACATCTGAATTTATACATATGTATGTACTTACGTATATACATACATATATGCCTTAAATATAGTGTCCACTCCGGTTTACTAAATCTGTGAACCGGTAAGAAATCGCACATCACATCTTGGATACACTTAGGGATACCCTGTTACAATAATAAAAAGTTAAAACAGTGTTTACGATAATCCAATCGAATTTTGATGTGAGAATTCGGAAAAGTGTTGGCACATACATATATTAAATCCATATTGTCGCCAATGCTTACACCTATTTTATATACCTGCAAGTATATATTTACGAGTACTGGGTACTATATTTTAAAATCAATATTAAATCTGTTGCAAATTTTTGATTGGAAAAATTGTAGCAACGTATGATGTTCAGTTGGTAAAGAAGGAAGGAGAAAGATGTACGAAGAGCCTGGAAGGGGAAGGTGTGGAATCGGGGCGAAAAGACAAAGACCTGCTGCTGCTCTCAAGTGGTGAAATATGATCATGATTTTTGCTTTCTGCGGTCTCGCTCTGTCATTTGATATTGCGTGCTTGCCAGCTCGCAACAAGTTTTTACTTCAAATATGTACGTTGTTTTTTGAGTGCATTTTAAGTGCCAAAAGGCTGGGCTGATAAGGGCGTGGCAATAGCAGCAGCGACAAGTGCACTAAGGAGATGGAGAGAAGCACCACAACTCAAGGACGTTGGCGGCGGCTATCCGCTACTATTGGTCTCCTCAGCGATGTTATTTTTGTCGTTGCCTTTTCATTAAAATCAGAAAAGAGATTGAGTGACTTTTCGGGGGGAGCGATGAGAGATACTTCTCGCTAATTGCAGCTCGCCTGGTAATATGGCTGAATGATTTAATTATAGATATATTACAACATGAGACAAAGGAACCACTGTTTGATACATATAAGATCAGAAAAAACAGAAAATTGTCGTAAAAAAAGCGATATTTGATGCAAAAACAATAATTTCTAAACTGAATCTGGAATAGGGACACCGATTTTATAGTAAAGTCAGTTAAACAACCATTGAAATTAAGTCTTTTGTATTGACATGCCACCTTCGCCTCTACACAGTTTACCAAAACTAGTTTTACAATTCTTAAGCTCCGCATTCATCGATGAGATGTGGAGCCGACATTTTTCGCCCGATTCCGAGTCTTCAACTGGATTCTTGTATTGGTTTCAGGCTAAGCATCATCCCAGATACTGTTGGAGTTTTGTTTTTCATGGCACTTGGACTTTGATTAGAAATAAATAAAATCTTTTTTTTTAGAATTCATACAAAGATTAAAGAGTAATAGACTAACAGGCCTTCAGATGAAATGATTTCATTCGCGTCGCGTCCGACTGTGAATTTTTTTTCACTTTATTTTTTCCATTTTATTCCAGACGCGTATACGAAATTCACTTAAAAATAGACCAAACATAAATGTTTCTCTGAGATTTGGGGCGTAAAAACCAATTCAAAATGTTGTGCAATTCTTTTTCCTTTTGGTTTTGCAATTTTTTTTTGCAAAGTGTTTACGTTTGTGCGTCGATGTGGATGCCTCTGAGGTAATCACGAACGTTCGACTAATGAGTCTTAATTGAAAGGCTTATTTACGAATTGAGGTTAGGTGGCACACTGGTATTCAGTCTGTGAGTACTTCAATTTAATAAGAATTTCTTTACATTGGACACAGGAATTAAAATTATAGTTTAAATAAAATTGCAATTTAGTAAGACAATGCTAAAAGAAATGATTTTAAAGACTTATTTTTGATATCATGTAAGTTAAATAATTGGTGTGTATTATATCAACGACTGTTGTCAAGTGTTAAATTTGTTTTTACATTGTTTTTGTTGTATTTTTCTAATTCCCGTAACCCTGAAAAATTGACAAATTATAACTTAAGTTTAATGTCGATATCGGATTTGATTGTTTAGCATATTAAAGTGCTGCCAAGCCGAGTAACGGAGTAGTTTTTAAGAGTTGTTTTACAACGATTTTGTTGTTAATGTAATAAGCAGGGTTTAAAAGTTGCCTTAATTTTGCCACCCCATTCAAAATAGATTTCTATTACGAGCTAAACCAATATCGGATAATGTTCCATCACTAATAATAATAAAAACAAGACGAATGCGCTAACTTCGGCCATGCCAAAATTTGAAAAACTTTTTTATTAAAAATGTTTTTTTGCGTCCTATTGTTTTTTTGGGAGCTCTAACATATAGTCGGCCGATTCTAGTGAAACTCAGTAAACACATTTATACATATGTGTGTATGTATATACCAAACTTTTACGTACCAAATTTCGTGAGAATAACTTTTACAATAACCAAGTTATTAATCAAAATTTTTTTTTGATATAGTGAACCGATTCTGATAAAACTTAACAGATACATACATATATTAAAAAGTATATAAAACTCAGAAATGCCTATTTATGTATATACTTTATATAGTCGGAGATGCTTCCTTCTATGCGTTGCAAACTTCTGACCAAAATTAATATACCTTTTGCAAAGGTATAATAAAAATATTGATATTTGAGAAGGCAATTTTATTTGACGCCTCGCTATATTTACTTTTCTAAGAAATAAGCTTGTCAATAATTTATCCATCTCCCTATCACCCCGTTCCCCTTGTTCTGGTGCTTGCCTACTTACCCTAACATAATAACAAATTATAAACATATAAAAAAGAGCGCAAATTTTTATGACGCTCCAACACTTCACCTGAGCACCCATCTAACCCGCTTCCTCAATATGACGCTTCACCTCCCCTATCCGTACTGAATTCTAATCATTCGTCTCGTCTCTCACATCGTAAAAATTATTCCAAAAGTGCGTGGCAAACAAAAAACTTGGAGGCGCCAAGCTAACAAACGAGAACAAAAACAAAAAACCATTGACATCCCTCCCTGGCAGTAAAACTAATACCCCCGCTCTCGCTCTCCAGTTCTGACTCTCGCTAATGCGGTCTCTGTCTATGTCTGTGGCCTTCTGTTTTGGCATTAATTTCTGTAATTTTGTTGACAGTTTTGTCATTTCCGTTAAAGTGGCTTCGGTTTCTTCGCTTTGGTCTTTTTTCGTGTTTGTTTGTTTGTTCATACATACATAGATATTTGCACTAAAAGTTTACTAGTGACTTGTTGTGTTAGTTTTGTCTATAGTTGTTGGCGTTGTTGCTGCTGCGTGTCTGATTAATTTGGTTTATCAGTTATGTTGCCGAATTTTTTTTGAGTTCTTGGCTCCTCACATTATCATGCCGATTCCGAGGGAATGCGAATGAAAGAAATAGAGGGCCAATAAGAGAGATCAACACATAAAGAGAAAGAAAAAAAAAAAAAAAATACTAAATAATCATTTGGCAATTTGTTTTAATTTATTTTGTATGCAAGAATTTTATGGGTTTTAAGAGTTTGGATTTTAGATTGAATCGGACATTTGTGTGTGTGCGTGTGTGTACGGATTGCGGATATAGCAAATTAATGGTATTCTTGTGTGCTGGGGTTTGGTTGGAGAGGTCAGAGTATTAAACAATGTCTGCTTAAATCAAGTTTATTAGATTTTTTGTGATCTACTGAAAAAGGAGCAAATATAAATAATTTTTTAGGGCATATTTTTAGATGAGTAATATAAATAACATTTAGTAACAATAACAACAATATTGCAAAATACGTTAGAAATTGTTCCGTTAGTGTCTCTCAAATGTAAAAAGGAAAATTTTAAATTTATTGCAGGATCATGATCACAAAATTAATTCAGAACTTCGAAAAAAGAAAAAATTCATTCAAGAAAACAACTTTTTTAATTCCCATTCACATAAGTTGGAATCAATTCCATAGAAAAGGTAAGGTTCCTTCTTTATTTGGTCTCGCAACGTTTTTTGATCATTGAAAGCATTATCTCTATTTAGGTGAATGGCAACGGAATAGTTTGCAATTTGTGTGGGTGTACAGAATGTGCATAAATAAATGAAACAAAACTCGTATAATGGAAACCGCCGCAAAAGAAACCAGCAAAAGTTCTGCCTGTGTGTAGTTTGGAAAATTCCAAACGAAACTAAAACTAACAAAATGCGGAAGCAGCTTAATTTAGAAAAGTATTACTAGTACCTACGGCATTTGTTCATCTAGTTAGTTTAACAAAATAGTCTGTCTACTGATACACTTAACAATATTCCCACGTCAGACAGACAATTGAAATTGACAAAAAAGAGAAAAAAAAAAGAATTAAAACAAAAAAAACAAAAAACTGGCACGCAATTGCAAGTTGCAACCAAAACGAACTGAAAACAGTTGTTGGCATTGTATATACATATGTACATGTTTATGCATGCATGTATGTATGTATGTAGTATGTGGAAGCTGCTGGACAACAACAACAATAAATACACACTGTGCACACAGTGTGAAGGCTAAATGAGTACATCTAAACTGCATTTTGGGGCTATAACACACACACACACCAGTTGATCCCAGCTCAGTGTTTTATTTTCTACTGTCAATTTATTCAGCTGGGTGATTTTCCCCTGTTTTTAATTTCGGTTTTTTTTTTTCAATTTTTGCTCTGCATTTTTAAATGATTTTTATTGAAGTGTGTGTGTGAGTGTGTGTTGTATCAAAATATTATTACAGAATGTCTATCTGTTGTACTTCGCATACTAAAATCATGTTGAAAACCTTGGCCCTGACTTGGATTTTTGGTTGAAAAAGCCGCTTTGTTTTGGGTATAAAATGTTTAATGGTTTATGATTTAATAAACAGAAGCAGGTTGAAAGGCAAATTTAAATTTTCTTTATATATTTTTATGTTAATCATCATGGAGGGTTAAGGAAAGAAATGCATGACATTCGCATATGGAAACATAAATATAAATATTTGTCTGTTCTCTGTGTTTTGATTAGTTATGTGATTACCGACTCACCAAGTAAAATTTTCCTTCTTAAATTAAATGTTATAGGTGTATACATACATATGTACATATATATTTATATATATGTATATATATATATATATATATATATGTATATATATATATATATGTACATATATGTATATATATATATATATATATATATATATATATATATATATATATATATATATATATATATATATATATATATATATATATATATATATATATATATATATATATTTATATATATATATATACATATATATATTTATTTAATATATATACTTTATATGTAGATCTCTATGTCTTTTTACTCTGGGTTCGGTGAATTGAAGAATTGGATTATTGTACAGTTTATATTTAGTTGGATAACTCAAAAATGAGTTTAAATTGCTAAGTAAAAATAAAATGTTACATATATCGAATAATATTTGTTAATTACGAGTAAATTATACGCGAATCATATAATTTTTTTAGAGTACCATTATTTATTAAAAATTTCAATTTATTTTGTGATTTTTCAAGAATGATTCTTTTAATAATTGGGTGAATTTTAGCAAAAATTTATATGGAGCCAGTATTTGTTTGTCAGGACAACTCATGAATTTTCAACAAAGGAATAAAAACAGTTTTGAGAAATTTTGTATACCGATTCACAAGAGTTAATAACAAAAAATAACATTTTTAAAAGGTTTAAATGTAGTTCAAATCATACAATTTCTAATTAGGACAATGAATTGTAGGCAATATATAGCTAGGAATCAAATGACTATATCATGTAGCTTATGCTAAACCAGTATACATATTGACGGATTTTGATTTTATGCATCATAAGTCTTAGAATAACTCAAAGAAATACTGTTTTCTTGTTAAGTTATCCAACTCCCGCAATCTCCACCTACATTCATCATTGCTATTAATAAAATTTCTATATATATATACACATACATTTGTGCATATATATACATATTATACTCATTTCAACTTCCGTGTACATTTCGATATAATCTGAGTATATATTCTGTTGCATTCATTCAGTTTAGTCTCTTTATTAACAAGCATCAATCCACACATACCAACAAGACTAAGAGACAGACAGACTGATTGATGGAAGATGGAGAACTCTTCATTTTCCACAGACTTCACGTGGCCAATTTAATTCATTTCCGAACTTTTTGGTTTGCTCTGTTATACACATTAAAAAAGTTTAAAATTTACTTTTTTATTTCTTTCTCTTTAAGGTATAATAATGTCAAACAGATTTTATAGTTCTTATGTTATTTTTATTGTTTGCTCTACTTACAAAATTTGAAGAATCGTGGGTAAGACAAGGAGTAAAGTGGAGCGATAGGGAGAGAAATGTTATTTTAAGTGTATAGAAACTTCGGTTTTCATTGATTTCTTGTTTTAATTTATGATGATGACAGAGTTTTCTAAAATTAACTGTTAAAAGGAATCCAGAAATGATTTTCTTATTTAGCTTTAATCACGTTTCTTCTCCCTTTTCCCCTGTGTCCCCCTTACCACTGTTTCTTTTATTTGTTTTCATTGGCGAAATCGTCAGAAATATTGTACAGAACAAACAAGTTTGTCGAAGTGAAAATAGTAGAAAGTTCAAGTACAACGAGAAAAAGATAAAAACTTGAAACAATTGTCAGCCAAGTGGCAAAAATGGCAATTAATTATTTTCTTTAACAACAAAATAAGCAATTTTATTGCTATACTTTCATTTGTCTTAAAACAAATTTACCAAAAAAAAAAAAAATAAAAAAAACTGAAATAAAATGAGAAATAATATCACCGATACCAATATATATTTTCATATGTACATAATCCACTGCTACCCACGCAGGTCTCACTTCCCACATTATAAAAAGAGAAAAAAGTCACTATTAATAGGGTATTTTATTTGCGAATTCGTTCAAAGCATCGGGCTTTGGTCTTTCCATTGTTGTTGAAAGAAATCGCACAGAAAATATGATTATTTGTGATTTTGAAATTCTTCATTGTATTATTTTGGACTGTTTTTTTTTTTTTGGTTTGTTTGGAGGCATTTTCTGGGCCAGTTGTTAATTTTGTTTATGAAATCATTTATCTAGGGCCTCATAAATTGTTATTGCAAATATTTGCTGACCTAAAGATATTTGTGCCTTTAATTGTATAATTGTCGTGTCTTCAGTTTTATTAAATGGAATTTTGAGTTAAGACAATTTGCAATAAAAATCATTAAAATTTTTTTCTGCTGAATTTAGGTTTTCGAGTTCTACAAAGTTGCTGACGGCTTAAGTTACAAATTAATACTCTTTTATTTGGGAATCTTTAAATGGTTGATTACTATATCCAGAAGTCTAAAGTGGCCATAGATATCCCAACATGCACTAATATAAATGTTATTAGGCATTTATTTCAAAACTCGTAATAAAAAACAAGAAAAAGTTAAATATTTGATGAGAAGTCTGCTGATAAGAGTGAGCGACGGTTTTTCGAATCGAATATATAAGTAAGCAAAATAATTTCGATGCATTTTCGTAGGAATGTTGACGTATATCTTATCACCTTTGGCAATTAATAAATAAAAATTATCAAACAACTTTTAAGTTTTTTACACCTTCATAAACTTGCACTTGAAAATTGAACCAAACCAAAACAAAAAGATAATGTATGGCACGAAAAACTTTTAACAATAGCGGAAAGGCAGGGACAAAAACTATATGTAGACGTAATGTAAGCAACTTGATAATGAACGATAATGAATCCATTACATATATAAATACATACATACAAGAAGCACATAGATAACTACTTCTCGAATTTAATGTACAAGTGACATGAAGTTGAACTTGATTAATGATCCTCAAACTTATGGCATGGCATAAGAAATTAAGGAAAGATAAAGCGGAAGTTGTTGTTTGTAGTATGTAGATAGTCGGATCGAGTTATTGAACTTAACTTGGGCAATTACCTGAGAAATGAGCTAAGTAAATGCAGTTTCAACGCGCGATCAATAAATATTTATTTGCAACTGTGCAAATATTTCCCGTAAATTAGTAGCGGACGGACTCCTTCCCAATGCGATACATCGGTAAAACCCCTATGCTTCAACTGCTTATTAAAATTTAAATTTATGCCAGTTATATATTTGTTTATATGAATATAAAGGGCAAGAGCAAATATCCGCTTAACGTACCAGATGTTCCAAGCGAATTGCGACAAATTTTCACAAAAAATTAAGGTTAACAAAGAATCATATATATATATAAGTAAGTATACATACTAGACATTTGAAATATTCTTAAGTTGGGTAATGGGTATTCAACTACTCGTTCAAATAAAAGCATGGCTTACTTTTTAGATTCATTGTAATACTTTTATCATTTTATATAACACTGCAACCCAACCGCCTGCAACATTAAATTGATTGCATAATATGAAAAAAACGTTACAATTTCAAACAAATTAAGAAAAACATGAGAGACACAAGAAAAAATATGTTTTATACTTTCCAAATGCAACGCAAATACAAGCCATTACCGAATCGCCATCCCTTGAGGAGGTCCGACTTTTTGTGCCCGTCTTATGTCAAGGCTGGGCGTTTAAAACGAGAGACTAAACGCAAAACTTTTACTTGCTAATGATGCTGACTTAACACAAAAGATCGTTCATTTAATAGTATGATTTGGGTAATGAATACCCTGCACCAGTTTGGAGTGCAATATAACAATATCGAGTCCATTGAAAAGTCCTTAAAAAAGAAAAAAGCAAATGTGGGAAATATTTTCAACCGATTTATATTTTGTAAACATTCTGTATTGCTTAGTCTCAATATATCTTTAACTTTGTTTATGTACAGGGTAGCAAACAGAAGGCACCAATCTTGCCGTGGCTTTCGTATTGGCCTTAACAACTAACAAAGTTTAGCTACATAAACGTATAGTAGATCTTTATTGCATATATATGTATATATATATATACTTACATATTTCTACAATTACTTAACAATAACAACAACATAAAAGAGTGTTGCAAAATGCGTCCATTTGATTGACATGGAAAACTGGTTATGTCATATATGTGCCAAGAGAGGCGGCTCCAAGTCTCTGTCGGCATTGGCTAGTGTCAGTCCAAACTGTCTAAACGGTGATTTGACTCCTAGACTATATATACATATATATATACTTATATACATATTATATGTGTGTGTGTGTCTTGTCTCAATTATTCAATTCAATTTCAATTTAAACTGCCACAAAAACCTCGCTTTGTGAATCGCCTCGTGTCGCAATTAGAATTTGTCGTGTAGCCATTTTGCCATAAAGTGGCGAGCTCCGGATGATATCTGAACAAAGTGAAAACAATATACAAATGTTGTTGTTTTTTTGTTATGTTTTATTTTTTTTGATTGTTAAACTTCTCAATTTGGTTTGTTGTATAATTCCGAATATCTGTGTATCTCTTTCGCTCAATGTTACTGAAACGTTACGACATTAGCACATGCTATAATTTCATATATATTTTTTTATTATTTGTTTCGTTATTTAATCACACACAAATAAAGGTAGTTAGTATTCGCATTGTCTATTTTTATTAATCTTTTTATATTTGGTTCGGGTACTTTTTATGTGTGTGAATGTGTGTGTGTGTGCACAACTGTTTTTTTTTTTTTTATCATATTTAAATAGCTCTCAGTGCTAGAGACACAAAAACGAAAATGAACGAATATTATAATTTATTTGTATACTTTAGCAATACTCAAGAGCACACACTCCACTCGAAAGTATCGAAAGACAATTGAAAAAATAGAAACAAAATACGGAATTAAAGCATATCAGGTAAATATGTTTCTTAAAAGAAAAAACAAATTACAAGTCGTATAAAATTACTATTAGAATGAAAGATTTGATCAGATATACCTGTAACTAAGAGATAAAAAAGATGGTAAACTTTTAAAGTGTTTGAATCAAAGTTATTATTGAGCTTAAATTTGTATTCAATATCAAACTGGAAACAATATCAAACGAAACTTATTTTCAGTTGCGCATTTTCAGATTTTCGCTTGCGTATTTTCGCTGCACAAAAACAAACAAATAAAATTTATATTTCTATTGTACACTTCGCATTAAAGTAATTATTAAAAAAAATAAATGCATGGCACCCAAATGTTTTTGCAAATTCGATTTGATTTTGTTATTCCATGTTCTTGGTTGGCTCTGATGGCTATTGCCAAATACGTAAAGATTTGCCAAGTGCAAAACACATTTGTTCACTGTAATAAAAGTTGTATAAAGCGGAAGAACAAAAGCGCAATAGGGCCATGTCGAGGAGGAGCAGGAGTGAAAGAGCGGCAGTGCGCTGGTATAGAAAAGATGAAATGAAAAAATAAAGAGAAAATATAAAAAAAAAATATATAAAACATTTTCAAACTCACACACGCGAATCCGAATGCGAGAGTCATTGAACGTTGTCATGTCGCCGTCTGTGCAAATGACTTCATCGTCGGATGTGGCCAGAGTATCTTGGAGATATATGGCATTCGTGTCTGTATCTGAGCCTGTGTTGGTAAATAAGTTTGCATTGATGTATCAATGAGTGTTCAATTGAATGAAAAGTTCTCTATGTCATGCATATGTCACTAAAGTAAACAGAAACGTTTCTTTATCTGAAGATAGGGTATAAAAAGTTTACATGGCTTTTGGCCAGTTAACAAGAGTGTATTGAACTATTGTTAAGAGGTTAGTAAAGGTTTTTTAAATGGTTTGTAAACGCAGTTCGTAAAAGTTACTCGTCAAAGTAACATACTTAAACTAATTGCAAAAGAAAAACGGCAACAAGCTGAACAAAAATTTTCAAGTTCATGTCATTTACAGAAAACACGCATGCAATTGTCTAGACAACGAAAATATACCCTCTCTCATTAAGTAAATTAAGAAAAGTTGTGAAAAATCTTACCGTCACCCTTGTTCCCACCTATGCACGCACGCAATGTGCAAAAACAAAAGCACAAGGGATAAATTAAAGCAAAAGAAAGAGAAGCAAATGATAAACGAAGCAGATGGCCAAATACTCTTCTACCATACCTCTTCGCAGAAGCAAATGATAAACTAAGCAGATGGCCAAATACTCTTCTACCACATTCTCCATTCCCACTTTCATCTGCTACGAAATTCATGATATACTAGGCTCAACCAATTAGCCGAATTAATTATCAATATAATTAAAAGTTATAATATATATTTATTAAATGAAAACGAAAACGAAAAGTTATTTAAGCGAAAAGCTTTTACATGTTTCGAGGAATCAACAATAACAAAAACAGTAGAAGAACTGAAAACTCAAAACAAAGTTAAAATCAAAATGTGGCATCAGCACGCGAATTGCTTTTCTACGGTGCGTGCATTTTTCAATGTTTCGGCATATTAGTTGTTCCTTTTGTTAATAGCATAAAATGCAACGAACCAGAAATGATTAAGACAACAAGTTCAAAAATAATACCATTTACAGCAAAGGATAACAGGAATATAAGTCTGAGTTCGTATATGGATAACTGGACATTTATTCAAGGCACTGTTCAAGTATTATAACATTCACAAATCTGCAAGAGAATGTTTCTGATGATACCTATAATTATATATATTTAAATATATTTATGTTTACAACTTAGTAGATAAAAATATACTTTTCTCTTCGCATTTCAGGTAAGCCGTCAAAGTTAAAGACCTTTTTTACCTGTAAGTGAACCGTAAAATGTATTTCATCATAGTAATAAGTTGATATACAAGGTCATTCGGAAATATGGCTTGTTCTGTTCGTTTGCTTTGAAAATGCAAAAACGTACTTTTTATCTAATTGGGCCATAAAAGTTCGACTTTAAGTAATTGATATTCAAGTGGTCCGTGTCTGGAGTAACAAATGAAAGTATGTAGATTGTAGTACGTCACTAGTACATATTGATAGGTATAAATATAATTGCTTCCACTAGTTATAGGTGATTCACAGCGTAAAAAAATTTCATGATATTGACACTAAGCTAGTCATTTATATGGATATGCAATATATATGAAATGAATTCCATTATCCGGAATGTCAAATGCAAGTCTCTGCGAATAGGAAAAATGCTGTAGTAATTCTTTTAGAAACACAATTCCATATTATCTGGCAAGTTAATCATTATTTCAGTAAAGAATTTTCATTATTGAAGTGTGCAAATTTGATTTGGATCACGCGTCGTATGCGCAATCTGAGTGTCATGAAAATATACAAATAGATAAAACAAAGCAATAAACAAATAAAGGGATTTTAGGATTTTTGCAAATGTGAGCCAATTAATAATATATTGTTGAAAAACAAAAAACTATTGGGCTAACCCTATAATTAATAAATGTCTCACCGACCGTGACGGTTTACTTTTCGAATTTACACATACATATACAAAATTTAGATTCATGTATTTCACATTGTAAAGATGTCATATTTTTGGAAAATATGGGAAATGGCAACATAAAAATGATATTATTTCATTTCAGACTGAAAACAAAAGACCTGAAACGAGGTGTTATTTGCCGCCTACTTTCCAAATACACATTCATTATTAATTAGTATAGCTGAGTCACGTAACCGATATCGCGCTGGTATTATCGTGTACTTAAAATAAGAAGATAAATACATATATGTGTGTATATAAACTGATTAGTATGTGTTATAGATAAGCATTATATATTAATGGCTTGTCAAGATAAAGTTAGTTTAATTTTTGTTGGGCTTTTATTGAGTTTCGCCAAGTTTTGTTATACTTATTTTTGTATCTTTTAAATGAAATAAATCAAATTCAATAGTATATTGCCTACTATTAAAAGTCTGTAAAAATACTAAGTTATTGATTTTAAAAAGCTAAACTAACTTACAAATTTAATTATTATTTACATTTATATTAACTGTAAAGAAAATATGGAAAGCATACTGCAAGCTGAGAGTAAAATATATATATTCTTGATCAGCATCAACAGCCGAGTCGATTGAGACATGTCCGTCCGTCTGTCCGTCCGTCCGTATGAACACGTGGATCTCAGAGACTACTTACTAGAGCTAGAGCAACCAAATTTGGTGTCAGCATTCGTGTAGTGTCTACGCAAATCAAGTTTGTTTCAAATTTTTGCCACGCCCACTTCCGCCCCCGCAATTTAGGAAAAACGAATAACTAGTGTTATATAAAAGGTAGCGTATTCTTATTTGGCACACCCAATAATATGGTCAAAAGTTATCAGCTGACCAAATTTTAAAATCGGACAAGAAATATCAAAGATATACCTATGCAAAATTTGCACTGAAATGCCCAGTGCGACATTGCGTAGTAAGTGTGAGCGAGATAGCATGCTTTTGTTGCTGCCGCTTGTGAGGAAAGTTTTAGTTTGAACTGATGCCAAATTTTAGGGAGTTTGATTTAATAAAGTTCCCCTACTTGGTACAGGGTATACTCAAAGTTGACTGGGACGACTTACTTGCTTCATTATTATAATAAATTCATTCAAACTATGTTTTATAGACCTACACCTGTAAATATAATACAATCTGATTCAAACCTGTTGAGTTCAAATAAGCTAAAAGACTTATAATTATTTTGTTCAATATCGATAGTCATCTTATGGTACCTCAAACTGATCAGTTTTTAAACTTGCCAAAGATACACATCTAGAAAGCTTATCCACCAAGTTTCAAGTCTATAGCTTAAAGTTTAAGGCCTAAAAAGTGCAAAGAAACCGATAGATAGGCATGGCTATTGTCTATGAGGTATTTCTCTTTATTCGTTACAAACATGGCACCAATTTTTTATACTTTGCAAAATAAAATAGTTTGGAACTTTGAAGATAAAGACATTTTGTTCGTTGATTTCGATGAGGAAAGATTTCTCAAATTTTGTTGTAATAAATTACTTAAATACAAGTTGCACTTAGGTATTTCCCACCAAAAATGGGGGATTTGTAACATTTTCCATTTTCATTTATAAATAAATAAGCTAAGCATATTTGAAGTTGTAGCTTTGCCATCTTTGGTCTTTACTTTGTGTTTTCTTTGTCCTTTCCCTAGCCAGCAGTCGTGGAATTTACCCTTTTGAATGCCTGCTCCAAATAGATACAATCTCATAGATACATACACGCATGTGTCAGATCATTTTCATTAGCTTTTGAAAAGAAACTCCGTCAAACTCCAAATCCTTTCACTAAGAGAGAACTTCCTTTTGCACAGAAGGCTTTAAATTGCAGACGTGCTTCGGCGTTTTTCAACAGTAATTTAAAAGAAAAACTAAAAGAAGAAAAACTGAATCCAAAATAAAAAGCAAACAGCAAAAAAAAAAAAAAAAAAACAATTTTATAAACATTGCTAGTCACGTAGCCGACATCAGCGAGACAAAAAATTAAAGAAAAAAAAAAAAAAAAATTATTTAAGTCGTCTACTCATCGGACCTAGAGCGTTTCGGATTTTGAAATTAATTTGTTGCTTCTATGCAAAGCGTCGACCGGACCTCCAGAAACTCAGTTGAAATCAACTAAAATGAATTCATACTCGTCTGGGCGGATGTTTATGCAAATGGCGTTTCGTTTGGGGATTTTCAGTGACCTTTTTCGGTGCCAGCACTGAAAAATGAAACGGAAATTGCATTGAGCGGTTGAAATTGAAAGTGTAATGATTTGGTTGATTTTTGTACTCATGCAAAAAAGGGTTTATTAATTCTGGTCTGAAGACAATACGTTCATATAGCCATATCCGGCCCTCTGTATGGCCTTTTATCTTTGTGGCTGGATACCTAATCTCTTTCAAAGGTCAGACTTCTATGTATTACGTAAAGCTCATAGAGAAACGATCGGTCAAAAATTAGCAATAATTAATTTGTTTGCAAAGCAACAGTTACTAAGTTTAGTAAGTTTAGTTACTTATAAATATCTTTAGCAGGTCTCCAAAAAGGTTATGTAACACTGAAGATGAGAATATCGTAAGCAATAAATTTTGTAAGGTATATACGGTTGACATATCTTTAGTTTTCTAGTTTTTATGCACACCAACAAAATTGTGTTATTTATTGATCGAATGCTCATGTTGTTGGATGTCATTAACTTTACACAGTATAGAAAATTTAGATTACCCAGAAAATTTAATGCAGAAAGTTGGTCACGCAATGTGCATTCTTAATATAGAAATTGCTGGAATCCTTTTTAGATGGAAGCATGTTATGGTCAGAAAACGAAAACAAAGAAAAAAGTGAAACTAAAATGTCAACGATAATTGGAATACACTTCCCTTAAGAAGAGAAGTCATTGAAAGAACGACCTTTGGCAAACAAAAGTTTAAACAATTTTGAGTGCTATCATGATAGAAAAAACACTTATTCTCAAGAGGTAAGGACCGACAAAATGAGGCAACACCAAGACTAACCTAAACTCTATTATCACATTACGATGGAAGGACGCACAACTTTTACGGAATTCGTCAGTGACATAAACGAGAAGACACGCCACCATGGCTAATCGCATTCCAATATTGGGAACATTGAAAATATTTAATGTGCTGGCTTTTTCAATACAGCTGGTTAAATAATATAAGCTAATATCCTATGGATTGTAGGGTATTTTGAAACTTAATTTAAATCTTACCGTTAGAAAGAAAATTTTGTTCTTCGGAAAGTTATCCTATTGACAAATTGACATATAAAATGCATTAAACAGTCATTACCACTATGGATATCCGGTTGAAGAACTTTAAATTGTAACATTACACCAATTAGACTGGATGAGTAAATAGGTGTTGTTCATGACAAACATAATGGATTTGTCTGATTTTGTTTACCCGATTCCAAAGCATACTTAAGCCAAATTACTCACACGCGGAAAAGTGGGATAGTTTATTGATAGCAGCACAAGAACTTTGTTTAAATTGACTGAACTATAGAGATAAAATGAAAATGTAAAAATAACAACTTCTAGTCCGGACTAAGTTTATTGGTTAACTCTCTCAACTTTCCTCTCTTACTGGACTGTTGATAAGGTGTGCAACCTTTTATGAATGCATTTATATATAAGTATATGTACATATATTTATGTACCTATGTATGTGGCCAGTTGTACACCTTAGTCTCGTTTCTAGCAAAGAAAAAATATGCGAGCCTTAAGAATAAAAAGCTGGAAAATCTTTCTAGCTGTTATTATTTGCTTCCTTTAGTTCCTTTGTTTTACTCTTATCTCCACATAACACACCAGCGCACTAATCGGTCAATATTGAAACTTAAAAAACTTCAAAATCGGAATCATATCGGATCTATGTAGACTCTAGACGATTTTGCATACCAAATTAAACGATTCTTAAAGTCTATTAAATCATTGATGTATGAACGATTGCAGAGACGAGCCAGAACTATGATTACAATATATATTAGGAGTTGGTAGCGTCAACGTCAAAGGTCAACTTCAACGTGGCAGGCAAATATATTGAAATTTATAATATATATTGTGTAAAATAAAAAAAAAAGACGTGAAAACTTGTTTACACTTGTCAAAAGGTTGCAAAAGCCATAAAAGATTCGAAAATCTCGAGTATCATCTTTTATTGTATTTATTTTTTTTTTTTATCATTACTCATACGCAATGTGGGCTGACGCAATAAATGCCAACCAACAAAGCAACCCCCTGGTGAGATACTTGCGTCCATATATACCTACATATGTACAGATGTATGTATAGTAAAAGGAAAGAGAGGGAGAAAGAGAGACGGAGAGAGATAGAGAGAGAGAGACAGAGGGAGATTGGGACTAACAGACAGCGGGCTTCCGTTGACCCTGGTCCCCTGATCAATAAACTAGAAAATGACGAGTAAATGTAGTATAAACGAGCAAATAGAATATATGTGTCAATAATGTGCGGCAAAACTCGGACGAAACTCATTAAAAATACTTCAATGTTATAGGATAGCACTGTGTCAGGCAAAGAGAGAGACAGAGAGGGAGAGAGATAGAGTGGGGGAAGTAGAATGGGATTCATAATTAAGAGCAAATATTGACATGTGGAGGATGAACAGTAGAACTAGAACAGCCTTCCAGATGGCCTAAATTTTCAACTTTTTGCTAAAAATAGAGAGCTCAAAGAAGGCTCGAAAGAAAGCTTCTTTTTAATTCCATCAAAACGCCTCACAATATCAAATTGAAATTAAAAAGTATTTTATTTTAAAACGTATATTTTACAATGATACAATGATAACAAATCATTGGACAAAAATGGTTTCTTAATTTGAATTGTACATATGAAACATAGATAAAAAACTTTAACTTTGCTATTAAAGGGCATAAATCACCGATTGTACATACATGGATACAAAGCTTTTGTATACATATATAGGTGTATGCGGTATGGGTTTTTCCTGGATAGTAAAATGAAAAGTCCCATTCTATTATTGTTGTTGATGTAGGTTTTGGTTTTACACAATTCCCTTGTGCTTAATTTGCACAACCATTAAATTTAATTTTTGCGCTAAGTACTGCCAACGAATGATCTTGGCCGCACACAGATGACGTTGGCTGCTCATTCAGGCCACGTCATAAACTGTTTAGCAATTTGCAAAACGCAATTTCATGTATTTGTGGGTGTCTGTGTGTGTGTGTGTTTTTTTTTACCCCAATCACGATGATGACGTTAACAGCCGTCCCAGTCCCTGTCTCCGTGCCCGTGTCCGTCTGTTTATCTTAACTGTCTGTCAGTTCAATGTATATGTATGTATGTATATCTATCTATCTATTCGATAAGTCTGAGTGCATATCAATAAACATTCGTTTGATTTGTCGGAATTTGCACATAAACAACAACAGCGCGTAAAAAATAAATAATTATCGGTTTTATTTGGATTTTTATTGTTTTAGTAGTTGTAATATGCTTGAGAAGTCTTTTAACAATGAACATAGAACCAAGGTAGGAATTAAATAAGGAATGTAGTTTTGGCTCTAAGGTGGCTTGCTTATCTCGTAATACCTAGATTACTATCATGATAATTGCATGTATGATATAACAAGACCCAGACCCCTCATCAAGTTCAAGTCACGCTCAGGTCGCATTGCACACATTTCCACACACTCTAAAATGATGTCATAATCACATCACATCACATCCCATTTCATTTCCTCTCCCGGAAAAAGTAAAGAAAATTTATCAGCGTCTTTTTTATCGCACAACATATAACACACGACACACAATACACATAGAGAAACACTGTAACAGTGAAATTGAAACTAAGGCTGACATTTGACAGCGAAACACTCTCGTTTTAAATGTTTTCGTTGTTGGTTGTCAACGACAAAGCTAGTTCTGGACATTGCGATAATCTGAAATTGTTGCTTTTGTGGGGTCGCAACAGAAATAGGTTGTACATGTATTACAATTTTATTATAACCGAAAGTTAGTTGTGCCCTGGTCGTGTCGACGACAACATATGAATACAATTTATATTAAGAAAACAATAAAGAACCTTTTTGAAATGGGAAAGAAAATAGCACCTTACAGCTTTTTTTTTTAAACTGTGCTGCAGCTTTTAACCGATTGATATCAAAAATAAAACTACATCTAATAAGATATTATGTTAAAGTGTATAAAATATGTGACCAGATATAGATTAAAATATACATTGATGTATAACATGTAAAAGGTGGCACAAAAGCTGTAAAAATGTTACATATGTATACCAACGCCAAGTAATTAGGTTAAAATTTTATTTGTATTATTGAATATTTTTTATATATTTTGTTAAATGCTTGTAAACGATTAACCAATTCATTCGAATACTGTATTTGTCCTTACAGTTGGTTTGCCTAATTTTTAAATTGTTTTTGAAGTCTATACAGATGTAGTAAAAGTGTTTTTAAACTTTTTCTCTTGCCCCGGTATTTAAATTGAATATAGAATTGCTGTCATGTTACTCAGGAGACGAAACCTCATTAACACTCGTCAGTATGGTAGTAAAAGCACTGCAGAATAAGGAATGGCGAAATTAAATTTACACGCTTAACGACAAGAAAATGTTGAGTGAGCGAATGTGGTGAATTAGTTTATCAACCTCGTGTCTAGTAATGGTCCTAATGAGCGACTCAGAGCACTCAATGGCCACAAAGTTTTATTATGAAATTAATCATGAGAAAAACGTACAGTCGGCAAACCATTTTTGATCGTTGGAAGTTTTTGGCGATCAGGCATCTGCGGAAAATTAATTAAATGAGAAAAGTTTGATAAAGTCACAGTTTTGTACATATATGGTTTTTAAGAGGAATTTAAGCTTCTATACACTTTGGTAACTGAACAGGTCAAAGGTTCGCTATGAAAAGGTCACGTGCATGTAAAATTTGTCAATAATCAAGCAAATATTTGCATCATAAATGCGATGGCTTCTTCAACCGTATCCCACTAAGTCATTTCCATTAAAGCTTCGACTGTCAAGGTCAATGTCTCGTCATGCCTCGTATCTAGCATCGCTTTTGTATGTTTCTTTTGGTACTTTTTATCCCAGACAAAACGAAGAAACCGCTCAAGCATCCCGTTTTTCAATCAAGACACGTGTTGTTGCTTGGTCTTTCGTTTGAACTCTACCAAGCCGTTCGTTGTTGTTTCTGCTGAGTCAATTTGCTTGTTCCGAGCCACTACAGGGTTAAGCTGTCTAATTCAAAGGGATTTGTTCATTCTGTCTCACAGTGGAATCCAGCCACGTTCCCATAACCATAACCATTCCCTATCCATCTCTTATCTGATACTCTAATTCATAGCCATTTTAAAATATGGTTGATAATATAGCTGAAATCGACTCAATCATATGTTATCGCTTTTAACATATACAAACATATGTATGTATACTTCTGAGTGAAGCAAGATCATAGTTTTGGTTTCTATACTCCACTGGGGACTGACATATTTAATGTACAAATGTTTCTTTTTCGAAATGATCTCAAAAGCGGAAGATCAGAAGTTTCATCCACATGTACATAAGTTTAACTTTATTGTTAAATTTAGAAGAAAGAAAAAGAATTAAAGTTGTGTGGCAAACATCTTGAAAAAATTAAGAAGGAGAGAAAGCGAGCACAACCAGCAAATGCAAATTCCTAGTGACATATGGACAACAGCTGCCACAAATTTGAAATAACGGATATGTACTTCGTTTACATTAAAGCTGTCAAAAGAAAAAAGGGAAAAAGTGTGGCGGAAGAAAGCTCATTCATTTTACATTGTTCAAATCTGTCTATATATATGTATGTATATACATATGTGTGTGATCAAATTTAATTTTTACTTAAATCAGTAATTGTGTTAATGTACAAACCAGTGTTGCATAGAACAAAAAACAGTAAGAAAAATCACTTAATATGGTAATCTTTCAATACAACAAATTTGCATCGTCACTTAACAACAGAATGCAAACGTTTAAGCAGATTCCAATGTATATATGATATTCTGTAGTCACTGTGGAATATTTTTCAATAATCTATATTGTATTTAAAAAATTGCTCCTTTGCAATCCACAGTGACTGGAGAAATCACAGTGTCTTTCTATCCCTAAGCCTTCCGTTGCAATTTTACAGTTTGTTTACGGCCAGCGCCTGACATCAGCTGGCGCCAGCTATTTGCTGTTGTTGCCGTTGCCGTCGCTGTGCCATTGGCATTTGATTGTCAAGTTTTTAAGTTGCCACCAAGTGGCACGATCAAGAGGGGCCAAGAAGAGGCGGTACAAATGATGGTCACACCCAAGTTAAATAAAATAATTTTATTTATTTTGAATTCTGCAAGACATTTTATTTCTAAATTTTCTCTGCTGCGTCATTGTTGATAAATGAAGAAATGAATACACAATTTTACTCAATTTGTAGCAATTGCGAAGGTAAAGGCGAATGTCAAATAGACAATAAATAACACTCAGCAACAAATTTCGGATACCGAACTCTACTTACTGAAAAATATAACTTAAAATCCATCGACAAGGATGTAATTTTCTTTAGAGAAGCCGATGGGCCGACTTTAGAGTACCCAGCACAAAACAGGAACGTACCATAAAAATGTTAACCTGTTTTCCCAATTTCCGCCAAGTTTGACAATCCTGTGTGGACCTAAAACAGCTCCTCAACAGTTCTAAAACCCATTAAAAGGTCATCAGAACAAAAGACGAAACCATTGCTGCTCGATTAATTTGCTTAGTCAGCCCCATACCCTGATATTAAAATAGCCGAAAACAGTTGGCTACTTAAAAGGTTAAAAGGCCTTACGTATTACTGAGCTGTGTCTCTAAAACTTACTATTTTATACCCTAGAAAAATGAATCAGTTCAAGAGGGTGCGTGAGAGAGGGAGGCCACATTCGACAAGTTAGCAACAGCAACTACAATAACGAACTAGGAAACGAAATTCGCTTCGCTTTGCCCCGGTTCGAATCTCGTCTGTTTGTTGCCGAATAATTCAAATTTCCCATTTATACATATTCTTAGAACATATTCTTGAGGACCTCGTCATTCTACGCATGTATTTTTATCGATCGGAACCAGTCAGTTTGTTTAATTTTAAACTTGCGGTTAGTTGAGGGTTTTTTTTAGGTTCGGAAACAAAAAACAAAAACAAAAATCCGAAAAATAACTCACCCAGGGAGAGGTTACGGATTTGTCCTGCGAGCGAAACTGGGTTAATGGTTTTCTATTATGATTGGTTTTCACAGTGTTTACTTTGATGACTCGGTTGATCGGGGATGGGCTAATGCGGCATAATAGACAAACCAATTAGCTGGGCAGCAAAGGATATTGGAATAACTCAAGAGAAATAACACAAAAAGAGAATTAGCTAAAGTAACCTCTAAGGTGCCGCCTTGAGGTTAATATTTAAATATAATATAAATCACTTCCATTATTCATATATTTTCCAACTTTTCAAGGCGATTAGTCACACGGTTATTTTGGACAATCTTTTTTATTCCTTTGCATATTTATTTGCAGATTATGATTTAGTTGCAAGTAAACCCCAACTTGGAATGGAGGTAAAAACAAAACAAAATGCTTTATCATTCTTTATTTTAATTTTATATACTACGGCGTAAACTGCTTTTGTTGTCATCTTGTTTTGTTGTTTGCGAAAAATATATAAACAATTAATATTATTGGCCAATTCAATCTCTCACACGTATCGAAAAATGTTTTACCATGTACTTATCAATCTATGCGCCCAGTTTACTCCAGATTAAGACAGATTAGACAGAATTTGTGCTGCATTAGTCATACATTGTCTTTATTTTGTTTGCCGGTAGTCAACAGAAAAAAAAAAACAAAAACATTTTGCAAATTGTTGTTTATTTGTGTATGTTTTTTTTTTTTGTTAGTCTATTTGTTTGTATTCCGTTTCATCTTGACTTTGAGAAGCATCGTTCTCTCTTTTTATTTAGATTGATGACTAATTTCACTAGTTGGGTTTTCCATGATGTTTTTTTGGTTTCTGCTTATAAACTTTATATATAAATGCTTTTTATCTATATTGATGGACTCAACACTGAATCGATTGAGTTTTCTACACAAAAGACACTGACAATTACCATACAAAATGAGTTAATGCTATCATGGTTATATGGTAATAAATTGTAGGTATAGTAATAAGTTTTGTGTCGAGCATTTAGGATTTCTTAATTATTTTTATACCTTTGCAAAAAAAGGTATAATAATTGTGGTCAGAAGTTTGCAACGCATAGAAGGATGCATCTCCGACTATATAAAGTATATATATTCTTGATCAGGACGCTGAGCTGAGTTGATATAGCCATGTCCGTCTGTCTGTCTGACTGTCCGTCTGTCTGTTCGTCTATCTGGATCAACGCAATCTCCTCCGAGTCCCCTAAAGCTACAGAGCTGATATTTTGCACCTAGGCTTCTTTTTGCTGCAGGCATTGTATATCTCGGAATCATCCCGATCGGATGACTATATCATATAGCTCCCATAGGAACGATCGGTCATGAATAAGATTTAACCTCAGTAACTTTGTTGTTTTCCGGTATTTGTAAGTTTTATATACTTCCTAACATATCCACCAACTTTCATCAAAATCTGTTGACTGTATCATATAGTTCCCATAGGAACGATCGGTCATGAATATGGATTTCGATCAATAACTTGGTTGTTTTAAAAGCGATTATCACTAAATTTGGTATTTATGAGTATACTTTTTAACATATCTGGAAAGTTTTATCAGAATCGGTTCACTATATCATATAGCTTCCATAGGAACAATCGGCAATGAAAATCTTGGTTATTTTAACAGCGATTCTCTCGAAATTTGGTACATGTAAGTTTGGTATATATAATCTATATAATATACAGAATTGGCCGACTATATAATATAGCTCCTATAGGAACAATCGGACCAAGAGAATTTTTTTATTCAAAAGTTTTTTTTTTTTGGGAACAGACATGATTAGTTTTATATACTTTCTTATGATTCTGGCAATTTATATGTAATTGAAAAAGACAGTTTGCAAAGGTATTCGAACTTCGGCGTGGCCGAAGTTCGCCCATCCTTCTAGTTTTAATTGAATTATTTTACCAAGTGTGAAATTTTATATTCATATAAATAATAAAGATCATATACTTATGTATATTGAAAATAAGATAAACCAAGTAAGTCATCATTAGCGCAACTTTATAAAATACAACTCTGTCGAAATCGCCAGCTCAAAATGTACATGCATAGGCACAGATATCTCCGATATTTATTGTAGCTAATGTTATTGTTGGTTGGTAAATTTTTTTCTTTAATGAAAAGGATTTTTACTGTATTCGTTTTATTATTTTGAATAAATTCAGACTATTTCTGAGTTTTAGAGTTTCTACTCAAAAAACAAAAACATAAAAAAGCAAAAAAAAATACTACGCAATAATAAAATACCCATTTTTAAAAAAGACAAGTCTTATATTTAATTTTAAGTAAACACTTTAGTCCAATAAGTTTGCAAGTTAAACATTTTGTTCCGTATCTAATTTAATTGTTTTCATTTTGTTTGGTTGGCAGTTTGTGGTCAGGAACCGCCGTCAACCTATAAAAATGGCAGTAGCAGAAGACGACTAAATTATAAAGCAAAAGAAAATATAGAAACAATTGAAATATTTGAAGAAGCCTAAAGCAAGGGTAACTCCAAATCGTTCTTAATCAAAAAAAAAAAATAATAATAAAGAACAAGCAAGACGAATAGAAAAAAATCAAGTCGAAGGCACGAAAAGACGCCGAGGACATCGAATTCTTTTTCTTATCTTTCCGTAAGTGGCAACGGTAAATAGCCACGGATTGTTGGACAGAAATTGATGACACTTCTTGGGCCTAGCGCCCCTGGCATGGCCTTTATGATGAAAAAGAAAAAGTACAAGTTCAATGTGGAAGTGCAGTTGCAGGATTTAGTCGAAGTAGCCCTTGTTAATGAGGTACTTTTTGCCAAGATACGTCTACTGGATGGTGGTTCGTTTCAGGAGTACAGCAGTCGGTAAGTCTTAGCAATCATGATTCTATATACTAACTTCGCCTTATTAAATCGTTTTTTTTTTTTTTGAGAGGAGGTACGCAACCATCGCGTAGAATGGAATCGCAGCTTCGAGTTCCCCTGCAAAATGAGTGCGAATGCTTCGACTGGCGTTCTCGATCCCTGTCATTTGCGAATTTCCATTCGCAAAGAAATGAAGGGTGGACGCAGCTATTATAAGCTGGGGTTTATCGATCTAAATCTTGCCGAATTCGCCGGCGCTGGCCTCACCTCACGTCGCTTTCTACTCGAGGGCTACGACTCGCGCCATCGTCTGGATAATTCCATGCTGAGGGTTAGCATTAAAATGCACATGCTAAGCGGTGATATTCTTTTTAAGGCGTAAGTAGAGATACTTACCGACTTGAGAAAGTCGGTTTCACTTTCCTAGAAGTCTCGCAATATTTCTGAATATGATTTTAGACCTACGCCCAGCGTAAAGAGCAAGCAGGGCAAACCATCCACAGATGACTTAACCAATGCAGCCACCGGAGTTGGTTTGCAAACACCAACAGCAACGGCAATGCCCAGCATTGGAAGCGGCAGCGGTGGTACAGCTATACCCCTGGGAGGATGTGGAGCCACATTGGGTGGCGTTTCCAGCACACAATTGGTGCCCGGAACAAGACCTGTTTCTGCCTCGAAAGAAGAGGGTACGTAAACTAATTGAAGGAAAAATTGTAAGAAAATATAATATCACTTAATTCTTATGCATTTCACTAGAATTAGATGCACAAGCTCTAATATCGGCCATTGTGACTGATTCTGGCCTCTCTGAGTCCTCGGAATCAGCGGTCACACTAACTACGGATAATCTACAGCAGCATGCCGCCTCTTCCTACTCAAATGCCACAACGCCGCTTACCCATGCTCAAGCCGTACCTGGATTGGGAATCATTGGTAGCAATAATTATGGCACCACCGGAATGACAATGGGTCTTTCAAGTGGAGGAGGCGGTATAAGTAGCGGAAGCAATATAAACACAGCCACTTTAATGGAAATGGGTCATTCCAGAAATTCCAGTAATACTAGTCAAGTGAGTAAATATATAATTTCAAAAAACATATTTATGAAATCAAAATATTAAAATCTAATTCATCCTTCTCTTCGCTCAATCAGATGTCCAAGGGTTCGGGTTACAGTAGTTTTTCGCACAGTCAACATTCGAGGCAAAGTTCTGAGGGGGACTCGGGCCATGCTAGGTAAGTGCCAGAACTCGCTTTATTTAGTTTAGATACATTCTGTACAAAAAGTCGAGGCCTATTTAAATATTTATTTTGACCTGTTTTGCATTCAATTCGCATATCTACGTATCCGACGTATCTACTATCTACAAATATTTAACTCTTTTGTTAATTTTATATACAATTTTATGCTTTAATCAATAATATGCGCTATATCTGCTAAAGCTCCTATATAAATAGAACTTATAAATTGTGTCTAAAAACATGTTATCTAACCAAAACAAAAAAAAAAAAAACAATTAGAAAAACAAAAAAACACAAAAACAATTTATTTCTCTCACAAAGAATTTTTACTTAAATCTAACGAAGATAAAGCAGCTCGATCAATGTTTACTAAAAATTAGTTTTCTTACAATAAAACACACTTACTCACACACATACACTCACACGCAAACAGCCACGAAACAAAGTTTTTTGTTAGTTCTAATTCGATACTTGATTTAATTTTACAATAGTTTTAGTTTATCAATATTATATACATCTAATATAGTATTTTTTAAATTATGATTTACATGGATATTACTTTTTGTGTTTAGCCAAAGAATAAGTTAGTTTTAGTACTGCTCTGTAAAGGTAGTCTAATTAGAATGAAATTATGTTATCTAAAAAGATTTAGCAATATCCTCGCCCAATCAAAAAAATGTATAGTTCTTTAGGTGTCTCCCCCACTACATAAAAATGATTTAAATTCAATAACATTTTGCTGCCAATCTAAAATGCCTTCCCTATATCGCTCTTTATTTATGTATATCTGCAGTTACGTATTTTAAACTTAACTTTTATACCGCACTGCTAATAAAGTAAGTCTGAAATTTGGGTTTGCTCTTTGTTTTATCCGTGTCCGTGTTCTTTATAAAAATTAAAATAAAGTCTTTTTACTATATTCACTTTCTAATAATTTTAATTGCCTTATATTGGCATACATTCATTGTTATAAAAAATATCATACACAATTGAAGGGCAAGAGTTTTTGTTGTTTTTGAAAAGTTTAAGGTCAAATGACGACAAACAGACATTCAGAAATATTTACAACCCGAACACATGGACACACGTTGTCATCTTATATCCTTGCAGTTGTTGTTGTGACCCAGACCGACTGGCTGGCTGACTAGTTGGCTCCGGTTGTTCTCTCTGTCACGGCGCTTGCACGGTGGGATGGACAATGTTTTTACATTTTGGCTGCAGTTCAAAAATTCGTGCCGACTGCGTGATTAGTTAATGAAAGAGCGATTTAGTGGGATGGACAAGGGAGAGCGGTACGGGTATGTGGGCAGGGTGAATGAAAATTGTTGAGTCAAAGAATATTTTTTGACTCGGGCTGATGACTTCATCAACTGGTTGGTTGGCGTCATATAGGGTCGCTTCCTCCATTTATATCGCTTGAAATTTTCTTTGCATTTGACCTTTAATACTCATTTCATTCAGCAGAGTTGGGAAACGTGCAAAAGTTCGATCAGAATAACAACGTAATATTATTTTTTTAATGTAAAACTAATTTTTATTTATTTATATGTTTACTTTTGTGTTTGGTATAAAGGTTATATATATTTATCATGGGAGTTCTTTGATTGAATCCGGTTTTATGGTAGCTTTTATATTTTAGTTTTAATTTATTTGTTTTTAATTTGGTTTGTCTAATTCTGTTTAACTTTCTTTTCTAACCCAAAATAAAAATCTTTTTTTTTTGTATATAACATCGGGTAAACGGCAAACTAACCTAACTATATTTCAAACGAACGTTGCCGAAATCAAAAACCCAAAAACTATAGTCGCTTTAGAAAATCCGTTTCTCTACTCAATAGACTCAATCAGAGAGCAATAAATGCCATGAAATTAAGCATACCAAGTATGCGTCATCGTCAGCAGCAGCAGGAACAGGAAAATGAAACAGCGTCTACCATGGTGGGCGGGACTTCTAGTAGCACTGCAAATAATCATCACCATCAAGCCCATACACATCTCAGTCTGAGCACTACCATTGAGTATGTGAGTGAAGAGATGCTCTATCAGACCCCAAATGCCACTATGAGTGGTGGCGGCGGTGAGCAATTGAACTTTGAGGACTTTCGCACACCGCTGGCGGAGATGCCTATGCCACATTTGCATTCTCATCCTTATTCTGGGGGATTAACGCCTTGCTCGACCTACCGCAGTGCTGGTTCACCATCGCATGCCACGACACAGTATTATGATAGTGGGGAAACAAGTGAAACCGATGAGTACCTGAACGAGGACTCGGCTGATAACGATTCTGGATTGGAAGAAAACTATCACACACCCAGGGTGGCCAAAATAAAATCTATGGAGAATCTATCCATACTCGAAATGGAATTTCACAAGGCATCAATGGAACTAGATCGCAATTCGCCGCGTCGGCTTAAACAATTGGCGGAGCATGCTCAAATACCCAAAATGAAATCACTTAACAATCTGTGTTTCGATGATTATTCCGAACAGGCTGTTCGTGAGGAGTTTCAACGCATACGAGAGCAGTCGTTGGAGGAGCGATTGCGTTTCCAGCAGTATCATCATTTGGGATATGGGTTACGCAAAAATTCGACCACCTCGAATGGCTCCTCTGGTAAATTGTTTGTAAAGCATCAGCAGAGCCACCAAAGTCATCATCATCAGGCTAAGGTGGGAAATGCGAAGTTTATTGGACAAGATGGCAATGATAGTCCACAATCAACGACAACATCGCCACACTACCCCATTCAAAAGATGCGTTCTATGGGCACTATTCCTGATGTAGTTAGCGAACGGGTCGAAGCAGACCCATTCCTCACCCCGACAAGCGAAAGGAGGCCAAGCTTTCCTCGACTTATTCAGTCGGCGGAGAAACCTGCTTTGGGTACCAGCTATGTAAACCGATTGCTAACCTATGATGTCGTGGATTCACCGACAGTGGACTCATTTGTCAACTCGGTCTCATTTATGTCACGAACACCATTCGAGCGTGCCTATCGTCGTAGTATGTTAAACAATACCGCCTCCACACCACTCCAGGCCACACAGGAGGCTTTTGTAGTCCGGCCACATTCCACTAATGCTGCCTACGAGCTAATGAGGTGCGTCGCGCATTTTCTTTCTTTCATCCATAAAAAAAATTAAAACAAACATATATTAAAAAAGGAGAAAACTTCAACTAGTTCAGTTCTTAACTAGAGCGAGCGTTACTCGTTAAACTTTACTCGTTAGACCACTAGTCTGTGTTATATTCTGCAAAACTTACCCATAAATGCTTAGCTCTGGCCTTGGTCCTTTATCCCCATGCAACCGCTTCCTTCAATTCGTTTTCGTTTTCATTCAAAGTACTCACTTGTTTAGTTTTCGTATGATTTAATTGTAATGATATTCGTTTATTGTTTTGTTCAAGTTTATACTAATTATTTATTTTTATTGGTTTGACCATTGTTAAGCTGTATTGCGTTTAAGCTATATATATATATATAGGCCATATTTAAACAGCTAATTATAAGCTATTTTAATAATAAGACCTTTTTAAATTTGTAAAATTAACAAAAGCTATGGGTTACTCGCTAATTACAAATTGGATGATAATTAATCTAATCAATTATACGGTATGATTTGACTTAAGCTGCACCGGGAGTAACACGTTATACACCTACTCCGTCTGAGTCTCTCTCTATCTCTTTTGACCTTTCTGAGCCTTTTCGTTTAGTTTATTTATAATAACGGCCATTACATTTTTATAGCTCTTCAATGACGCTTCTATAGCCTTCTCTTGACTATACATAAAACAATGAAATAATGTAAAAACCAGTTACCCTTACCTATAAAGAAATGTCCACTAAACACAGATGGGTTCATTCGTACACGTTGGGAATGAGCCTTTAAGGTCAACACATACGGACTTGTGCTAAAACTGGGACAAGGATGTACATAGAACTTTGCTGGCCTTTTTGCTGCTTCAATTTACCTCTTCTTTTTTTATGCTGTGAAAATTTTATGAATTTCGCATTTGCCCTTTGGCCCGCTTTCAGATTTCGTAGATTCATAGAGCAATTTTTAAATTCAATTTAAGTCAAATCTGTGATGCAAACATACAACTCTGAGCAAAGACAAATAGAAAGAGAGAAAGAAAAAGAGAATCAGCAAGGGGAAGAGCAGGGTGAAGTAAAAACCAGAACCGAGTAGACCAGAGAAGAGTACAGAGATTAGAGAAAATAAAAAAATTCTTATTCGCCGCATTTAAATGTTTGGGTGACTGTTCTGCCTTCGTCTACCTCTACACTTATCCCCTACTGGGGGACACATTAATGTGTTGGTTTTGCCCCATTGAGAATAATGGGAATGTGCAATAGAGAGAGAAGAGAGGTCAGGGTTATTTTAATCAAAATAGACTCATGTGTGTGGACATGCCACTGCCGCGTGACGGAACGAATTGGGGTGGTGCAAGATTAAAATCTAGTTTCCAATTCGCTCAAATCATATTTTTTTATCAATGTGCCTGTTACCACAAAATACCTTTCATAAAAATATCTGCTCATCGGTTGAATATGACTATAGGCAAACTATACAGCTATATACAGTGGGCGCTGAGACAGATCGTCCTACTTTCCTGTAATTGTGTACGGTATCGTAGGGAACTTGGTTTTATCGTTTTCCACTAATCCTAATCCTAACTTTAAACTTTTTGGAATGATATGATATGTTTATATGTGAGTTAAATTTGATTTTTTTTTTTTGGTATTCTTTTATTAAACATATTTTTTAAGATTTTTACACAAACGCCTAACACAAACAAACACTTAACAAGACAAGATATATGAAAACTCTTATTATATATACAACGCATAGTTCAAATCAAATGCTGTTTTCCAGCCAAATATTATTGATTTATTTATGTTTTATGGAAACGATTAAATGTTGTAAATATTTTGCAAATGTTCTTGTTTTTCATTGTCTTCCACAAAAAAAAAAACCCAATCAATATATATGTAAAAAATTAAACCAAAAAACAATTAAAGAAGCTTCAGTGGCGTTCCACGACGCCTCTTCGATGGCAGTGCCAGCAACTCTGCCAGTAACAACTGCAACAACAGCAGTAGCAGATCTCAATCCGGAAGCGGGGGCACTACAACAGCAGCGCCAGCAACTTTCTATGCTCTGGCTTCTAATTCATCGCCATGTGGCACCTTGGCTAGCATACACTCCAATCACTCGGCATCTTCCTCAAACGGGAGCAATAGCAGCAGCAGCGGAGCTGTGATTACCTTCCACTGCAACCCCGGCTGTGTCAGTGGGGACGATACTGTAGATGGGCCAACCAGCATGGTCTCATCCCAGCAACCGCAACAACAAGTTTTAGCAGTCGGTTCACCCAATGGCCAAGGCAACAGTCCACGGTTGGGCACGGTTTTGTCCGGAGATGCGCTTAGTTCCTTGGCCGCCAGTCCCACAGACGCCTGTAGTATACGCTCAAATCCTTCAGCTGCATCATTGTTGCTCTCCACCTCAGCTGCGGCAGCAGAGGCTTCTGCGCTAACCTCGGCAACCACGATGTCGATATCGGGGGCAACGCTTTCACCACTGGCCACCACTCAGATCATACGACGTCCTAGCATCACCATGATGTGGGTTCAATTCATGTTCCGCAAATAGAAATTCTTTTGCTTGTATTAATAGCTTTTAAGTTGGTGTCCTACTGATAAATGGATTTATTATTAAATACATTTTAAGTTTACATTTTTTATTCGATTTTAGAATTTATTTATTTTACGAATTAGTCTAAAGTAAAGTCGCACTATCAAACCATTTATACCTACATATGTAAACTTAAAAATCAGTTTCATACTTACTTATAATTTTATAATTTTACTTACTTTTATAATTTTAACCATTAACTAAATCCCGAAGACTTTCATAACATCGACTTTTTAGATTTCTTGAGGATTGAAAGTCATCCGGGAAACATTTTGTTTCTGTGTATTTATTTGTCTAAGAATTTTTAATCATTTACCTACGTATTTGCAGCTATATGTATATGAGTTCATGTTTTTGTATTTTCTTTAAAAAGTTTTCCTCGGATTATGGTTCTAAGTAAATATAAACGCAGTTTTAGTTTTTTTAATAGACTCTTTATTAAGAATTGTGATCACATCAAACAGTTAGCTAAAATACTTTTAAGATTGTCTTCGTGTCTTTCAGTTTGTCATTCTCATCCCTTGTCAATTGTATGCCCTTTGATTTGCATAGCATGACCGAAAGTTGTTGCCCTTTTTCTCCTTTTAATTATTATTTTTTTTAACGTGTATGTGTGTTGTCCCGCACGAGTCATTTACTTATTTTTGTTGTTGCCGTTGTTGTTGTGTCGTTGTCCTAGGAGACAGCAAAGCATTGCCAATGTACACATGTCACAAGCTAAAAAAAAATGGGTAATACCAAAGTATTCCCCAAAAATACTCGTACTGTATGCGCCTTTCTTTCATAACGCGCCTAAGCTTAACACAAGATATTTCATTAGCACGTGTTTTATATTATCGATTGCTTCTATTCCAATAGGAATCCCAGTTCCGGTTCGTTAGTCATAAGTGAAACAGGATCTCTAGATCGCACGAAAAGCAGCGGCGAAAAGCGTAAGAAAGGAGCCCTGGATGATGGTCCACGCGTTTCAGATCGGGTTGAAGAGACACGGGTTAATCCCAATTCATTAATCGATGAGATTTTGAAGGATACAAAACTAGATCAGCTTGAAGAGTCGGCGGAGAGTAAGTTGTTGATCGGCAGCAACTTTAAGATTTGACAAATTAATAAAACTTTCCATTTTATTCTAGCCTCCGGTCTGCAGCTGTATATAGCCCGTGACGGAACCGCCTCTTTGGGTGGCCACGAGGTTAAGTCCAGTGTACGAGCGGGAGCTTTGAAGCAGGTGGTCATGCAAGATCGAAGATAATAGTATCCAAATCATCTGGAGGGTATCGACTCGCAATTCTTTTTGTAAAATGAATAAGAAGACTAACGACATCAACTGGAGCGGCATTAGCAGAAAGTGTAATGGAACTAAATAATTTAATTTATAAATGAGTTTACTTGCAAACAAAAAGTGAGAACATTATATACATATATAATCACACACATATATATATATATATATATATATATATATATATATTATATATATATATATATATATATATTATATATATATATATTATATATATATATATCTATATATATACGGACGGTAGGCTACATATATAGATATATGTATATGAGTATTTGAATGGCATGTCCGAACACTACACTATTATAATATTATAAATGTAAAATCGTCGTACGTTTAACTAATTAGCTACATTTGCGCCTATATACCAATATAATATTGTATAAATACCAATGTATAGTCAAAGGCGAAGTGTGTGGGATCCACTGGAAATTGGCTGGTTAAGCTTCCTATTTTATATACTAAAACCAAAAGTTCTTCTTTTATAAATTGCAACGGTGCTCCCACGCATTATCTATGCGATTACATTAATGAAACATGTCATAAAGCCAAAAATGAAACAGTCAAAATTGATTAATACACTGTAAAGCTTGCACCGTGATCAAGTTAAACAATTACAAACTGTGTCTACGTATATATTATTGAGAAACACAAAACTTTTAACGTCAATGCGCTTTATGTTTTACTGCTTCCAAGAGTTATTCCGGAAATCCAGAAACAAATTGCAAGTTTTCTAATTAATAATAATCCCAATGTTGTACAAAATGAATATCAGAAATATTGCTTCTATAAAGCACAGATAACATTCATATTATGGATAAGCTAGTTTTCCATATATTTAAAATATGTATGTCTATACATATTTATACTATATATATACACCCAATTAATGATGAAGACTAGGTCAAATAGATTTGCATGCCTAGTGGTTGCCGCACATCGTAAAGCAATTTTGCATTTTACGTTTTCAAGAGATTTGATTTGTTAATTTAATAAATAAAGCAGCAGAACTGCTACCTACTCTTGTTCTTGGCCCGTAGTTAGCATTTGAAATTCATGTAGATCTTCATAAAATAGACCACATGCCGCTACAATAATGTGCAAACATTTCTTTTGCATAGTTTATAGCTCTACATCATCATCACTGATAAAAATATTGGAATATTTGGAAAAAATATCTATGTACTATATAAACAAATAAAATGGCATGTCTATTTTTTGTATAATAGCGACAGACAAAAACTAAAATCAGAGTGTTAAATGAATGCAATTAGTTCTTAACTATAGTTTATGTTAATAATGTGTGTATGAGTGATTTAGTTATTTTTCGATAATTTGTAAAAAGTGAAAATGAAACAAATAATTGAGGGATAGCTTTAGAAAATTTTGATTGTATATGAAGAGCCACAAACATTCAATAAAATTTGTTCATACGATTCATAAGCCAATTTGAGTCGCAATAATGTTATTGGTCGACTATGGCTATCAAAGGTCATAATTCTTTTACAAAATGCAGAATAATAGTACTGATTATACTATCTGAAGAATTAAGTGTCTAACTGATAGCTTATAACCTTGATCGACATTGAAGGAGATTACTAAGAAATAATGAGGTAAATAATGTCGTCCAACAACATTTATTTTACTTAACTGGCAAATATTTGTGCACATTTTTGAGCTGAACAATTTAAAACAAGATATGTGAAATATAATTATCAATAAAAATTTAACTACAACATGTGTATAAAGTTCATTTTTCTTTTTGCTAATGTTAATTATTTGGGAATCATTTTAGGAAACCAAAACATTTTTTAACTCTCTGGGATGATATTAAAGTTGGTCCCTAACAAAATTCAAGTATGTGCCTCCGGCAGCAGTTAAAACGAATGATTTGGGATCAAATTTCATTTCCGGGAGCGTCTTCTTGCATTGCTCCACACGATAATTTTTTAATATGTGTACAAGTCCAACTTTAATTTCCAAAAGACCCAACAATGTCCCTATACAGCCCCTTGGACCAGCACCAAATGGTAAATAGGTCATAGGTTTACACTGTTCACGCTGTTCAGGGGAAAAGCGTTCCGGATCAAAAATGTCGGGATTTGGCCAGTACTGAAATAAGAAAATTGACGTTAAGCGGTTTGTCTCTTGAGAGAGCGAGGGAGTTAAGATTACTTGTGCGTCACGATGTAATCCTAATACCGAAATGTATACCGGAGTACCAAACGGTAAAATTAAAGGTTTTCCGCACTGCCATGAAGATAAATCATAGCCTTCTTGAGCATTACAGCAACGATCTAAAAACGCTGTGGGAGGGTACAATCGCAGTACTTCGTCAATCACTTGTCGTAAATAAGGCAGACCACTAATACAGTCGTAACTTAGGCGTTCCCCTTGGCTGTTACGAAGAGCGTTTTTCAATTCCTCTCTAAGCCGGTCCTGAACTTTTGAATGTTTTGCGAGCTCATACAAGGCAAAGGTTATACTGGACGAGGATGTATCAAAACCAGCCAATAAAAGAAATGCAGCCTGGGCCACAAAAAAGTCCGGACGATGAACAATGCTCTCGGGTGACTGAGTTCGTTTTAAATGAAGAAATATATCTATTAAGTCATGTCGAATTTCGCCGCTAGTCTCACGCTGGGCGAGTACAAAATCCATTGAACGGCGCATGAAACGCTCATATTCATCTGAGTAAAGATGAGTGCGCAGTCTACGAGAGAAGCGGGGGAAAAAAAACATGGTAAACAGATGAATTAATCGTTTTGGTCGCGGATCGTTGACCTCAATGCACATGCGACGAAACTCTGCTTCGGGTTGCTGCAGACTGTGAGCCTCAATCCCAAACGCCAAGGAAGCAATGATGTCTGTCGTGAAAAGCGCACACATATTCTTCACTTCTAATTCAATGCTATTTTTACTACCCAGATGTGTTTCCATATGTTCCTCCAGTTGATATCCAACTTGACTTAATAAACTATACATCTGACGCACTTTGCTGACGGAAAAAAATGGTGCAAAGATCTTGTGTGTCTCACGCCAAGTCTCGTGTTTCGCGAAAAACAAATTCTGTGCTCCCATTGTGTCTCCAATGGGGTCTGTAGTTTCAAAGCGGCTGGAAAACATGGAAAAGTCCTCCATCAATATTCGCTTGATAAGAGCCGGGTCTCGTAGCAGTAGTGCATGATTGTGGAGTACATGCATTCCGACATATGCATGGCCACGGGCTGAATTACACTCATATAAGTCTTTAAATTGATCCCCAAAACAGCACGCACCCCGTAATAGACGCCACACATTGCCCAAGAAAGGCGTGCAAGGAATGTATGGAACGCCCAACCGTTTCCAATAATTAAAGTGATATTTGTGCCATAACCAGACGAGTAGTATAAATAAAAGCCAACTACCGCTGATGATTGTGAACAGTAGTATTAATATTCCAAAAATAGCGATTAAAAAAAGTAAAAATAAAACGATGACCATTTTTGTAGCGAGCACGATGACATCCGAAGCACAACTGACCGCAATTTGAGCAGTAGCTTATCTTTTTACATAGCACCAGCCCTCTTTCTTATTCGCTAACTGACATTCCTATTTTACATGCAAGTGCAAGTATGCCCTATCAATCAAAATGGCTTTATATATACATAAGAAGAGTACATATATTGGGAAAATAGCAACTTATAATAAATAATCAGTGTAAGTTCAGTATTCTACTCTAGGATGGGAAGTCGTTAGAATGTTTAAATTATTTATGATTTCAGATCGAAATTAATTTTATCAGTCTAGTAAAATTATAAAGTGCAAATGCACTTCTTTCCTTTTTGTGCAAAAGTTGGAAATTCAATGCAAAATGGGATTTGAAATAAATGTATCTGAAATAAATGGTCCCAAAGGTATGGTATTAAAAGTAGTTTTAAAGTACTCCTAAAAGTATGCAGGCTTCTAGAAAAAGACACCAGTCACGTCAAAAATTTGTAAAATCGTTTATTTTACACTTAAGTTATAGATTTAGTAGGCACAATATTTGCTGCAATATACTCATAAAAAACTCTGAATCTGTCTATATTGATTTTGTACAATTTTTCTACTTCTGCTGTGGACCAGCAAACAAGTTAAAACATTGTTAAAGAAATAAAACCGAATTGAATAAATTCATATCACGAGCCAACAGTTAGGATCCGTGCAGATTGGGATGTTGCCCACTTGAGTTTTGTAGTGCTTTGGCAACCTCTTCTTGCAGTGTGCTAGGCGGATCCGACACAATGTCCGTATGCATGGATAGGTACTTTAATTTGTTCGTCACAGCTAGGAAAAATTAATATTAAAAGTGGTAACATGATTTATAAGAATTAAATTGTGCTTACCCGGACGAAGGTCTATGAGTGAACAGTGTTGATCAACCCATAGAAAGGCGGTGCGTCTCAGTTCATCTAAACTAGCACTAGAGACAGTTGAGGTATACGACGCCAGTAAGGGTTCCAAAATGAGGCCCAACTATGAATTGAATCTCGTTAAATTCAGAAGAATAAAGGGACCTTGCGATACTTACAATCCAAAACTTCCAATCGTTCATAGTGTTATAGCGAACATAAATCTCATATAGCTGGCGCACATGCTCGGTTCCCTGTCTTGTCACGGGAGCCCCATTTGCCGGCAGAATCGAATGAAGATGCCTGAAAAAAGTTATTGGTTATAAAACAAAATCTAAACTTAATCATAGAAATACATTTTTTAAGCGGTACAACATAATAATGTGCCTAGAAATTCTATTTACAACTTATTGGATGCAAAAGCAGGTAAACAAGATGAAGATATGGTAAAAAAAATATTTTGAGTCTTACGCAATTCTTATCTAAGCAAAATATTTCTTTCTATGCTTTTACACAATTTTGGCAAAACGTACTTATAATAAACAACAAACAAAATATTAGCTTAACGAAATCAATTTTCATGTCGCGTGAGTCCCAAAAGCATTTCTTGTTTACAAAATTTTGTATTAGGGTTATTTAGAGATTAATGGTGGTCTTACGTGAGCGAATTATTTAAAGCGTCCCGTTCCATGCGCAGTGACTCTATTTTGTCTTTAAGAACATTGCGTTCCTGCCGCAATTGCTTTATATGTTCCGCCCCTTTCTGTAACATGGCCGCTTTGCTTAGCTTGGCGTTAGGGTTCTGCTGCAATTGCGGTATTAACGAATGCAGCATATCAAAGCCGTTCTTGATGTTATAGCGTCGTTTCTGCTCAGCATGGATGTGCCCAGCTCGTCGTTGAGTGTCCCTGGGCTGATACTTGATGCTGGCTGAGGGTGAAAGTGGGGAGTCCTGAGAGTCGAGGAAAGGGGAATCTGGCGAGAGGCTCAGACTACTGCTCAAGTTATTCGTGTTTGGACCGAAACTGAGCATTTTACTTTGAGCAGCTTGTCCAGGTGGGCTGTGCAATGCAGGCGTTATGGGGACGGGTAAGGAGGCGGACTTCTTTGGTGAGTGTTGTTGCGTGGGTGCGGCGACCGAGAGAGGTGTGGCAGCATATATAGATGGATTAATGGTGTTACTGTTGCTACTGGTGGCTATAGCACTGGCGGAAGAAGTACTTGGCTGTGAACTATTGGCCACAGCTACAGCCTGCAATCGTGTATCTGACAGAAAACATTTTAATGAGTATTTAAATTTGCCGGAACTGTATGAATTTACACTTACTCGACGTCAGCAATTGAGCCAATGTACTGTTGAGCATGGGATCGCTGCTGGCCTGTTGCATTTGCTGGGTGACCAATAAATTGCTAGTACTGGCAGAGCACACAGACGTAGTTCCACCGCCGGCTCCTGCCATTACTGTTGTATGCTGCTGATGCATTGAGTTGCTGCGCACTCGAGACTTGCTTTTGCCATGATATTTCGGCACAGCGAAAGGTTGCTGTTCATGAATTATTTGACGACCATCAGGCAACTTGTTTAACGAGACATTTAACGGCAGACTATTGGACCGATGCATTTCTTTGGGCAAAATTGTGTTGGGTGTTACCCAAGTGGCCGTGCTAACAGGGGCGGGTTGCTGTTGTTGTTGCTGTTGTAGCAGACTAGCAACGGTTTGCGTTTGCGCTTGCTGGGAGTTAACCGACTGTTGCTGACGCGTTAACTGCAGAAGTTGTTGTGTACTAATCCCTAAAGGTAACGATTGTTGCATCTGCAACTGAGACGCTGGTGTGTCTTGTTGCATGTATCCCTGTTGAGGCTGTTGCTGATGCTGCTGTGGCATTCTGGGGACATTAAGAAATGTGCCTGTCGAAGCGGACTTTTTAAACTGCGGATAGGGTTTGTATCCAATTGAGGAGTTATAGGAGCCGACTCCTACACCTTCGTTTAGCAATGACAAGACGTCTGTCTGAAGCGGTTCCACCTTGACACTGAGTTGTTGCTGCTGTTGTTGCTGATAGTTGTCCGTGAAATTGTTGATGAAACTGTGATTATTAAACGTGTTTTGCTGTTGGGTGGGAAAATGTTGCTGTTGCTGAGCATGTTGCTGCTGTGCATGCTGCTGTTGGGCATGTTGCTGTTCAACATGAAACGATCCCGATTGCAATACAACTGCCCCAGCAACAAGCTGCTGTTGTGCCTGCTGTTGTTGATTTTTATGCTGCTCCGCCAGCATCTGTTGATAAAGGTTAGTTTGGTGCAAAGTTGGTTGTGCTTTGTCATAGTTATGGGGCTCTCTACGAAAGGGACGTTGTGTTTTGGCAATTCGCCCATTGATCACACTCTTGCCAGAAAAAGTATCGACTACCGAGCAGCGATTGCTGTTTTCCCCGAAGTGTTTCGTTCCATGCAAACGGCCACCTGGCCCCTCGCCACCACCCAACAGATGAGAGTCAGTAGAGTGTTGGTGTTGACTTGGACGCGCCACCCCAAAACGTTGTTCGATTTCAGTGTATGCCATGCTATTAATGGGCGTATTTAACTCCAGCATGTTGGCATCGACTTGGGTGGCACTAGAATTGCAGCTATTGCTGGTTACTACATCCATCATATTGCTGTCGTGGCTGTAGAGTGTGTGGGGGGCACCTACAATGGCAGGCAGGCAGTAATCGTCGTTCTTGAGCATCTCTGCATCGGTGCCCTCCTCAGGGACAGGTGGCAAGCGTGTAGTGGGAAGCAAATCTGCGAAAACAAATGGATAAAGATAAGTGTTACGATTGAATTCTGTGGTGTGTGAATCTAACCTGAGAATGTTATGTCGATATCATCTAAATTCGGTTGCAACGGTCCCAGACTGGGTTGTATAAAGTCCGCTATGCCTGCACCTCTAGCTAGGTAATTATAAAACAAACTTTGAGTAATTTATTATTTAAGTAAACTAACACGTGTTTACCAATTTCTCTGGAATCCGGAAAAGGAAATGGTACATTTATGGCAGAGAAGAGTGTATCAGTTGTCCAGTCGTCTGGCATCAAATTCCTGTCATTTAGCGGTGACCATTCCAGAAAATCCAATTCGCTTTTCTGTGTGTGTAACGAAGGTGTAGAGGTATAAGTTAGATTAATGAATTATCTAATATATAAATCTTTTAATTCAGTCTAATTGAATTTCTTTTCGATTGCAATTTGGTGAGCTTTCAGTCTAATTTCAGGCTTTCGGTATGCAGGCCGCGCTTCGAAACTATATTAAATATCACCGACGACTTTCGCTTGCTCCTATCGATTTTAACGCTAACAGGAATCGCTATGTAATGAGACACAGTTGGTGCTTTTATTTGAGACTGTTGCTGCTATACGCAGTATTAACAAGTTCCGCGTATTTGATTTTAATTTTCTGGAGTGAACCGTACGAGTTAAAACTTACTGGTATAACCAACCATTATGGACACGTCTTAGGAATCTTTGAGTCCTTTTCGGTCATTCTAATGACAATTTGGCTTTACACTTATAAGCACAGTCAAATGTTACTATTGCAAAGAATGCATAAACTTTCGACTGTTTGTAGGGAATCAGCAATTCCCCGTTGGATATTCTGGATTTGGCTGACTTCCACTTTGTTCTACTTCCCAGCTAGTATTCACTATTTTTGGACTATTGCTGCGTTCTCATATAATCCTTATGACATTCTCCCATTGATGACCTACGTTCTGCGAAATGCATATTTCCACTATATGGTATCCTCGTTTATGGCCATTGTTCATGTAATGAAACAAATTATCAGTTCCCATCGGTATGCTTTGACGAAACATTTAAAGTTCGAAAGCCCACAGCTAACAGAAGTTCTCTTTGGTACTGTAAAGACAATGGATGAAATCCTACTACTTTGCGAACTGAAATTGAATGTTGTGTATGGAGGGCCCCTAACGTTTCAAGTTGCTTACACCATTTTGAGCATAGCTGCAACTGGTTACATTTTGTCCTTAGAAAGATACGAGATACTGACAGTTCTATATGTAACAATGTGGGTATCACCGATCGCCTTGTTTGCCATTCTTTGCCTTTTTTGGGGCAATGGACTGCAAGAAGAGGTGAGTAAATTCCCCCTCGAATAGTTTTAATTAAATTATTTAATTGCTGTGCAGAGAATTTAAAAATCCCCAATGCATTTGCCATACTCTGATAGAATGTTAAAACTATCCACATACAAGCATTCGAGAAACAGTTAGTTCACTTATTTCGTGCTATGCAGACAATTTTAAACACCTATATAATAATCCTACGCCATCTGGCATTAACTACTGCTCACCATGATAAGGGAGAAATCGGTTTCTACCAGTTACAATTTAGTTGGAGTTTTTACCTGATCCACTGTGCATTACAATTCACCTTGCTCTGGAACGTGTACTACATCATGACTGATGTGCTCTTGGCACTCGCCGACACCACGATGTTTATAGAAAAGTTGATTGCTCTAACAGAATCTGCGTCGCTAATGTTAAAGCTTTTTTGGATGCTTATAATGCAACGCCGTCAATTAAACCTTCTGGATGCCGTACTAGGGCTATCTACTGATTTTGATACAATAGTTCTACCCTGTTGGATGTTATTTTGTTGGCTAGCTGCCACTTTAATTCATTTTCTAAGCGTGGTTTATTGGATCGTAGCCTTTGTTCTTGAATTTACCCCTTACAATATACTACCGCTAGTTACATATCTGGGCCATTGGGTTTATTGTAACTACTTGGTTACTTTTTACATGGCGCTGGTATACCGAATGTCTCAGATTTCAAGCAGTAATTGTGAGAGACTTGAGCGGGATCTAGACAGAAATGAGGATCAGTTGGTTGAGGGTCTAATACGCCATCTGAAAGTGTACGATGAGATCACCTTTCTATGTGGAAGTCACATAAATGTAATATATGGCCTACCAATTAGTTTGGACATGTTCTACACAACTATTGCAATTACTTCTAACCTGTACTATGTGTGGCTATATGGACTCCAAGTACTAGATTCCTTGCAAATGTTCATTCGGATTGGAACCGTAACCATATTTATGGTAATGCCGCTTTGGTGTAATAATTTAAGTTCCGAGGTAAGTTCCATTTACAGTTTTTTTTTTTCTTTTTCGCAATCTTCTTCTCTCGTATCTCACCATAAGAATTCACGGTTCTTCCAATTGAATTAAATATTTTCTACAGAGCTTCGAAACTTATTGGGATTCTTCTTTTTGAGACCTCCCCTGAAGATTCTAGAATTGCTCTGAACAGTTGGTTCCGTCAAGTAGGATTCATTGATGCAATGGGACTAAATTGATTGATTAATTGATTTTAGTGTTCAAAAGCATTTATCTAGGGTAAATAGATTTATTCGCTAAAATTATTGTTCAGTGAACTATAGTTAAATTGTGTAAGCAGTGCACTCGATAAAACTTAACCAACTTAATACATTCCATAAACACAGCTCCCAAGAAAATAATTGATTCTTAACAAATCAGTCAATTTGTTTATTGAAGAAAATATTTTAGAGTAAAATTCTTTTTCTTTAACTTTTGCTTTAAAAATAAGCAATTTCTTAAAGAAAACTACGCTAGTCTACGGTCGTCCGTTATATAAGTATTTAATTTAATTTTAAATGTTTCCAACTGATAACCTATCTGTTGGTAATCTTCAAACGGTATAGAAGCGATATGATGTCATCGATTATTAATTATTTTATGTTTAGTATGAGAAAGTTTTGATGTTTATTCGTGAATAATAAGTCGTTCTAGTGACATCGCCAAAGGTCGCTTTTAAATTAATTGTGGCAAACCTCAAAGCGGCAATGCACCCTCCGTCACCCGGTTTGGAGGCATCTCTTGGCAATTTGGCTAAGTGGAAGTTTGATGTTTGATAAACATAATTACTATATAGTTTATTTGTTTTTTCCGCAAATAGTTTTCAGACGTCAAAGCAAGTTTGTTGAAAGAAGTGAAACAACGCGCAATATTATTAGACAAAAATGAGGCAAAGACAACTACAGATTGTGAAGTTCTTGCATTATCAACGCTATTTGGGCTTAACCGACTTGGAGTACTCCAAGTCACTGACAGGCTATCAAAACAATGGAACCTGGTGTTCAGTGACCGCACAATTACTTGTTCAGGCCACTTTTTTATCTGCCTTCTTTGCCACTTTTACGGAATCGTTAAGCTATGTGGAGACAAAGTCAAGGACGGGTGATATTTATGATCATGTGGTAATCCTGGCAGCTCCAGCCACCCAATTCCTGGCAAATATTTGGTTTCGGTTCCATCAGCAAACTCAGTTACTTCTTATAGAACGAATAGGCCGAAATTCAAGTTTTTTACAAGTTAATACATTGGCTCTGAATTGTCCTCAGCGGTTCTTTCGATTGTGGTTCGCTGTCTGTGCCTATTACGCCTTTAATGTAATATCGTTTGCGATTACATCTTGGCTTATAGAGCTAGACATTGCCCATATATTGTCGCTCATTGGTTTTACTTTACGCATGCTGTCGTCCAACTATATAACAACATGTTATGTTTCCTTGGTCCATGTCCTGAAGCAATTATTTCAAGCACAGGCCAACCAACTAAGTGATCTGCTAACTGAAAACCCTGAACTTATATGTCTTAACAAAATGGCAAAAAATCTGCGCACACACGATGATCTGATTTTGTTGGGGCAAAGAGAGATGGTTCAGGTGTATGGTGGCACTTTGCTCTTTCCCATTTTGTATCTAGTTCTGGATGCTACATCTATACTCTACATATCCACACTGCAGTGGAAGCATTCTCACTCGAACACATTGGTTATGACGGGGTGGTTCGCGCCCTTAATTTTGTACCTCCTTCTGCCGTTGGTGATCAATGACTTGGCTAAACAGGTGAGTAGTAAGTTGCTATTGTTCATAAATCAAAACAACTCTTAGCTAATTCAATTAAGTTAGTAGGGAGTGCTACTTAAAGAGTCAACACGTTTATATTCCATTTAGTGTTTAGCAAGCGGTGTCATGGATAAGGCTGAAATTAGTGAGCTATATGTGTTTTATCGCATTTGCCGTTACTTGGGCATATTTTGCATTGAGTATAATTTGCGGAAAGAGCGCTACCGATTGCGTCGAAGCCTCTTTTGCTACCTCATGCACTTTGGTCTTCAGACCTATTTAGTGACCTGTATGGCGATACTAGTGCTCTATTGGAAAAGGTGCTTTAAGTCTGAAAATACCGCAACAGGGAACCACTATGATCGTTTCGTAATGTTTCTTGCCTTGTGCATGCAATTCATTCAAAATGCCTGGCTAATTTGGCTCCAAGGACCTCACCTTCGAATCGTACGGCATTTGGAATTGTATCGACGCAAGTATCTCACCCATTTGCGGTTATTGTTGCCCAAACGCATGCTGTGGATAATTGTGGCCGTCAATCTGCTCTACTTGATGAACTTCCTAAAATACTGCGTCTTTGAGTGGTTTGCCAATGCCTCCCGTCTATTTGTATTTAGTACTCTGGGCTTTCCAGTGCGTTGTCTTATTACCAGCTTTACCATGGGCACATACTTGGGTCTTATTAATATTCTTCTTCACATCCTCCATTGGAACCAGTCACAACTGGTCGTACTGATTAAGCAATTAAAACGTCCGAAGCGCAGCTGTGACAGCATCCTTCGAATGCGCAGTTGTTTGGATTTGTATGATCGCATGGTTCTCTTGTGCAACGATGAAATTAGTATGGTATATGGCTTTATTGCTTGGTTATCGGTGCTATTCGCCTCGCTGGATGTCACCGGGATTATCTATCTAACAATGGTTATTCAATCGGATAAAACTCTGTGCGTACATATTCTGTTTAATATCCTTTGGTTGTTACCAACCCTAATGACCTGTACAGCGGTTCTGATGAGCAATCGTGTGGCTATTCAGGTACGTTAACCCAAACTCACTAGTTCAGATTGTATCAATAGACCATTGTCTCATTTGCCGTAACTATCCCCTTCGATTTCTTCGATTCTAATTAATTATATTACTAAGAATGCGGCAAATAATAAGAGGCTAAATTTATTTTTCCATCTGGATGGGAGTTCAGTTAGTCAAGTTGTTAGTACGGTCATGTTATGTCATTCGGTGCTGAACTGCGTATTTACTTAGTCACGCTTAAGTGTCTTGGGTTGCTTTGCATTACACATAATACATATTGTACCCATGAATCTGGTAATGATAACATTATTGCATTGGTAGGCCTTGTGTTGGCTCAGTGTTGTTCGGGTCTCGCCTTAGTTCACCTTGTATCCACTTCGCAACAGTTTCACATACCTTCATACAGTCACGTCGGAAACACTCACATGGTAGTTAATTACGGATTTGCCTGGATTACCGTTTCGATGCTCTATATTTACTTTTATTTGCGACGTCGTCGTTTTCTACTGCTAATTTCATTATTGCTGTATCACCATCGTGAGGATCTGGGAAACTGCCACAGCTCGCAGTTCCTTCGCAAGTATTTGATATACGCTGGATTATGTATGATCTCCGGTTTTATGTACCACAAAGCCTACACTCACTCTACTTTAAAAACTTTGTCCTGTTTACTATTAACTGTTACATTTACCATCAGTTATGTGCTTTTTGGACTCGTAATAGTCTTTTACAACTGTTTGGTTGAAATTCTGTCCAGCCTTTTGAGGGTCTACAATGATGATCTGGTAAAATCTGCCACAGCTGTGATCCCATTAACAACTGTATGGCGCTTGCGTCTGGAGCAACGGAATCGTCTAATCTGGGCTTGCCACGAACATCTTAACTCTGACTTTGGTCTAGTTATGGTTATTATTATGGCTTTTGTACTATTTTCGGCACCTGCGGCCCCATTTTTTCTAATAACTATGGTCTTCGAAATGGATAGAAGTGCGCCGCATGGACACATGTGGCACGCCTTTGCTACGTGCGTTATGTGGAACCTACCGTGGCAATTTTCATTAATGATGCTATTGCGCACGGATGTAGTATGGAATGAGGTACGTGATAGGCCATTAATACACATAATCAATAGACATCGTCACTCGGTAAAGTAGTTCAATATTTTCTTAGTCGCAAGGGAAGTTTTACTATCAAACAAATTAGTTAATATTGTTTGCACTCTCCCACACCCTAAAATCTTGATGGCAGCCTAATTTGCTTAATTAATTTGTTGATTAAAAAAAAGAAACATCGTCCCAAGATTTAATGTGTTGTTTTATGATAAGGTCTAATGATCTATAGTTTTATTTAACCAAAAGACTTTTCAATATCGGCAGACATAACATGGGCCGAGAATCTATTGTAAAGTTTATGATATTGTGATATGTGTATTGGGCAATGGCGGGGTTGTACGATGATATATTGGGTTTGAGAACTGTTATAGTGCATGATGATGGATATGGGCAGGGAGTCAAGCGAAGCGGCACCTAATTACGACTAGAAACATATTGACATTATTAATGCAGCTGCCAGTTAATCATTTTCAGCACTGACTAAATCAACAATCTAATGGTTACCAATTAGGCTGAGTAGTTTGGTAGCCAGTTTAGATTCGACGTATCAGAGTATCATGCAGTTATAAGCTGGCTAGCATGACCGCCTGTCGCGATCTCCGTTTGTACCTCCGACTGTTGCATATCTTGGGAGTCTTGTGCTGCCAAATGGATGCAGTTCGCTGCCTGCTTATCACAACTCCACGAGATGAGCGATATGCCCTAAGTTACACTATGGGGGTGATGGCGACAACCTTGGCTTGTTTCACCTATGCTCACCTGGAACCACAGCGTTTTTATATGCTGATCTATAATCGAACTGGAAACTTTTACGAAACAGTGAATTTTCGGAGCACTTGCCTGGTTCTTGTTCTGCTCTATGTGTGCCTTTATGTTAGACGACATCGGCATACTTCTCTTGTACAAACTCTATTAACTCTCAATCGCGAATGCCTTTCATCCAGTCTGGATCGTCGCTTCATCAATAACCTAATTCTCTACGGAGTTCTTCTGATTCTGTGCTTTGGTAATTACCTTAATGGTTACTGTCAGGCTGGAATGTCGACGTTCGCCCTAACAGTCTACGTGATGGTAAACACATTCGCCTTTGTTGTCCTCTGTTTGCTGCTTGTGTTTTTCGTGTGCCTGAAGCAGATAATGGCCGCCGGTCTTTTCCACTGCAATCAGCAGTTGATGCAGTGCTTCTCAAGAACTAAGTGGACCGTGACTCTAATGGAACGACAAAGACTTTTGGCTTTTTGCGCGGGTGAACTTAATGATTGCTTCGGACTGTTAATGCTCCCTATCGTGGCTCTTGTGTTACTTAAGATGCCGTCAGGTCCTTTTTATCTCATATCCACGGTGATGGAAGGTCAGTATGGGGATTCCCTACAATATGCCTTGATGTTTTTAACCGCTTCCTTTTGGGATGTGCCCTGGTTGGTAGTTATGATCTTGATGTTGAGAACTAATGGCATTACCGTAGAAGTGGGTTTTAGGACTTCTGAATTTATATTTCTATACATTGTCTCCTTATTGAAATTTTTTGTTTTCAGGCAAATAAAACAGTCAAGATATTAGCCAAAATCCCACGGACTGGTACTGGCCTCGACAGAATGGTATGTACATAAAAAATTATGCCTCGTATCTAAACACTCCCCTTTCGCCAGGTGGAAAAGTTTCTCTTAAAAAACCTACGGCAACAGCCCATATTGACAGCGTATGGCTTCTTCGCCCTGGACAAAAGCACACTTTTCAATGTAAGTAACGCAGATTACCTACGCACAATAGAAGAGATACACTGATTAACTCGCCTATTTTCCAGCTCTTTACAGCTATCTTTACGTACATGGTTATTTTGGTGCAATTCAAGGAAATGGAAAACTCAACAAAGGCCATACAAAGAGTGACGATGGTAGTCCACCAAAATGTTACTTACTGAATCATATGTCAAGCAGCCTGTTGCCTTCGATCTATAGTTTTTGCGCCATTTTCTATATTCAGCCTTGATAACAGCCGAATGACGTTTCCAATACTTGCCCTCAAGTACAACGGTCTGTGGGGGGATAATCAGAAAAACGAAATAAACATATTAAAATCTGTTGAACAACACAAACAAAAGCAAATATTTGTTAAGTATAAAAGCATAGTCATATGTAGAAACCTAATAATATTAAAACTTAATCAGTAGTAAAGGTTGACAAACGTCAAATGTACACAACCTGGTATGTACTTGTACATACACATATTTATATAGTAAATACCTTGCACATTTTTTTGCTGCCTCCGACACGTACCGCGCACCTTTGTTAACTGATTTGAACAAAAAGTAAAGTCAATAAGCAAGAAGACTAGTTGCTCTAATCAGAGTTCAAGTCAAACATTTAGAGCATGCACTCCTAGATCGGAATACCTTAATTCTCTCAAATTAAAGAATGTAATACAGCAATCGTTTTTCTAAGTGTAGAGATACGGGCCCTCAGTAGTAGTAAACTTTTGCACATAAAATCAACTTGTAAACCCGATTAGATAAATCTTTTAGTGGGTGCAGAGTCGAGTAACATTTTGTTTCTTCTTTTCTTGTGAGTGGAGAATAAGCTTCTCTAACAACCAGCTGAAGTGCTCTAAGAAATGGCACAATAAAAAATCACAGCAAAATGCAAATTATAAAATGGGTGTGTTTTCTTTCGGAGGCTCTTCCTCTGTCGCCAGTGTGGGGGTGTGTATGTGCGTTTACTATGTAGTTTTGAGTGCAGCAATTCCTCATCGTAGGAAATGTTTGTTGATAAGCTTATTAAAAGGTATTGCAAAAGGTGCGCGGCAAGTGAACTACTTCTGCTTCTGCTTAATACATAAACATATATATATTTTAATCTTCAGTTCAATTAATTTTATTAGGATAACGTCTTTTGGTAACGTCCTTGGTTTCCGTTTTTTTGTCAGATAACCTAAAGACAAGGTATTATTTCAGATTGAATTATTTCGTAATCAAGGTCGCACCTAACAATAATTCAACTCTTGAGAAAAATGTGTGCTGGTGCGACAAATACTAATATTATTCCCTACAAAATAGAAAATATTAATCTATAAATAAGTTTCCTTGGTCGACAGGTTATTAATAGCCAACAGTATCAATGCAAATTTTTAGATCTTATCACGTTTTGTCCAGGACAGATGGATTATGCTATCAGGGACGGCAAGGAAAACGGCTGGGGGCAGCGCTTTAATGTCTGTTAGTGTGTTAACCCATGATAACCATGAGTGATGATCACGTTTTAGATGAATGATTCCAACGTGTCCACATGCCACAACTAGCTGCGTGGGGGTTCTACTAAGTATTACGTTGCGATAAGTATGAAATCAGGGGGTTCCAGGCCAACGAGGTGGAGCATGCTCCCACAGTGCGTCAGCTGTTGAAGTATTTGATTATACAAGCAGCCAAACAAAACCAAATTTTTGGTTTAAAGTGTTTGATCAAAGATATATAAAATGGAAACAGGTATTTTTTTTCAAATGGTTTTTTACGAGGGTATTACTGAAGAAAACAATTTATTTCAATACGACCATATTTGTAAATTCATCCCTGGAACGTGAAAGACACATGTAGACGATCGTCATCACACGAAAACTAGTCGTGCTATGCCTTATCACAGGTCAGGGACTAAACGTGAATGTGAATCTGTGCTCTAATTTGAGAGTTTATGATTAAAGGAAGGATTTGGAGCGCCTTTTTGTTTAAAAGAAGTAAGATCACGATTGTGTATTAAAACAAACCTATCATTTTATACCCTTTGGCAAATGTCGATAGCTAGTCAAGTTGTTTTAGGTAAAAGAATAAATGTCCAATACTGCTTGTTCTTGATTTCATAGAATTAATTTGTTCTATTCCTTTTTAAGGAAGTTCACTGGAATCTTTTTATTCTTTAAGTTAATCGATTTCCACTTTTTTCAATGGTCAGATGCCTGTTGTTGCTAGGAATACTTACTTGGGGATTACTATGTATGTCAACGTCCAGCGGAGATGCGAATTGACACACCGGTGTTCTGCGCTTTTGTATAACTGAAAAAAAGGAAAAATACTGATTAATATAGAGCGCGCCAAAAAAAAAAAACCCACACAGAGACGGAAAATGGAATTTAAAAAGTGATAAGATTTCATTGAGAGATAATGTTTTGTTGCCTGAGTGAAGTTAAGTAGATGCCACCAAATGGTGTGACGACACGTGCGGGTCTCGCTTTTAAGTTTCTGTTTCTGATGTTCTGCTTTCTTGTTTCAATGGGTAAGATATCTTGTATGACGTGGTTTAGGCCCGTTTCACAACAAGTCAACAATAATTAAATATATATCTACTGCATCTACACACTACACACAATATAAGCAATGAAAATAAATGGGCATCAGAGCTTAGGCAAACACAATTTGCTTGTGAAATGGAGGGTACTAAATTATACCCTCGAAGAGAGACGCGTAGAAATAGAAATATCCAAATGTTTGTCTTTGTTCTTATTATAATTATTTTTATACTATTCCAAATTTCAAAAAACTTTTAAGTTTAAGAAACATGTACCTTTAACTTATACAACGTTGGCTATTTTTTTAAAAAAAATAATGAGAATTAAATGCGCATGATTCATATTATAATAATGAAGTATTTTAAAATAATACTGGTCAAAATTATACGTTACTAATTGGCGAAAAGGCCCGGTAGGCTTAGCACAAAGAGTCAATATGCAGCCCCACACCATAAAGTATATAAACAGTTAGCATATATGTGTTCAGTTATAAAGTAGGTACTAAAAGTCAGACAAGAAGTAGGTAGGCTTATAAGATATTTTTTTGTTCATTATAAATAGACCTAAAATTTTCCATCTGCGTTTGTTGCCTTGTCGCCCAGTGGAGAGATAATCACTGACGACTCTGGTAATGCGGCGTTCGACATTGTAACGCTGCGCTGTCGTTCTCTCCCTCGCTCATGTGATGTAACGGAAAATTTTCACATTTGAAAAGAAAAAACTGAAATCAGAATGCCTTGACATTTTGGAAACCTAGAAATCGCCCATATACTAACTGATTTGTTCTTGTTTGATACGAGCTGTTGTTCGTTTTAGGCTAATCAGTACTTGAGCGCCGTCTACAGCACCTTTTTAATTGTGTCTGAAGTGAGTGGGAAAATTCTACCAGACAGACATTTGAAAACATAAAAAAGTACAATTAGCAACTAAATATTAAACATACCATTTGTGCGTATGTTTGTTGCTTCACATGTATTACAATTAAATTGAAATCGAAACAGAATGACAATGTGAAGATGTCAGACCGGATGATAAGGAGGCTGATAAGAAGGAATATGGAAAAGTGCGTCGCCATATGCCACTTAGCAACGCAAAGCAACAAAGTATTACATTTAGTATAAGGTACATCTTTGCCCTAAAATTTCTAGTCCAGGATTAAAAAATTGAATTGAAAATTTACATCACAAGTTTCGTTGCTGTGAACTAAAACCTGTGAACAATATGAATCGGTTCCAGATAGATAAACCGATTCCTCTCTGTTAGAGAAACAAAAATGAGTCTACGGACGTTTTTACGGTGGAATGAGCAATATATTGTTTCGTAGGTTGGTATACACACTAGCAGCTGATCGGACACGAACGTGTGTGCTTTAAAAGCTCTTTTCCCTCGGTTCGTTTGGACACTTAATTTTATAGTTTTTTTTTTTTTTTACCATTTAGCCCATAAACTCAATGGGTATATTCGTGCTTCTATTATATGTACATAATCTGTATCAAAGTCAACGGACGATTTGACAAGGGGTACGTAAATGTAAACGTCTGTCTTATCTTTTTACGTCACGCTGAAAGACTTTTATTGGATGACAATAATAAAACGAGTGAGAGAGAGGTCTGTATTATAGGGTATATTAAAATCGACGACCCTTCATAATTACAAAACTTGTCTTGCGTTGTTACACGTGTTCAGTTCAAGGAAATAAACATTATTATTTTCCACTCATTTTTGTACGAAATATTTAATGAATGTCAAATGTAACATTTAATTCATGTTTGAAAATCATTTGAAGACCAAAACATTTGTTAAAGAAACTTCAACTAGACATTAAAATGTTTGGAAAAAAAAATCAACTGTCACTATTTTAGTTTACCATATTAAAAATTTATGTAATAATTTTAATTCGTAAATGTGGGCAACTAAAACTTATTACCACATTATTATACCAGATATTTATAAAAAAATAAAAGTATTTATATAGTTGTATATTTCATTTTACATCATGTTTCATGTAAAGGTTAACTACGTTGATTTAGATATGGCTACATTAACATGGCTCCCTGACTTCATAAAGAACGTACATATATATTTACCATATATGTATAAAGTTGCTTCATTCGCAAACTTGATTACAAAAAAAAGGTTTCCCTTTTGAGTGTTATTGAAAAGATATGATGATGGTATAAAATTGCTAATACACATTACGAAGTCTAAAATTGGCCAGATGTTTAAAACGCATAGAACTATACGTTTCCGACCCTTTATGTATATAGGTATATATATAGGTATATATAAGTATATATATATATATATATATATATACAGTCAGCACAACATTTATTCGGACACCCCTAAACTTCCTGTTTGATCGTCAATAACTTGAAAAATATTTGGCTTAAACGAAAAATTTTTATTTCATTATGAAGATCCATGTTTTTATTACTAATTTCAAACATAAAAACAAAAAAAATATTCTTTGCTATCAGAGAAAAACTTTATCAAATGAAAGAAGTCACTTTTTTAGGCACAACAATTATTCGGATACTTTTCGATTATTCTTTTTTCCAAGTAATTGCAACGGTAAATGGTGTTTCTTTTCGCGTATTTTGTTAAAGTATCTGCTTCTTATGCATTATGATCTCTTTTTTCGTAATGTTTATGTTAGTTTTGCTCTTTTTATTGTTCATCGTGGTCAAAACGAGTCGGAGTGAAGATTTGCCAACCGTTTGGGCAAAACTATATTAAAATTGCATTTTTTAAATCACAATGTTCGTAAAATTAGAAGACTTATTGCCAAAGCACATTCTACCGTACATAGTATTATTTAAAATTACATAAACACAAGATATGTAACTGCAAAACATAAGTTGGCTGGAAGACTCACAATTTTAACACCTCGGGAGGAGAGTTAACTCGTGTCTACAGCCCAAAAAACCCACGAATTTCATTAACAATACTTTGCCAAGACATAGAAGAAGATACCCAATAAAAATTTAGTGCGCAAACAGTTTGTAACTGCCTACATAGTGCTGGGTTACATGGTAGAGTTGCACGTCGCATACCATTCATTTTAGATATCAACAAAATAAAAGATTAGAGCTCGCGAAAATTTATCTACACAAGTCGAATTCTATTTGGGACACAGTTACATATAGCGACAAGTCCAAATTTTATACATTTGGACCTGAAGGGCCTTCAAAAGAATGGCGAAATGAGATTGAAGCCATGAAAGAGAAAAATCTGATCCCAACAGTGTGGATGCCGGTTGAAATGTTATGATTTGGGGGTGTATAGTAGCAGCTGGAGCTGTACAAATGGTGTTTATTGCAACGAAGATGGACAAACACATCTACAGGAATATATTAAGCGATAATTTAATCCCCAGTGTCGCAAAATTTGGTCTTGATCCTAACAACTTTTTGCTTCACCAAGACAACGACCCCAAACAATCATCGTTTAGGTGCAAGAATGGCTGCTGTATCGCTGCAAACATATGAAAATACCGCCATAATCGCCAAAGACCACGTTTGGGGTTTTCTGAAGAAAAAAAATAAGAAAACATAAGATTTCCTCGGAGGACATGCTTAAAACTGCTCTGACGAGAGAAAGGAAGAAAATTGATGCAAATTTAATCCCCAATTTGGTAAAAAGTATACGTCGACGACTAAAAGCAGCTATTTATGCTAAAGATGGCCTTACCAAATATTAAAAGATAAGAAACTATAGAAAAAACTGATTTTTCTTATGAAACGGAAAAGTGTCCGAATAATTGTTGTGCCTAAAAAAGTGACTTCTTTCATTTGATAAAGTTTTTCTCTGATAGCAAAGAATATTTTTTTTGTTTTTATGCTTGAAATTAGTAATAAAAACATGGATCTTCATAATGAAATAAAAGTTTTTCATTTAAGCCAAATATTTTTCAAGTTATTGACGATCAAACATGAAGTTTAGGGGTGTCCGAATAAATGTTGTGCTGACTGTATGTATATATATATATATATGTATATATATGAATGAATTATGTAAATATATGTATATAATATGAAATATGTATAAGTATATGTATATATATATATATATATATATATATATATATATATATATATATATATATATATATATATTCTTAACCATCGTCATCTCTCTGCCTGAACGTCTGTTTCTTCATCTGGTTTAGGCCTAAAATTTTAAGGTAGGTACAGTGAATGTCACTGAAAATCATACAGCAACTTACTATATTCATTTTTATAAGCTGTACCCATAGGGTAAAAGGGTATATTAAACTCGCTAAATGTATGTAACAGGCAGAAGGAAGCATTTCCGACCGCATAAAGTATATATGTACATATTCTTGATTAGCATCAATAGCCGAGACGATTGAGACATTTCCGTCTGTCCGTCCGTCCGTATGAACACGTGAATCTCAGAGACTACAAAAGCTAGAGCAACCAAATTTGGTATCAGCATTCGTGTAGTGTCTACGCAGATCAAGTTTGTTTAAAGTTTTTGCCACGCCCACTTCCTCCTCGCAATTTAGGAAAAACGAATAACTAGAGTTAAATTAAAGGTAGCGTATTCTTATTTGGCACATCTTATAATATGAAATTCAAAGAAATATGTGGCATCACTGAAAATCGTACAGCTGATTATTTTGGCCAAAACTTGGATATGTCCAGAAAACCTTAACAGACCTAAAAGCACTAACCAATATATCCTAAAAAGATCCAAAAAGGATAACACGCCCTTCTACAATCTCCGAACTTCAACAAAAAAGAAGCTGACAGCCACTGATGAAAGGTGGATAGTCCGCCAAATATACGAAAATCCTGTTGAGTGAGTCCCAAAAATAAAAAACGATCTGAAAATTTATTTGAAAAATGTATGTTAGTGCCTCCTCAATTTGCTGGGTGCTTCACAATAATCATTATCATGGCAGAACCGCTTGTAACAAGCATACATGAATAATCGTAGCACGCAGAGAAAATTACTGTTTGCTCAGGAGTACCAAACTATGCCGAAAGAGTTCTGGTATGACTTCGATTTCCGAAGTCAATTGAAGTTTAAAATATCTGCATTTGATGAAAAGCAAACTATATCGTCCAAGTAAGCAGCATATGTCAGTAATTTGGTCGGTAATTTGGTTTTTATTGAAAAAATATTAATCCAGTACGGATATATGAACATCCCTTACACCAATTTAATACCAATCGGTGAAAAACTGGGAATTCGGAGCACTTTTAAGCCATATGCCGATAATGATCTCAAACATGCCTCTTTGAATACCAAGGCATAGGCGCTATAAATTTATCCGAAACTAATGGCAACTTCCATTTAGTCATCTGATATCAATGTCATCTTTGGCATATCCTTGAACAACAAATCCAAAGTCATAGGATTTCGAACAAGGATGACTTTAGAAAGTCTCTTTCTGAGGAGTGGGACAGAATCAAATCTTAAAAATGCAAAGGGCGGTCCAACAAAATACAAAAATCAATGTGACCAACATTAGTTTTAATATTATTTTCAAAAAAAACTGCTGTACCATTTTGAGTTATAGATAGATACTTGATTGAAGTATGAACATAAATTGTTACAAACCAAATAAAAAAATCTTAAATATCAATTTATTTTAGTCAAACATACACCAAATATCAACACGCAGAGTGTGAGAGACAAAAGCATATGCATTGTGTTCCCGCAGCGAACGACATTTGAAAGAGCGAGATCTCCTGTGGTCTTGGTGATGTAATGAGTAGACATCAGTCTCTCTGATGCGAAAGGCCCAGGCTCAAATCGCGGGTCCAAAGAATAAAAAAGCTATTGTTTATTTCTTTATTTTAATTTTTTTAAATTATTTTAATTTTTATGAAACCGAAAAACCGTAAAAAAAAAGTAGTTTTTTAGTCTAGAACAAGGGTATAGAATATATGTTGAGTTTTTTTGGCTTTGTCGGAAATTATATGAATTTGTTTATCACACAAGTATACCTTGGATCTAAACGAAGGAATAAATAAATACGTTAATTAATAAAAAGTTAAATAACCTGTGTTCATGGTTAAATTTATGAAGTATCTTTGCCTGGTACAGGATATACATAAAGTCGATAGAGAAACGACTTTATTTTAATGGATTATGATTGTTTATGATAAAGTTGATATAAGGATTTTCATAAATTTTTAACTATTTGCCTCCAGCTCCAAAAGATTTTCTCGAAAAATTTTAATTGTTTCTGCCAATATTTTAAAATTTTTTTGTTACTCACATTGCATATGCCAGCAACGCCAAATGACATTATTTAAACGTATTTTGTCCTTCCAACGCAGACGCACTCCCTTAAAGTGATTCCATTTTGGCGAGGTAAGTTTTTGGCTGCAAAAATAAATAAAAAAATCAAATGTTATTAAGCTATGTTTATCAATTTAAACATGAAATTTCATCATACTTGAAATTTGGACTTAAATCAAAAGCCTGGAACTATGTCAAATAATTGCACTCTTCGTGGATCAAGTGGGCTAAATGTCAAATATCAGTATCATAATAATTAAATACATCATAAAAACAAGTGGATTTATTTATAAATAAAATAGATAGGCAGATTTTGATTAAACTAAAAATAAACTGGCCCACAACCCTATAAACAAAAGCCAATCTAGCATAGGAAATCAGAACAATCTAGCAAATATTTAATATAAAAGGTATGGAAGGAAACCGACGGCAAGTTACTTAGGACAAACTAGAAAAATTCTTCGAAATAAAAAACCCTGAGGATATTTCTGTACGATTATCATTCAGATATGAGAAATATGTATATATTATATAAATATGAGTATTATACCGTTGCACATAATGTTTGAGCACTCCATCATGTTTAATTGTATATCTATTTGTGAATATGTATATTTCACATACAGGGTACAAAACTATCTATCAAATGAAATTATCTAGTGTAATAAATTGGATATTCAATTATTACGGAAATTGCATTTCATTCGACGCACAGTTGTTCTTATTGCTATAATAAATCCATCGCATATCAATATCAGTCGACGTAATAAACAACAACTAATCAATGAAGAAATATACGGAATATGTTGTTATTAATACTATCTTCTGTTTCTGTCTTAGTGATTCATTTCGAATTGTTTTTAGTATTAATAATTGCATTTTTAGTTTTTTTTTGCTTTGGTCTAGGTATTTTTTTTTTTGGCCCACACCCACAAACTGAACAACAAAACCCTTGAAATCCCTCAAATTCTTAACCTGCATTCATTTAGACCCGCTGGCTGCCCCCTGGAAAGTGTTATCTCCATCTATCTCTCTATCTGTGTATTTAACTAATGACGTCGTGCTATTGACTTCCTGTATTAGCCATGATACAATAAATAAGTATAAAATCAACCGCACATTGGCACAAATCCAGTTCTTTATTATTTTATGTTTTTCTTTTATACATTTTTTCTTAGATTGTTACCTATTCTCAATAGGGAAATTCCCCAGCAACAGACGATGCTGCGTCACCACAAAAAAGTTCCCTGAGTCTGTCGAATTTTAAACATAAATCTCGTAACTATTTTTATACCCTGTACCCATAGGGTAAAAGGGTATATTAAAGTCGCTAAATGTATGTAACAAGCAGAAGGAAGCATTTCCGACCCCATAAAGTATATATATTCTTGATCAGCATCAATAGTCGAGTCGATTAAGACATGTCCGTCCGTCCGCCTGTCCGTCCGTCTGTCTGTCCGTCCGTATGAACACGTGGATCTCAGAGACTACAAGAGCTAGAGCAACCAAATTTGGTATCAGCATTCGTGTAGTGTCTACGCACATCAAATTTGTTTCAAATTTTTGCCACGCCCACTTCCGCCCCCGCAATTTAGGAAAAACAAATAACTAGAGTTATATAAAAGGTAGCGTATTCTTATTTAGCACAACTAATAATACGGCCAAAAGATATCTGCTGACCCAATTTCGTTAAAATCGGACAAGAAATATCGAAGATATATCCATATACAATTTGTACTGAAATGCCTAGTGCTACATTGCGTAGTAAGTGTGAGCGAGATAGCATGCGTTCGTTGCTGCCGCTTGTGAGAAAAATTTTAGTTTGAATTAATGGCTAATTTGATGGAGTTTGATTTACTAAAGTTTCTCTAATTGGTACAGGGTATACTCAAAGGGACGACTTGCTTGCTTCATTTTTTTGATTTTTGGTTATATTTTTGGGTTAATGGAATTTTAAATTTTATTTTGACTGGGGCTTAAACAGGTTTAGCTTTTTTTTTAATTTTTTTTTTTTTTTGTAAAACACCTATATAGGAAATATTATACTCTATAATTGGAATAACCAGTTTTAGTTGCTATTTTTTGGCTTGTAATATGCAAGCACTCATATCGCCTTGTTTTTTCAATTTGTATTGACTAGAAATAGTACATTAAAAAGCTTTATATTTTTATCGATGGTAAAAACAGTGGAAGCACCATTAGTTTGTGCCATGCAACGTAATTGTTTAGTTCATTGATGGAGTCAAAAAATACTTCCATTTCCCACCTCTTCACTGTGCTTACTGTACTTTTGCCTTTTGCGCATTATCTATGCAAAAACGGGCACATCGTAGTTTGTTTAATATATATAAATATATGTACATACACATACAAAAACACTCAAACAGTATTAATAAAACAAAGCAAATCTGGCTGGGAGTGGAGAAGTCCTGCTGTACCACGGGGCAAGTGGGTTGATAACACCTATCTGGGTGATAAGACGCGGCCGTAAAATATGTTAAGTCGCATGCTGACAAACCAAACAAAACAAAGAGAAAAAGGAAAGAGAGGAGCGCGGCGCAACATGTGACTAAAAATAGATGGAAATCAACAAAAAAGCCTCGTATGATATTTTGATGACCAAAATTCTAAATGAACCAGGGACCATAGAATCCGATCATATTGTCACTTAGAACGCGCGATTGCTAATCGATTACAAAAAAGTACAACCAAGTAGACAGACACTCACCTATCCGACTGGTGAATAAAAGTTGGATACCCTTTCTACTAGAACCAAAATAGTTTTGATATTATTTTTCACCACAAGTAAAAAAATTCCTGTTGACGTTTGCAGAAATGGGAGACCCGCGTCTCAGCTACCGACCATTTCGAAGCAATTAACGCGAAGTTTGGGGCCAAAGTAACCCGAGTAACAGCGTCGACGTTGACGTTAGCGATTATGCGACCGCTGTCCAAGCTTTTTTTCATATTTTGTTTTTGGCCAGTTTGATTATCACGCCTTTTGCTCGTGAACAGAAAGCGGTAAATGGGAAACTAAACTAAATTTTCGTTTTGCACGTGTTCGCGCCTGATTGTCAAACACTTACCTGTATGCCAGATTCATGCATTTAAAGAGCTTGGTAAGTGAGGTCTCAATCTCTAGGTGGGAGGTAATCATGCTCATGCTGCTATCGTCGCCGCATTCTTGATCCATACCGGATCGAGGGAAATGAACGACTGTTTGTGGTACATACAGCTGAACGTCCCGACAGGTATTTGGAGGTTCACCGCCTTTATCCAAGCTGGGATCCTCGGGATCCAACATTTTAACTTCGCCATCATCTTCGAGATCATCTTGCGCGTCTTCGGCCTCAAAATGTGAGACCATAAATTGACCCGAATGTATGGATTCACGTTCGGCTTTAAGCATTGCAGCGGCAGCGAATTCAGCTGATGTGCTTTCCATGCATTCTAGAGAGCCACCCACAATCAGTCCCGTTAGTGATCCTGGTGAACTTCCGGATCCTTCTGTGTACTGTAGCGAGGAGAAGTTGTGTGGCAATTGTTGCTGTTGTTGGTGGTGCTGCTGGTGCTGTGGATGCTGTTGAGGCTGCTGCTGTGTATGCTGATGCGGAAACATTCGGTTTGTGCGTCGGTAACAATCGTATTTGTTCAACATCATTTTAATTTTAAGCTGGAGTTAATCGCAACTGGCGAGGGCGGCTATAGCTTATTTATTAGTTACATGTATTGTTTGGCTTTTAAAATTTTTCTTTGCGGATTTTGTTGGGGATATCATTTATTCTGACGCGGCACTTTTATTGGTTTTTTTATGTTCCTCTCATGGCAACAAAGTAATTTCTTTTCTTTTGGATTTTGGATTTGGGTATTTCCCACTGAACCTTTCAAAAGAAAAGGGTGTACGCACTATTAAAAAAAAATTTCAACACTTTAAATAAATTCAACTCAATTAGTTTATTTTTCTTCGAGTTTAGATTTTTTCAATATTTTTCTAATTTGATTAACACTTTTATTAATATTTTTGACTTATTTATGACTTAATTTGTTTTTCTATTTTCAATATAGTCCAATTAGCGATATTTTCTACAATTAGCACTTTGGTTTTCGACTTGAACAACTTAATTTTGGTATTTGAATTTATGCTTTTTTCTTTTTGAGAATTTTCGAAACTTTTTCTGCCTCTTATTTCTAACGGCAAACAACACGCCCCGTTAAATGCGTCACAACAATAATAACAAAAATCACACACGCTCACACTTTAAGGGGGGCAGAAAGAGAGAGATAGACATACAGAGTGAGAGATACACACGTGTGTGCAAGACGTCAGTGAACCGCCTTTTCTTTCTCACTACTTTTCCAAGGCAATTGCTGATAATAAAAATTTCAATTGCTGCTGTCGGCAATTCTATCAAAAGGCACTCACGTCAGCACGCGCCAAACTGTTTATTAAATATAATATAGCCCCGCAGTAGCACCCGGAGCATGATGGCCTTTTCATTTCACAAACGGAACTGATCAAATGAACGGAGACTGAAGCGGAATGAAACCTGTGCGATTGCAATCAAAACATTGAACAGCTGATGGCTCTCTCTTTCGCTCTACGATGCCAATGATTCTCTCTCAGGTTTTCTTTCTCGCTTGCACACACTGCTGCCTTATCAACATTGGAATTTTCTATGAGCGAAGAAGACAAACATACACAAATATATACTAAAAGATACACAAACACTTATACAAAATCCATAAACCAAAAAACGTTTCCATAACCAAAACAATTCGTTTTAAGTTTGATTTTAATATTCATGAGATTTCCTGTATTCGTTTTCGATTTTAAAACTAAATGGTCATTTCGACATAAGCGTTGTATGCAGCGCAACGTGCACTTTTGACCTCTACTCTGCCTCCTTTTTTTTATACACAAACACACACACGCGCACTTGCTTTTGGGGGTTCGCCATTCTTGCTTTAGAGACGCCCACAAAGTTCCTACGTCATTAGCTCCTAGCAAAGACAACTTTATATAAAGATTAATGTAGTAAATTTTAACACATGCACTTATTGGTCAAATCATTTTGACACATTGCCAATCATTTTTTTTATATCAAACTAACTTCGATTAATATTAATGTATATCGAACAATCGAAAACCGAATATGACCAGAATTTTTTATTATAATGTGACCAGAATAATGAAGTTTGTGTTTTAAAGCACTGCTTACACAAAATATCAATTGTAAATAATTGGCTTTGTTGATTTCAGCTTATTAATATATATAACATATATAGCAGCATAAAAAGCCATCCAAACTCTTGGCTGTAGAGTTCCTGAAAAAATTGAGCTTAAATAAAACGATAAGAATAACGCAACATTGCGTTATACCCACTGTACATGTTGCATTCGATAGCCACATTAAAACCAAACCTACTTTCGATATAAAGCGATACTATCGTTATCAAGGCATTCGATGATATTTGACTCTATCGAAATTCTTCATTATCGTTCCCAAATGAAACGCAAAAAGATCCAATTATTTTCAACTGAGTTTTCTGCATTTATATTAACGTGAAAATGGATTTATAGTTTGTGCGCAAGCAACAACAATCCGCACTTAGGTGCCCAAACACAACAATTAAAATGGAATCGTATATAGCAAAACGGTAAGTACACACTTGCGTCTAACAGTTGCAATTTCGTATCTGTAGCTGCTAAGTGTGCATGAGTAAGTTGTTGAAATAGTAGTTGGTTGAAACCAATTCTTGTTTTTGTGCCAACTCATGGTAACGTGGCAAAAATAAGAAAAACATGACCAATGGGGGGCGAGACTTTGTGGCATGCAATAAATACTTGCCCCCAAAGCAGCTGGAGAAAATGGCTGATGCAATAATTGGGGAAACTGAATCAACCTTTGTGCCACATGCTGCAACACGTGCAGTAAAGTGCGAGTGAGAAAGTGATAAAGAAACACAAGAAACAAAAGCAGCAACAAACATTAGTCAGAAATATCAATATGAAATAAAAACTTTTACAGCAATACCTGCTGCTGATTAAAAATGTTTACAAAAATTTGTTTAATTAAATACTCAATAACAAGATATGAATATTGCTAAAAAAGAAACGAACATGGCCAACAGATTCCTTTGATGTTTTTTAACTCCCTCACTTCCAATGTTGTCTGACAAACAACTTGAAACGCTTAAAAATAAGTGTGTGTGGTGTCCTAGACATATTGCAAAAAGGTATCGCATAAAAGCATTGGTATGTGGACGTTCTCTGGATCGAAACGTTTTCGAAAATTTTTATTATGTATGGATGTAAATATCTACGTTTCTTTCACTAATTCTTCTTGCCAAGATTTCTAACGCTACTGGGAAATCAGAATATTTTAACATACATATTAATATATATAAAGATGGTGTATGCACATATTTAAATATCATTGAGTACTTTTTAATGGTGATCCTTCTTATGTGTGTTGTGCCGCGTAAAGGATTTAACTGATCTTAAGAAAGGATTTAACTGATCTTTAATTGGGTGACGGTTTACGAAAATTAAATGAAATGTGATTGTGGCAGCATTTGTTTAGAATTTTCAAAGATCGGTACAGTAGATTTTCCGTAAAAGGATTAAATTGTCACAAAGGAAGTTCTGAGAAAATTTCTTCAAGGCTTTGCACTGTACTGAAAAACATATTGGAGAAAATTAGCCTAACCCTATCTTGCTGTATTTCTGTCACAAAATTTTTAAACAACATTTCTTATTCCTGTCACAAAAATAGAAATAAATAAAAAGCATTGAAAATAAATTATAATTAAGTCGAAATCGCAATTTTTCCTGTGAAATCGCAATCTGTGAAAAAAGGTCTGTAAGTTTAAGCCTTTGTATATACATAGGTATAGTCAACCGATGGTGCGTGGTGTTTGACTGGGCACTCACGATTTTCGATAACATAATCAAAACTCTACTATTTGAGGATAAGGCAAGATGCAGTCAATTTAAATCAGACTTACCTTATCAAAATTTGATGTGCCGATTTGTTTGTCTTGGATTGCATTTTTATTTTATTTATCAATTTAGTTTTTATACCTTTGCAAAAAAGGTACATATATTAATTTTGGTCAGAAGTTTGCAACGCATAGAAGGAAGCATCTCCGCCTATATAAAGTATATATATTCTTGATCAGCACAATGAGCTGAGTTCATTTAGCCCTGTCCGTCTGTCCGAATGTTCGTCTGTCTGGATCAACGCAATCTCCTCCGAGACCCTTAAAGCTACAGAGCTGAAATTTTGCACCTAGGCTTCTTTTTGCTGCAGGCATCCCGATCGGATGACTATATCATATAGCTCCCATAGGAACGATCGGTCGTGAATAAGCTTTAAACTCAATAACTTTTTTGTTTTCCAACAAAATATCACGAAAGTCGGTATTTGTGAGTTTTATATACTTCTCAACATATCCACCAAGTTTTATGAAAATCGGTTGGAACGATCGGTCTTGAAAATAGATTTCGTGCTATAACTTGCTTGTTTTAAAAGCGATTATCACCAAATTTGGTATTTTTGAGTTTTATACTTTCTATCATATCTGGCAAGTTTTATTAGAATCGGGGCACTATATCATATAGCTCCCATAGGAACGATCGGCCAAAAAATTGGTTTTACTTGAAAATCTTTAATATTTTAACAGCGATTCAGTCGAAATTTGGTATTTGTAAGTTTGGTATATATAAAAATGTGTCTGTTGAGTTTTAACAGAATCGGCCGACTATATGATATAGCTCCTATAGGAACAATCGGACCAAAAAAAAATTTTTTTTTACTTGTAAGTTTTTTTTTTTGGAGCCACGGGCATGATTAGCTTTATATACTTTTTTATGATTCTGGTTATTTATATGTAATTGAAAAAGACAGTTTGCAAAGGTATCCGAACTTCGGCGTGGCCGAAGTTAGCCCATCCTTCTAGTTTTTTTTTTTAATCACTGGTTTGCTAAAAATATAAATTTTCGCTTTCATTATACAGTGCCACCATGGCATCCTCACAACAACAACAACACCAAGCTCAACAGCAACAACAACAATCATTTGAATCATCCAGATCGGACTTCACCCATTCAACATTTAGATTATCAAGTTTAAAATCTGATTTTGACTCTGACTTTTTGCACTATGGACACGGAGACATCATTCGACAAGACAATGGAAAGTTTGGATTTGCCGAGAGATTTGTACTGGGATCTAAAGCTGGAGCCACACTCCCCGCAATCTGTAGTGGCCAGCGAGTTGTTTGCTCTTAATGATACAACAACAAGCGGGCCCATCTGGCTTTATGATGATAACTTTGCAACTGGTGAGTGCGAATCCTTTCAGCTGAATAATACCAGTAATAAAAATATTTTTTTATTTTTGTCAGGCCTTACCTTGCTCGGTGATTATGACGCTAAAGACCCAAAGGAAAGTAAATCAATGGAGCTTTTGAATGAAGATTTGGTTGTCGAGTTTCTTGATTTTAAAAATAAAGGCAAGTTTATAACATTATCGACTAATCTGCAAAAGTGAATCAAATAGTTATGAAAAACTATCTGTGGATTTAAATTGTACATATTCTGGATCCTCTGTAAGCTAAAGTAATGTAATAATTTTATTTATTATGCTTGCTTTGCTTTAAATTACGTTGTGTCCTGGTAAAACAATAACCATTTATAACCAATAAGATAAGTTTTAATTGTCTAGTTTAAATATTTTTTAAAGCTTGATAAATTGAGTTCCGAAGAAAATTGACCAACTTATTTAAACTAAATGGTTATTGAGCTTTATTACAATAACAAAGTTTAATAACTTTGACACAAAAACAAAAAATTTAAAACATGTTTATGTTACTGGGTCTCGTTTATATGGTATATATACAAAGCCAACATGAATAAAAGCTAAGCTTTGCATAATTAAGATTAGGTTGTATAAAAGGACTTTAACTGTTGTTTTTTAGTCGCATGTCAATGAAAAATTAATAAAATAGAAAGTTGTTTTAGTCATTTTAATTTTTTTTGTCACAAAAAGTTAAGAAATAGAGGAATGCATAACAAGTTACATACAATTCTACCAATTCGTTTTGTAAAGTATGTTTAAAATTTAAAAAATTATGTCCTTTCTAGTTGCTTTTGAAAACCAATAGAACATTTTCCAGATCATTTAAAGACCAGGTTTGTTTTTCACCTAGAAAAAAAGGACAATCAACCGAATGTATGATTAAATATAAAAGAAGGTAACTTCCGCCTTATTGAAGTTTGTATACCCTTGCAGGTCTACACTAATTAATTCCTTTTTCTGTTACATCGTTGATTTAAAAAAAATTAAATATAAAACTAATACAATAATAATTATAATAACTTTTTCACTTCCCGCACCGGCGATTCGAACGCGAGCTTTTTACATTAGAGAGACTAATCTCTATTCATTACACCATCAAGCCCATTCGTAAAGCTTTTTGACGCTTTCACACACCGCGCGTGTTTAGGCTGCAGTCCAACCTGGGTCTTTGTTGTGCTGAAGTAAAAGGTTGATCCTATTTATTTTAAACTTTCGAAACATGCACATCCAAGAATTTTATCTACGATTTTTCACTTCAACTTTAAATTTAAGGTCTGAAGATACAAACATAGACGGATAGAAGGAACCGGGTCTATGCTTCACAAAGATTTGAAGAATTTCTATGTATACTCTTCGCAAAGCTATACAAATGTAATCGCTCTTTGCTTGTCTGCAAAACGATTACCACATGATAATGAAAATGCTGAGTTTGCATACATCGTTTTGGGCCCTACTAGATATTTGATAATAATGTTGTAAGGGATTTGATTAGTGGCCACCCACCGCATATCTTGTTTAGTAAAGTTTTCAATATTTTTGAGCCGGAATTGGCACGCGTTCAATTCCAAAGTTGAAAAACCGGATCGATTTTCGTTTTTCTGTGATCACTTTGTATTTACATTCATTTTGGTTGTTTATTTGTGTTGTTGTTTTCATCAAGATCTCCAATCGCCGTGATTATTGTTTATATAAACGTGGTCAAAAAGCTGCGAGAGACGGCAAATGGCCATGCCAAAGGAAGAATTTTTATACCCTGTCCCTTGAAGGTAGAAGGGTATATGCGAAACTTTTATAAAACTTTAATGCTCAAGAAAGAGGGGACCACATACTAAAATGAAGTGACGATCAAATTTGGTAAAGGGTACTCCAAAGTCGGCTTTCTGTTTGATATGCTATATTCTTTTTAATGTTTTAATTTCGAAGTGATCACGCATTCACCAAGTGATCAGGTATGCTCTCTCAGTCCTCCACTCTCTCTCTCTCTCTCTCTCTCTCTCTCTCTCTCTCTCTTTATTTCTGTGTTGTCTTGTTTGGTACAACTTGGTATCTCCTCGGTCAGCTGATGTCTGGTACGGTTAAACTTTAAAGGAACTAATGGAACTCAAATGGGCAAACAATTTTAAACCTTTCCAGTTTTTAATTGAAGGTTAACTATTTAAGTTTTACGCATTTAGGTTTTCTCGAGTGTACCAAAAGCTTGATTTAAGTAATTGGTTCGTTCAACAAGCCAATTTAAAAAGGTATTGACTAAATGAATATTTGTCAGATGTTTGAAGTAACAAATTTCTTTTATTTTGCTTTGTTTTTTTTTTATAGTTGTACATACAGCTGCGACGGAAATAATAGCACCACGGTGCGTTCAAAGTTCAAATTACTAAAAGTTTGAAAATATCTATATTTTTGACTCTAATAAATATTATAATTAATTAATAAATCTATTCACATAATTTTAGTAGGAAAAGACCACATATTTTGAACATATTTCATAAAATATTCACTTTAACAGTTTTTTCGGTCAAAATTAGGCGAAAAAAAATAGCACCATTTCAGTTACACTGAGGAAAACAAAAAGTTAACTACTTAAATTCATGAATGTGGTTTTCAAGAAGTCCGTCAAAAGTTTTCCAGTATCCTTTACTAGCAATTACGACCGCACAGCGCCTTGGCAGAGACTCCACTATATCCCAGCATCAGGTCCTCGGCACTTTTCCCAAAACTCGTGTTTTACGACCCTTCAAAGGACTTCAATACTTGTCGAACTGCAAGTGTGAACTGTCTTTTTGACGTCCGTAAACAATTGCTCAATTTTATGGAGATTTGGAGACCGTGGAGCCCATTCTATGACCTTGGTGGTATGGTCTGAAAACTACTTTACGGCTCTTTTACTAGTGTTCCTGGAGTAATTGTCCTGCTGCTGGACTCATTATAATGCCATTCCATCCTCTGCATATGGATTCATTACTGTCTGGTGTATATCAACATAGTCGTGTTCACCCATGATTGTTTTAGTCCAATGTATGGGACCTACTCCATAATAGCAAAAGTACGCCCATATCATTATGGTGGAAACTGCGTGCTGGGTCGTTTGTTTTGAATACTTTGGTGTATAGTCCTTATTTCTTGGTCTCCTAACATCACTACGAGTACCTGTGCTCCATATAACACAACTTTGCTTTTATATGTCCACTTTCCTATTGGCCAGTTGGTTGGCAAACTTCACGCGCTTAGCTGCATGTGTTTTGGTCAAGAAAATAATTTTTCGGGGACACCGAGCGTTGAAACTATTTTCCGTTAGTCGAGTACGGATTGCTTCAACAAATTCATCAGATTCAGATCCTTGTTGAGCTCCGTTGCTGGCTAAAATGAGTCCTATTTCGAAGTACCGTTATTCCTAGTCCAAATCAGATAGAGTCCAATTAAGACAAAAGAAAAAAAGTTCAAACCAAATTCCTTTAAGTCTAGTTTTACTGTCAGCTGCTAGCTTTGGTGCTATTTTTTTCGTCGCAGCTGTATGTGTATGCGCTTTTTGGACGTGCCCCCGATTTCTGTATAACCTCTTTTGGGGCTGGGCACGGTTGGAAATTAAAAAGTTTCTTTAAATAGCTTTCATATGTAACAGAGGAAACAAAAAGCGGGAAAAGAGTCGGAGGAAGAGCGTCATTGAACTTTGTCAAGGGTGCATTTTTTTTGTACGTCTTATCGTGATAGGAAGGGACTTTTATATAAATAATTCAATTTAATAATAATAAATCAAGGCATAGCAACTGCTCGTTGAATCTATCTCAGGTGTCTCTGGGGTCAACGAACGTCAAGTCCATCACCTAGGAGGGTGCGCCTTGGGGGTAAAACCGAGATTAGGGTACAGCCTCACGCAACACGATTGGAGAAGTAACATTCAATGTAGGGCTAGTTTTGGAAAGATTGCAATTCGTTTAGTGATCGCATTAGTTATTCTAAACTAGTTCAGCAATATATAGAAATATATATATATATACACTTAATATGTAGAATAAGCAACAAAGACCAGTAGCAACACAGTGGGTCAAATATAAAGAAATGAAAAATGATTTAAAGAAAATTCCTTAAACAGTTATTAAATTTTTTCTTTTAGTATTAAGAAAATGTCTAAATTTACATGCGAATGTAAACAACAGGTTACCAGATTTATCAGTTATGCCAGAGTGGGCTTTATCACCCTACTTTTCTATCTTTATTTTATCTAATAAGTTTATTTTAAAAGTCTGTACAGTCATCCTTTCCACGGATTTCACATTCATTCTGAGCACAATGTGCAGCAGTGAACTGCGTTGAGTCCGTTGGCTTGTCCCATCTCAAATCGGGGCTCGTGCTGTGTGAACACTTGTTGATAGCAATAAATGCTCACAGACGAACACACGAACATAAACACAAACACAAACATAAACAGAAAGACAATCTCGACTTCGATTGATCTTGTTGCAGGGCTCTGAGATACATTCGCTCTTTTTCGCTCGTTCATCTCTCACGTTCTCTGTGGGACTTGGCCAAGGCAAAAACCTCAAACAGTTGTCGAACCGAACTCAGTACAAATTGTTACTCCGACGCGTGCACTTAAAAAAAAACCAATTTAAACCAAAAACTCGATTTGGATTTCCAACAACAACAATAACTGACATAACAAAGAAACTGACTAAAGCATAAAAACAATAATAAAATCACGTTTTGGGGTTTTGAATACGCGTCAACGGGCTGAGTAACAAAACATTTAAGCAATTTGAAAATTTTTACAATTTTCATTAGATTTATTTAATGTTTTCGCATACTTTGGATAAATGCAATTATCATATTAATATAAATTTAATAAAAGTGTAAAGTTTCCCATTTTGGCCAAACTATATAATAACTGAGTGCTGCTTAAACTGTGCACAGAGCTTGTCAAACCCAAACAAACGAAACGGCGCCAAACAAAAGAACAAAACGCGTACGGTTAAGGCGATTATCGAACATCGTTAGCTAACTCAGCCATATATGTAGCCATATCTTTGGGACAAACTGATTCGATTGTGAGCCGAAAGGACTTTGTGAGCATGATACCACACTGTGGATACCGTTATATGTGGAACCGTGAAATTGTGATCAATTCGCAAAAGTTGGTGAAAAGACGTTAAACAGGGGACCCGCGTGCAAGAAATCTGACCGGACCGCGGCCACGCCATTCGAATTTTGCGGCAGCAGTTGATCTTGGATCAGAAAGAAAGTTTTTTTTTTGTTTTCTTATTTCAAATTATCTGAGTTGTGTACTTGTGCCTTGGACTTTGTATAATTTCAAACTGTTTATATTTGTTAATAATATTTACTTGGCTTGAGTGCCTTACTTGCAACAACAATTGAAATTTGTAATTTCGCTTAATTAGATTCAAAATTTACTCTGTGATTTTTATTAACATTTTCTGTTGCAAATATACAGATTATATATATAAACGTATATATATATATAGATATATATATATACACATCTTTCATAAAGCGCATCTCGTTAAAATAGCTCTAAGTGAGTTTCTTCTAGCTACTAGTTTTGTTTTACACTAATTAGATATATTATTAGGTTAGGTTAGAATCGTGCGTTTCCAACGTATTTTGTTGAGAATTTCATTTTTTATTATTTTTATTTTGTAACATTCATAACTCCTTGTACTGCCTATTTCGTATTTTCTTTTGCACTAAAACTTGAGAGATTGTAAATCACTGCTGCCGCAAATATGAGCACGTATATATTTATGCAACAAGCCTATGGTTAGTATAATGATATGAAACATAGCCCCTTACTATTTATATATATCCATAAAAACACTTATTTAAGGAAGTTTAAACCTTTAAAGTCAATTGAAAAACCCGTTATTCTAGCAAAGACACATTTCTTACTTGCAATCGTTGTCTTATAATGACCGGCCAACATGGTGGCTATTGAAAACATATTCCTTCTAGAATTTTTACGGCCAACCTCCTCTCGTTTCTTTTCTTTTGCTGAACCCAAATGAACTGTCAACGCCTCTTGTTTGCATATTGATCATCTGACTGACCAGCAGTCAGTTAGCTGCTGCACCTTATCAATGCATATCATTGGAAAAGCAGCAATAACAAATCATCGTCGTCCACGTCATCAGCATTTAGAGGCGGAAGCTGATGAGGGGATGGATGGGTGCAAAGTAGGGTAGAAAGATGTGGTAGAAAGATGAATGACGAAGAGAGGGGGAAAGTTGCTTTTACATCTTTATTTTCTTTCTTTCACCGCACCCTCTTTTGTTTGCCAACTGGTAAACTCTTTTACCAAGTCTTTCAAAGACTGGATGTTACTTAAGATGACATTCCGGTCAAGCGAGTTTACTCCGCTTTCAGTTAAATATTTATAAAACTCATTTGCATGAAGATTGCTGACTGGGGCCTCTGTTTTTGTGTATTGTTTAAGAGAATTTTGAAATATTTGATAAGAGAAGAAAATACAATATGAAAAGACTATCAAATGAATTAGTCGAACCCAATGTAATTTCCAAACTTTCTACGACCTTGACCTACTCGAAAATCACCCTTAGTAAACATTATTCTAAACACGAATGACGAACGAATGAAACAAAAAAACCCCAACAATTTCCATTAAATTGGGATTTCTAGAGTGTGTTGTTTCCTTGTTGCACACTAGATTTTCATATTGAACGTGTTAACTTAACTAGACTTTTCATCAAGGTTGCTTTTAATCATATGCCCCCATTAATTATTAATACATTTTAGTTTTATATGTTATACAAACGATAGTGTAGAATGGCATTGTGGTTGTCTCTCGACTTTTGCAACATTGTAAATTCCTCATTTGTTATGATTTTTTAATCAAAGTTCCAAGTGGAAGCCATATTGCGTAGTATTTAAGCTTGATTAGAGGGCAAACAACATTCAATGTGCGTAGACCTAATTGAAACTTTTTCGCTTGGTTTGGAGGCAGTGAAACCAACAAACTAAGTTTTAAATTGATTGCCAATCTTTAACTTTAATTACGATACCAACAAAAACAATAAGAAAACAATTTCGATTCAAACGAGAATTGAAAGAAATTTAAGAATCAATTTTGATAAAAGAATCTTAGTTCAATTTGGTTTGAGCCAAGACCTCAAGGTTGTCTCTCGTTGTCTCTCTTTGTCTCTCTCTCTCTCTCTCTCTCTCTCTCTCTCTCTCCCTCTTTACCGATTAGCAATGCAAAGGAAAATTTTCCATTGTCGTTTAATTAAACATTTTAATAAGATAGTTTACTATACTGCGATTGCTGTAGTTATTTTGTGTTGTTAGGCGTGGCTGTGCACTGGAAAATAATCAAACAAGATTTTATGTAAATCAGTTTAATGCATTTACAGTCTGCTCTCATATTTTAAATACCTTTACTTTCAAAGATCTAACGAATATCCATTTCGATCAGAATGTATGTAAAAATATATATGTACATATATACACATGTCAGCGAGGGAATGTCACTATATCCATCAATATTATATTATATTATATTATATATAAGGAAAAGGGATACGAGCTTTCGTACTCTGATTTTATTTTTGTATCAATGCACAAAAATATATGTATATTTGTTACTTGAGTTGTTAAACTATGTTTGAATTGCGGTAGTGCACGGAAAGATGCTCTCATTATCAGGGCATACAAACTTCGGTGTCAGCTCAGTCCTTTTATAAAATTTTTTTTTATTTGTTAAACTGGCGCGCAGCTGGTGGAAAACATGTTATGTTAATGGTGAAATCAAACAACTCCATGTGGGTAGGAGGAGAATGAGTGGCCTGGCCCAAGGTGTCGGTCAATTTGTTACATATTCAATTAAATTGTTGTCAAATATTGTTTCTCTGTCGCTCGTTTTCTCTATCTGAATGTCTCAATCTCATGCTCTCCTTCTCTCTATCGGTTGCTCTTTGTCTCTTGCACAGAATACACTGATAACCTTTCCCTTCTCACAATTAAAAATCAACTCTCCTTCTCAGTTGACAACGCAAAAAATGTAATCAAATTGATTCCGATTGCCTGCGCTAATTTTAATATTTGCCGTCTTTTCAATCGCCCTCATATGCATATGCATTAAAGGAAAAAATCAATAGAAATGAATTGAAAAAACTACCCGATACCAGATGGAAAATGTGTCACAATCAATATGAATTGCAATCAATATGCAATATGTGTACTGTTTTTAAAACGTCCTTCACTTTAATACAAACGGTCCTTAATTGTGAACGGAAAACAGCCAGAACACAGATAGACAGGGTAAAATAAGATTATATTCAATCTGGAACTAGGCGAAAAAAAGAAACCTCAAAAATGATCTCACATTCATATGTTAAATAAATAGGACGGAGGGCGTTTTATTTATCCGATCTGATTACTATTCGGAAATGTATTGAAAAAATTAATTTTACTAAACCATTTTCAATTATGTTTGTATGTTTAATATAATTTGTTTCCAATTCATTGTTATTTGTGTCATTTTAGAGTGCCTGTTAGACCAAAAGGCTCCAGTGCCCTACATAGACTATCAGACCAATCAATATGTTCACATTGATACGGTGTCACAGCCTATTATACACACAACCAAAGTTCAAGTGTCAGCACCAACCACTCCAACTCCATCGGCTGTGGCCTTCTCCCCACAATGTGAGGACTCGTCCCTTATACTGCAGCAATTGACTCCTCCACAATCGCCGCCCCAATTCGATGCCTATCAACAGCAACAACAACAACCACTGCTCGTCAAGGCCGAACAAAAAGTGGTGAGCAAAGTCCGAATTCTCTTGTAGAATATGATATAATTCCTTATTATATAAATATCCCGACTCATCTTAGCTATCCTATGCCCCTGATGCTACCACCTCATCGACGTCAGCTGCTGCCACGACTAACTTCCAGTTCAACAGCTGGATGGCCGGCCCTGAAATCGCTCGAGAGATTCAACTGGTCGACGACATTGTAAACATGCGAGCCCAAGAGCTGCAATTGCCTACAAACTGGCAACAGTTTAACGATGATTGCGAATCGCAGGCATCTTCCTCGTTGGAATGCAGCAGCAACAATAGTAGCATGGATGAGGAATGGCTGCCAGAACAGGCAATGTGCAGCAGTACTCAGTCCTCACCAGCTCACACTATTGTTGAGGAGTCGTCGAGGCAGCAAGATCTGGACTTTGATCTGGACTCGGATGAGCATCATCAGAAGACACTCAAAAAACGGACACGAGCCTATGGCCGTGGTGTTGAAGATCGCAAGATTCGCAAGAAGGAGCAAAATAAAAACGCCGCCACACGCTATCGCCAAAAGAAGAAGTTGGAAATGGAAAATGTTTTGGGCGAAGAGCAAATTTTGGCACAGGAGAATGATACACTGCGTCGTACACTGGCCGAGCGACGACATGAGCTCCGATACTTGCGCCAACTGATCCGAGAGTTCTACCAAGGCCGCAAGCACTAACAAACAAGGTGCAGAACAAACAATCGTCAAGTTTTTATTCCCTTTGCAAAGTTATCGTTACCGTTATAAGAAGTCAAATCGAAGCCCCTTTCCCACAACTACCACAGAATATTGTAATCCCCCCACAAAATGATAAAATTTTCCTGTTTTTTAACAACTTGCGCATGGAAATGATACCACCAACAAAAAGCAGCATGTCTTGATCCACAGTTTTTGGCGCTTATGAAAAGTTTTCGAGCTTTGATTTTTTTTTCGCCAGGATTGGTCAATGACATAATAAGATCGTAAAATGGAGCACTGGCCAACGTGTCATTACTTTTTTGTGGCACAAATAATTTGCAATGTAAAAATGATTAAGGAAAACCTTTTTGTTTCAATCATCTGAATATATAAAAAAAAGAGCAATACCCAGTGCTGCAACTGCTGCGTAGGAAGTTTTATTTCACATTTTCTAGCAAGAATTAATTATTTCTTTTTAGCAATAAAAGCTACATAATACAGAATGGTTATTATATCACATATATCAACAATAAATCAAAAGGGTTTTCAAAAAACGTTCGATTTTATTGATTTGTTGTTTTAATTTAGAGCTCATTGGGAGAATAATTTTAAATTTATCTTAATTTCCGTACACGCTTTGAAGAGAAGAGGATATGTTTCTTCATTCCTATGGTAAGCCTGATAAACTTCATCGATTAACAATCAACAAGTTATTATCCTTTACAAGCCAGCGCTGTAACGTACCACTATGTGATGTCGGTGACGTAGGTATAATCGGATTATGATTATGTCTGTGCGCGAGTTATTAAACCTAAGTTGAGTCGGGGATGGATTGAAAGTCGCCCACTTTGCACACATGACGTCGATACAAAATGCATTGAAATTAAATCAAACAACGATAGAGAGTAGGGCAATTAATTGAAAATATTGAGATTGATGCAGGAAACTTGACGAAAAAGAAGAGATAAATGCGCTGCAAGCAAAACAAAACAATTTCTCAGATTGAGTTTGGGTCCACTTTGGGATTTGCACGCCAGGACATTTTGACTGATGGACCAACGACGTGAGACATAAAGTTGACTCGCCTTCGGTGCGGCGCCATTTTCACTACTAAACTAAATTTTCCACATCGTTAATTTATATTAATATGATTTCTGTGTCAACGCTCAATGCGCTTCTCGTCTGAAGCTCTAGCTAAAGCTAGCTAGGCCAAGAAGAATACCCGGTATGACGCCCCATGGAGGTCGTGTCGCCGTCGCAATATTTATCTAAATTGTTATTTTTCACACTCACACGCAGTTCAATGATTTCGTGAAAATTACGTTTGGGACTTTGTGTTTGCTCGGTGGCCGACGTTGGCGTCAGCGTCGGCGACAGTGACGGTGACAGCGACGGCGAAAAAACATCATCTTCTAAAGACCGAGTCCAAGAACAGGCCCAAGGATCAAAACCTGCGACTTAAAGCATGTCAGCGTATATTGGCATGAAATTCAATTTCCTCCATTGTGTTAATCCTGTTATTAGCTCGCGTTGTCGCTCCTGAATCCTTTTTCGTGCTTATTTGTTAAATGTCAATTGAGAGGCTTGAGCGGCAATCTCTTGGCCTAAGAAATACAAGTGGACCGTCAAAGAGGATAAACAGAAAATTGTATTAGTATTCAAGGGTGTTGCAATGCTTTAATATAAATCTTTTGGCATAATGTACAAGGCAAAAGATTCCCTCTCGCGAAACACTCAACCCAATGAAAATGCGATGAGTACCTGAGCAAGTCATCTTTGATAATTGCATATTAAAAATTAAATTAATATATATTATATAAAGAGTAAAGTAATACCAAAAATTAAAGATTTGGTTTTAATTATTCTTTCAATATATGTATATTCATCTAAATCGAGCACTTTAAGTTATTTTTATACCCTGTACCCATAGGGTAAAAGGATATATTTGAAGTATATACCTATACTCTTGATCAGCATCAACAGCCGCGTCGATTGAGACATCTCCGTCTGTCCGTGTGTCCGTAGGAACACGTGGATCTCAGAGACTACAAGAGCTGGAGCAACCAAATTTGACGTCAGCATTTGTGTAGTGTCTACGCAGGTCAAGTTTGTTTCAAATTTTTGCCACGCCCACTTCCGCCTTTGAAATTCAAAAAAAAAAACAAATAACTAGAGTTAAAGGTAGCGTATTTTAATTTGGCACACACAATATTATGACCAAAAGGTATCAGCTGACCAAATTTTGTTAAAATCGGACAAGAAATATCGAAGATATATCTATGTACAATATTTAATGAAATGCCCCGTGCGACATTACGTAGTAAGTGTGAGTGAGAAAGCATGCGTTCGTTGCTGCAGCTTGTGAGAAAAATTTTAGTTTGAATTAATGGCGAATTCAAAGGAATTTGATTTTATGAATTCCTCTAATTGGTACAGGGTATATTCAAAGTCAGCAGGGACGACTTGCTTGCTTCATTTACTTTAATTTTGATTTGTTTGTTACTTGTTCTTTCTATTGCTATTGTTTTTTTTGTAATGGTTCAAAAAGTACTTTATGTCTTTGTGTTTGTTTTGTATTTATATTTCTTTAAGTTGTTTTTATATATTTTTCTATATATATAGAGGCACGCCTTATCAATGCGAACATTCATATTATTTGCAGTATATTCACACAGGGGCGTAGGGAGAAACTGCGAATCGGGGGTGACAAATCGAGTATACAGTTATATGTATATGTGAATATGTGGTAATAACCGTATCGAATGTTGATAAGGTTACAAATTTTTGTATTTTCTGTTTGTTTCTTCTAGACTTGACTTAAAATTAAAGAATCGGACTTTTCCGTATTTTTACACCGCTGTTTCAAGTTAATTTAATAATGATCAAAATTTTGAAAACTGCGCTGGGTTCAACTTCCATTGAGTATGTCCTGTACCAAGCAGGGAAACTTTATAAAACCAAACTCCTTCGAATTTTTCATAATTTTAAACAAAAATTCATGCTGTCTCGCTCGCACACATCGTACATTGATATGTCTGAAATGACTCGGTTGTTGATGCTGATCAAGAATATATATACTTAATGGGGTCGGATATGCTTTATTCTGCCTGTTACATTTTAGCGACTTTAATATACCCTTTTACCCTATGGGTACAAGGTATAAAAACACATTTCCGAGTTGTTGACTTTGTGAACTTTATTACCGAATATTTAAATATATATTTGAGTTCTTTTCTATCTATTATATTTGATAATCATTTAGATTACAGACAAAACCGCCTTTTGATTTTACAATATCGGTTTAAACATATTTTTGAGTTGAATAATTTAAGTCTTTTGTTTAATTTTAGAGCTGATTGGCTTTTTGAATGGTAGTAGTGCAAAAAGCAGATGTATTAGTATATTGGTGTTGTGATTCCGTGTGTGTTTTTTAAGCACATAACTCATCGACATTTAATACTCATGAAAATTATATTAAACCTCCATTTAATATCGTGAAATGTAAGGGAAAACCTCTTTCAGTGGCAAGAAAGAAATCAACGCCATCGTTAAATTTAATTAGGCATCAAATGACCATACAGCCGAGCTAAATCAAAAACCAAATGGCCTGTAAGTGACCCGAGTTTTTGCGTCTGTATTATAAGCTGCAGAGGGGTAGGCAAACTGGGCAACACTTTAAAACACAATTAAAAGTCAAAACGTCAAATGGCTGAAAATGGAAGCTGGTGGGCAACCCTCCAAGGACTTCATTTGCAAGGCGCCAGCGACGCCAGCATGGCGCCAAGTCAAAGCCGGGAGTGGGTTGGTCGGGGTGAGAATATGACACTCTTTTACATAACATTTAACAAAATTATAATGAGGGGATTGAAGTTTAACCCCTGGCAAATGTTAATGAGATGATGCGACATGATGATTTTAGTTTTGGCCCAATGTAAGCAGTACAATATGAGAATGAGCTCGAGTCTATGTGGTTTATGTAATTGTTGTCAAAGACACTCTGATGACTATGAGTCATTCATCTAACCATATTAGGCCATTCATCCGTCCATTCGTCTATCTATCCATTAGTGCAAATTTTATTACCACAGAAAAAACAAAGTAAGAGCAAAAAAGATAATTCAAACAGCACTAAGCTTATATAATTATCCAGATCCAAATTGGTTTATCACAACATGAAGCTTCCTTGGATGGCCATAATTACCAGAAGATGCGGAGAGCAGAAGAAGGTGTCACTGGAAGAGCTGGATCTAAACATTGAAGGGCCGACAGTCAGTAGGAAAATGTCCATGTTGATAGTAAAATTTCTATATATTGCTCACATCCTGTATTGTCCGCTCTGTGGTTTAAACCAATATTGATATTTAATTAAATGGCCATTGGAATTGTTTTGCGCACTTTCTTCGCTCTATTCCACAGTCTAGCTAAACCTTTTAAAAGTGGAAAGAAATTTCATTTGCACATTGCTGCCTTTGGTAAAATCAAATTCAATTCATTTAAGGCTAATTTTATGTTTTCGATTTTGGTTTTGTTTTGAGTAACGAAATTTCTATTACATGCGGATTTTTATGGCATGTGCGAAGCTATTGTTTGATTTTCCCTTTTTATCTAATCGAACAAATGGCATCAATGGTTTTTCTTATCTTAACCCGCAGACGCAGCACAACAAAATTTCACACACTTACACCTACGTATGTCCATATACATATATGTATATTGTACATATTTATGTACAAAGTGTGTTTTTTGCTTTCCTCTCCAATAAAAATAAACTTAAATAATATCTAAACAATACAGAAGAAGCGGGTTCAATGCGGTTTACCTCGGCTTTTTGTCCAAATACGGGCCAATTTCAATTAAATTGAAACGCTTACGACTTGAACTGGTGTAGGCAAAGGGTTGTTAAAGGGGTGAAATTGAAATCAACAGTTCCAACAACCTTTTTATATATATATACTTACATACATATTCTAAATTCATTGGGTTTGGACAATATTTACTGGTTGCTATTTTTAGTGTTTTTAGTGAACGAAACAAGACGACTAGGTAGACTACACTACTATGTGATATAAAGTCTATATGTCGTATTTCCTTGATTTAATCTCTGCATAAAAGAAATAAATATCCATATGTGTTCTGTAGGTAATTTTACAAAGTATCTCCCTTTTTTACATTTTATAAAAATGTGTTTTTTGTGTCTATGTTAGAGATTTTTTATTTTTATCTTTTAAAGAGCAACACATTTCTTGTGGCAAACATCAAACTTAAATAAAATAATGTTAGCAATCGCGCATCACTTTCTTTATCTCTTTTCTAGCGTCCCCCAACTACTGCCCTCTTTTGCCACAGAAATAAACCAAACGCAATTTCACGGCTATTTGAATGGGAACAAATGCAGCAACAAATGAAAAAAGAAACTGCCTTTTCCCAATAATGAAATAAATGAACACAATTTTCAATTTGCCACGCAGATGAGCCACAAAACAATGTGAAATAAAGTAAGAGTGAAGTGAGAAAGAAGGGTAAAGCAGAAACTGCACATGAATTGCATTCTGGACAGACTTTAAGTCGACTGTAAATACTACGTCACGCAACGACAAACAAATACCGTGCAGTGTAGCGTATTGTGAGGAGTGAACGCCGTGAAGTATGCAACATGTGCCACAATTAGCGCAAATTTCGGTGAGAACTGCACTGTAGAGGTGACTTAAAGGTGTGGGGTTAGAAGGGGACATCTTTGACATTTACACAAAGTCTATGGTACTAGGTACTGTACGTGACATTTAGCCAATTGGTCGGTTGGAGGTTTTTTGAGTGGTTACAGGTTACCAAGGAAAAGGCCGAACCGAATGCAAATGAATAAAAAAAATGTACAGAGAAAGATTTAATTGATTTTTTAGCAGTCAGTCATACTTAACTTTTGATAATAAATCCTATACATTTCTTTCAGTGTAAAAGCTAAGAGCATTGCTTCCCTCCTATTCCTGAGGCGAAGCTTCACAAATGTACATTTAATTAGCCCGTTTTCTTCATATTCCCTGTTTTGTTGACAACTCTCATTCGAAAGGCTTCAAAAAGACAACCTCCCCCAAATATCGCCATCACCATTATTCGTTGAGTCGCCTTCTTCTCCTGCTAAGTATCATCCACTTGTTGAGCAAACAACCAACCAAAACCAAAAAAGGAGAAAAATCGCGTCACTTGAATCCTTAGAAAAATCAAAAACAATTAAAGTTTGTTCAAGAAAAACAACAAGCAGAACTCATCAGCATGCCGCACACACATGTGAGTAAACATGTTCTATTTCTATCCCTTTCCATATAAACTAAACCAATCAAACCACCCACGCACATGTACAACGAAGAGATAACGTTGCCTACTTTCCAGCGCGTTTGTCGCCAACGCAAACAACATTCTGCGTGACGTCGTTTGACGCTGAAACCTCAGCCCACCTACTTACACCCCCCTGTCTGTTTTTGAATCTCCCTTCCTTTTTGCCCTTGCCGATAAATAAATTTGTACATTTGGTGTAAATGTAAATAGATTCTGTTAAGTGTGTGTGTCGGTGTGTGATTAAAGGGTGGCCCTGGGCTGGTCAAAGCGGCGCCACTCAGACGCCCAGGCGAATCCTAAATCCTACATCCTTCTCAAGCGCCCATTGTCAGCATCGATCCCTTTGTTGTGTGCAAAAATTCAAATATTCATGGGTGTTGGCATTAGTTTAGGTTGTTTGAGTCGGCATATATAAGAATTTTCACGGTCCCGCTTAAATGCAAATGGGATCTAATCTAAAAATGGAATAACTCGTAATGCTTCGATTATTCATTCATCTCTTAATCCAAATCTAATTGATATTTATTTTAATGAAATTCCTATGCGTTTGTGGGGAATCATTAACTGGACTCAACAGGTCTTCAATGTCATAGGCAGACGTACAGAGTCACCTGCCATTCCTTGAGCTAATTTGCATAACAACCATCTTATCTGCTTGCCCCTGGAAAGCAAAAAAGCTCCTTCAATTGCAACATTGGATAATACGCCATCAATAACAATTATTCCACAACACACAAGAAAAATATGTTTAATGCTAGTTAAATTGATTTCTTAATATTATTACTTAAAAATGACTAAAAATGGAAATACCAACATATATACATAAATAATATATATATATATATATATTTGGCAGATCTGCTGGAAATTGTAGTCGGTATTTCTTTTTGGTTTAAAATAGATAAAGATTGTTGGCGTTTGCCTGATGTCTAATTTGGCAAATCAGGGAAAGTGTATACGAGATTCCTTTCAGTGTGAGTTTGGCGCTTGTTAGAGTTGTTTCTTGAAGAGGATATGCTGATTAATAAAAAATAAATGTTTTTATACCAAATTTTTGGAGCTATTTGCCAGATCAGAGATGCTTTTTTCTTCTGACCAAAGGGTATAAAATAATTAAGGGCTGTTCATATACATATATTATTGGTTTGGAATGTAAAATTTATATTCCTATTACCCACATAGACTTTTTTCACGGTGTAGGTGGTCAAGTCAATTTCCAGGTGCAAATGGCCAACAGGCCGTCAAAGCCAGGACATTCCAATTAATCCCGCTTCATTGACTTTTTCACCCTCTTCTTGTCCTTTGATTATCAGTTTATGGCTCGCTCGTAATTTAAATGCTAATTTGTTTATTTTAAAAAAGAAAAGTAAACTGAAGTTTGTTTTTTGCAAAGTTTTATGTTTCGAATTTTCATAATCACGAATCAGGCGGAAAGGTGTAAACTTTTGATTACATTAACATTGTAAAGCAGCTGGCAGTTGTAACGTTTGCATGGCCAATGCTTATATTTTTTCTTGTATTTTGACATGATATGTATTTTTGTTTTTGGTTGCAATCGACCCGCTCCCTCTTCTCCTACTTCTCTTTTCTTTTCGCAGTCTTCTGCGTAGGGGAAACTTTTTAATGACACCAATTAGCAGCTCTTGGGGCAACGAAGCACAAATAAGCCACACATCATACCGCATATCCTTTCAAATACGTATGCCGCCTTGCTTCTGGCTCGTTAAATCAAAATATGTGCTATAAACTTCTCTCGTTGGGCTTCGCTCCCGTTTGTCTCGTTTGAGTAAATAATAATTATTTCTGTTTTCAATTGAAGAAGAGATTTACAACGAAGATTTTAACAACCGCTCAGTGGTTTACAAGTCGAAAAGACATACAGATATTCCGCAGAAGTTGAAATTTAACTTAAGTTTTCTAGAAATGTGGAAATTCGTTTACCGATTCAAACTGTACTCAAGGATGATAGCTGCTTTCTTAAGCACAGAATTCATTTAAATCACCATTTAATTTAAATTGTATGGAATAATTTACCCAAACAAATATGTTGGCTTTACTTTAACATATTCCAAAACTGATTTACAGGCATCGACTTCTTTCCTTGGCAAACAAGGCAAATATTACAAGGGGCGATTATGTTCTTGGTTCGCATAATAAATGTAAACATGCTAACCAACTGACCTAACCCCCACCAGCATCTGAATAGTGGCAAATGGAGAGGAGAGTGAAGAAGGTGAAGTTGAGGATTGCTTGTTGCGGTGATCAACGATGACGATGATGCTGAAGCAGCTGTTGCCGACAAGACAAGGACAAGACGAGGGTACCAGGGACGGGGCAATACGACATTTTGCTATTGACATTTGACAGGCGGCGTGGGCCTTGAAGCCCCTGGGGCATTGTCGGGTAGAGTGAGGAATGAAGGGTGGCTACTTAACTGCCTTTCTTCACTTTTTATTATTGTGCTTTATAATATTTTTTCCTTCTGTTTTAGCTCTCTTTCTAAAATAACCGCGGGTGTGATTCTTACCCAAGCTAAGCGGCAGTTTGGACTGGGAATACTACTGGAGGCCTTGTGTCGTATGATTAAATTTGTGTCTTAAACGTGTTAAAGTCGGTCCTTTCAGCCGTTGGTACTGCTTAAAAATGCTCGTCGTGTTTATTAATGTGGGACAGAGTCTTCTTTTGATTGCATTATAAACGTTGCCTGACTTTGACTACAGATTGCGGTTACCAAGAATTGATGGGCTCTGTGAATCAGTGGAAACGGTAAAGGGAAATAAAAGTGGGATTGTGTTAGGAAGTGATTATTAAATGAGATGTTCCTAAAATCTTAATGTGTATGTAAAGTTCGATTCATAAAACAACATGAATCAATATTCAGGTGCTGCTTAAACAAATTTTTTAATTTTAGTGCGATTTAATATTTGTAACCGTGAACTGAGCAAATCTTTTTTTTTTCCATGTAACGAGTAGGTGAGCATGTTTCAAACTCCAGCGAGTGTTTAATGTCTTGTTAATTTTACAGTATTTTTACAATTTGAGGATCAAGCAAGAAAAAGCCGGGATGGACATACAACTGTAGTTGGCGAATCGTTTTATATTTATTTAAGTACATATTTCCTCAATGTACAATGTGTTTTTGTCTTATCTTTCTCATTTTCTGTTATTGGTGTTATGGTAAATTGTATACTTCTGTTTAAACCTAGTGTAAGACAAATGCTATTACAATTATATACCTAAATTTAATATATGTAAAGATTTAACTAGTAAAAGCGTCTTTTTATACCCTGTACCCAAGGGTTAAAGGGTATATTAAAGTCGCTAAATGTATGTAACAGGCAGAAGGAAGCATTTCCGACCCCATAAAGTATATATATTCTTGCTCAGCATCAATAGCCGAGTCGATTGAGACATGTCCGTCTGTCCGTCCGTCTGTCCGTCTGTCCGTCCGTCTGTCCGTCCGTCCGTATGAACACGTAGATCTCGGAGACTACAAAAGCTAGAGCAACTAAATTTGGTGTCAGCATTCGTGTAGTGTCTACGCAGATCAAGTTTGTTTCAAATTTTTGCCACGCCCACTTCCGCCCCCGCAATTAAGGAAAAACGTATAACTAGAGTAAATTTAAAGGTAGCGTATTCTTATTTAGCACACCCAATAATATGGTCAAAAGGTATCAGCTGACCAAATTTCGTTAAAATCGGACAAGAAATATCGAAGATATATCTATGTACAATTTGTACTGAAATGCCCAGTGTGACATTGCGTAGTGAGTGTGAGCGAGATAGCATGCGTTCGTTGTTGCCGCTTGTAAGGAGAATTTTAGTTTGAATTTATGGCAAATTTTAAGGAGTTTGATTTAATACAGTTACTCTACTTGGTACAGGGTATACTCAAAGTCGGCAGGGACGACTTGCTTGCTTCATTAAATCAAAGAACTTCCAATTAATTACAAATATTAATTAATTTGGTATCTGGCCGGTGATATTTTCGACCTTTTTAATAAATTGAAATACAGATTGTAGTGTTAACTAAAAATATAATAAAGCTCATACATTGGTTGAGAAAAGACAGTGGACAGGTAATTAATGTTTGCTGGGATCTATATGTGCAGGTGTTAGGACATAGGCAAAAGCTTTAGTAGCAAGTTAATGCAGAATGTTTACTGTTATTATTATTTTTTGTTGTTTTCACAAAAGTTTCCTCTCCTTAAACTGAAGTTGTAACAATTTTTTTCTTAGTCTAGAGACTATTGTCGACAATTTTCCTTTTCCCGTCAGTAACCACAACACAGCAGGAAAGACAAAGACTGTACACAATATATTTGTTTGCCTGGTTTTGCATTTGTTTGAGCGATGCTTGTCGAGTACAATGATCGGTTTAATATGTTAAGGGCGTAGGATGCATTCCCAGTCTCATCTCATGGCGGTGATGACCAAAAGCCAACTCACTGGCACTGCGAAAACTACTGCGGGCATAATCAAAAGGCTCTTTTGCCAGGGAATTGCCCACACAATTGTGGATGCACACTCTTTGGCCTTCGTTTGCTTTATGTCTTTTTTCTTGTTTACTAGTTCCACATTGAAGCAAGCAACGGGAGCGATTGGAGGAGAGGGGAGAGTAACGATGAGACGAAGGCGTAGCTTGCTATCGTGTGATTTACATAATGTCCTTGTCGACAAGGCACGTCTTCCGCCACTCTTCACTCGCTAGTTTAAAAATATTAACTGTCAATTTGTATTTGGCAACACTTGACTGAAGGGGCATTTGTGGGCAGAAGAACCAATGAAGAGACAAAAGAAAGGATGCTTCGGTTCTGAGATATGGGCATGAGGGAAATTGACTGCAGGAGCAGTGCACTTTATGGCGGAGTTGACTTATTTTTATCCCGTTGACTATGTGGAGAGACTTCTCAATAAATTAAGTAAACATTTTACATATTCTATGGGGTCAACTGCATTTAAAACCAAAACATGTAAATTTATATATATAAATAAATATTTAAATTTGCCAATTTATTAAGACTATGCGTAGTAAGAGTTGTGTTCTTATACATTAAATACATTTATAAGTTTATATGTTATGTGAGTGTTCAGAACCGCCATCAACACACAATTATAAAAAACCCTTTAAGCCACATCAAACAAAAGGACGAAAAAAAAAACATATAAATAAAGTAAAACACATACCACATGCAACTTATAAAAATAATAATAAAAGAAGAGCAAAACTCAACTTGGCTAGGCAACATTTTATTATCTGGCAGACAATAAGTTTATCATCAGATAAACCAAGCCCCAGCCGATAAGGATATGAGTCCAGAGTGATAACAAGAGTGTGGACAAACAGACGATAATAATAATAATAGTATACAACACAGTCAGTCTATCTGGAGTTGGTAACAGAAAGCAGATGGAGATGGAGCTAGAGGCAGATGGATACAGAAACATACAAAAGCCACAGGGACGGGGAAGTCAGTCAAAGTCGAATGCAGGCTAATCAGCCAAATGGGGGCGCAACCCCTAAATAATAGTCGATCTCTTACTCTAACTGCTTTCTACGCGGTACCCCCCTTATATGAAGTTGGGACTCAGCACGTGGTGTGCATGTCGAGAAACTCCAAAACATGAGCCACCCCGTTGGGTGACTGCGGCACAAACAGAAATTGAACGTGATGTGTGGGTGCAATGTGATAAGACCGGAGTTTCTGATACTCATTAAACAAACAAATGTGTCATTGGGTTTTTTTTTGTCTAAATTTGAAAACTATTCGAATTTCGAATTCCAATATTATTTTCCCGTGAACTGCCTCACCCTTCTAGGCATGTAGTGGATCCTGGAGTAGAATAATATCTTAAGCATTTTAGTTCTAGGAACTTACACAATTAAATGAAAGCTCAATTCTATCTTTGTACAATTAATTGCTGAAATACTTTAACCTATTTTATTAATGATAAGTAACAATAAGTCGTATTAACCTTTGGCTCAAGTCCCATCAAGCCTAAAAGAAAAACTCACTCGAATTGTCACTCAAATTTCGAGTGTTAACAGTTGTTCTTCATTCGTCAGTCATCATCGGAGGATTCGTGTGGGTGGACCACCCAAAACTCAAACCTTCCCTTGGTAGACTTGTTGCTCGGCTCGCTCGGCACATCGGACGGGCTTGTGATTCGCTTTTGCGTTTGAGAACGACAGCGAGTCGTTGACGAGTCGCGGTGATGCAGGCCATTCCACAAGTGGCCGTCATCGTCATCGCTTCCGCGTTTCCGGTGCTCGACGTGTTTTAGTTTCGGTTACTCTTATTCCAGCGCATAATTGAAGTTTAAAAATGATTAAAAATATTTTGAAGTTATTTCAAATTAAATAAGTGCACCAAAAATTGATCGAAAATGTCGAAAATTAAAGTGAGAATCAATGTGAGAAATCTTTTTTGAAATATTGTGGGAAGTGAATAGTTGTTACGTAATTATTGATATTCAATCATATTTGGATTTTTCCTTAAAAGTAAGTTGTCCTTAAACCAAAACTGTTAAAGTAATAATTTATGGAGTTTAGCGACATTCAGAAGTTCCCAAAAATCAGTTTTGACCTCCACTAGTGCATATCAAGTATTCCTGATGGAAATATTGTGCCTATATATATATATATCTTATGGATACATTATGTATTTAAGGATATATCAAGCTTTTATGCTGCTAACATTAAAAAGATAATTTGCGTTCAATTCTTTATCCCCACTCACATGCTGACTTGTGTTTGTGTATACCACAACTAATAATATTAATAATACTACCCCAATACACTTGTCAAATGCAGTTCCAAAATACAGCAGTAGTTGTTTTTGTTCCCATTCTATCGGCTACCTCGGGCAAAATTTTATTCCCATACTGAAGCAGGCAAACAATGACGCTGGGATGCATGCTTCATTCAATTTTATTTACTAGAAAGCATAATAAATATTATACAAGACCAGGTGCTTGTAGTGGTGTTCGCCCTCAAAGGCATCTTACCCATTTTGCCCTCTCGGTAATGGCGCAAAGCCCCGCCACACAACTAAAGCAAAATTTTCAGTGTCAACTGCAGGCAATCCCTGAAATACAAATAGAAGGATACATACATCATTTTGCAGAGATCTCCATTATAAACCATTCTATGCTGACAAATACGCGACTTGTTGTTGGATATAATAATAACAATAAACTGTTCCATTATATAACGTCAAAGATAACGGTGTTAGTGTAACTGAATAACCTTTTCTTTACTTACACACTTACTTTCAAGACATCCACAGAGATAATCACGTGACACGATCAAGGAGTCAAATTTGAAAAGTATTTACACTTCCGACTTGAGCAATCAGCTATTTATGTCTCTTAGTGATCACGACTCACGGTTGCATCTCTGCTTAAGAATGAAGCTGTGCTATTTGGCCGTTTGTGTTCTGTGTTCTGTGCGTTTCACTTAGTAATTTCAGTTAACATTTCATTTAAAGTCGAAGAGTCACAGAGAGTGGAGCCCAAGGAGCTTTTTGTCGTTAAGTAATAGCGACACTTTTGTTTCACTCAACAGCAACAGCGCCGATGGTGGCCGCAAAGTGCGCGTTTTCTATTACAACTTACAACCTAGCCCATGTCCGTGTTTCTGTCCGTGTCCACAAGTCTACGCTTTAAATGTACCACGCTGTTCTTTTCCGGTCAAATGCTTAAGGCATAACCATAACAACGCCACCAAAGCCAATGCGTTGAGCGATAGTTCAAGAAGGCAAGGACGAAACAACAATTGTGATTTAGAATTCAAAGTATGGAAAAGTGCAGCAAAAGGAGCAGTCCATTTACAATGCCCCTTGACCCTTGACACCGAAATGGAGGAACAAGCAAACAGAATTCACTAAACTAAGTGAAAATGAAATGTAGAAGGAATTGCATTGTGATTTCTGATTAAATCCTTCTGGTGAGGTAAAATATAAAAGAATTTACTTCTTAAGATAGAATTATCCGTTTCCGAATTGACATTCATCCATCATACTTACTACATATACATCACATCAATTAGTTTTACGTGTAATTGACATTGGGTTTAATTTCACAAAAATATCTTTATAAAAATGTACGAATCGTTCTACCACATCCAATACTTGAGAGTCAAACTAATTTACATGCCAACCAGTCACGTGTGTGTGTGTGTGCGTAGTATGAGATCGGCACTAATAGACGATATTGATTAAAGATAACGATTATCAAAAATGACACACGACTTTCACAAATGGAACAACTCTGGATGAATAATATTAAACAAAAAACACAACTGTTAAAAGAGACACAAAAAAGTGACAGGAACCATTGCAATTAATTGAAGTTGGATATTATAAAGTCGGATTGAACATATTTTTGACAGGCTACTTATAGTTACTTCTTTATAATTTGAACATATTCGACACTAAAAGATATAATTTTTTTAATTTGAATGTTCTTTTTGGTTTTCCTCCATATTTGAAAAAACAAAAGGATGAACTAGAAATTAGGAAATTTAAAAAGTTAAAGAAAAATAAATGAATGATATAGGGAAAAAGTGAAAGGTAGATTAGTTAGGATTTCGAAATGAACTATTTATCGGATTATATTTTATTCTCGACATGTTCTTATTCTTTTTAAGTTAGTAATAAATTTTTTATAAAGTTTTCACCTACAATCTCGTTTAGCTTGCAATCAGTAAAATGATGGATGCCACACAGTTAACAGAGCTTATCGGTACACATGACTTTATGCAGCTCCAGCAACAACTTCATCACAATAACAACAACTATAATACAGATGGACATAATGGGCTATCGCCGGAATCGGCTGACAGAAGTTCAAGACCCGTCCGTCGAGCTACACGACGAACTTCACAGGTGGGAGAATCGAACCATATTGATAAGGATTTGGAAACTTACAAATATTTTTTATTTGTTTACAGTTAAGCAATAATACATACGACCTGGAGATGACCGATTCAAGTTCACAAAGCGATGACACAAGTGGCGGAGGTGGCAGCAGCAATGGGGGTGGAAGTAGTACCAACAACAACAGCAATGCCAACTTACAAGGAAATTCCCAAAGTAGTGCAAGACCCTCGAGCCGAGCCCGCCAGCAGTCCAGCCTGACACCAAACAGTGTTAACTCCTCTAATTGCAACGGAAATGCAAATTCAAATTCGAATCGACGCCGAAAAGGAGCATTGAATGCCAAAGAAAGAAATTTACGTCGCTTGGAATCAAATGAGAGGGAACGAATGAGAATGCATAGTCTTAATGATGCATTTCAATCTCTGCGCGAGGTAATACCCCATGTGGAAATGGAACGGCGTTTATCAAAGATCGAGACATTAACTTTGGCCAAGAATTACATAATCAATTTGACGCACATTATACTCTCCAAACGGAATGAAGAAGCAGCTGCAATGGAACTCAATGGCGGAGCAGTGGGAGGAGTTCTTCTTTCAAATTTAACAGCGGAGGTCAATGGGGGAACAAATAGCAATGGAAACGCTACGAATGTTTCGTCTGCACTGTGCTTTGATGATGCTATGGCCAGTGGTGGAGCATACGATTGTGCGATTTTGGCGGCGACCGATGGTAGTCTACTGATGCAGAGTCTTCAAACCCCGCAGCCAATATGCAATATGCAAACAACCTTAGACCAGCAACAGACGTCCCATCATTCAGCCCATCATCACCAACAACAGCAAACTATGCACGGTCATTCCCTTATGGGACCTACGGCTTCTTCCAACCTAATGTTGCCCCAGCAGAACTCTCAGCAGCAACAACCCACGCTCATACTCAATGGTTCTTCTGCAGTTGGAGGAGTGGGTAACAGTTCGGCAGGACCGTTTGCGGATGTGAATGATAATTTTGATGAGCCTTTTCGGGAATTTCTTTAGGTCCCATAATAGAGGACTGCTATTTGGTCTGTGGTAAATGGATATATAGTTTATATGCAAAATACAAAATATGGTTAAGAAGCTATGGGGATAAAACAAGTTCAGTATGGCGTCACTTTGTGTCAGCTCTATTCATAACTTAATCGGCATAGGAACTCACCCTAAAATATCAGCAAATTATAAATTACCAATTATACCAATTTAAATTATACATACCAAAAAAAAAAAAAAAAGTTAGGCGTTAGGGTTAAGTCAAACCGTCAAAATACACGTATTGCAATTATTCAAAAGTTGTTACAAAGCTAAAAATAATTTTAGAGAAGAGAAGAGAAACGGACGAACGAAACACCAAAAAAGGAAAAATAACCGGAGCAAAAAAATTCAGCTCGACCCAAACCTCTCTGCAAGTGGATGATATGTACATACATAATTGGCAGCAATAGCAGCTAAAACGAAGGCATCAATTAACATTAAATGGCAACCCCGGCGACGCTAAGTTAATTTACCACCCATGATCTTTTTAATGCACTTGAAATTTACTATAGACGTAAGGCTAACGGCGAAGGAGGAAAAGGAGCGGCAGGCAGTGAGAGGGCGCAAAACAATTAACACACAACGCATTGAAATTGGCACACTTCCGTTTTGGAGACGCTGCCCTACTGTACTTTGCTCCTGCCTTAACTCGCCGAGAAAGAGACAACAAGATATACATGGGGAGCAATGACGTTTTAACGGTAAACACTAATAAAAACAACAACACCCAATGCCAGTGGGTAGAACGTGTCCGCGTGCATGTCTGTACATACATACATATGTACATACATCTAAACACATACAAAAAACATGCGTCGATGCTTGGGTCTTAACAATAATTAAGTGAAAAATAGTAGTTAGGGTGGGTGTCACCTCTTAAGCTTGTTGATTATGTTTGATTAGTCAAGATTTAGTATTCTGGGTTAGTCGGTGTGGCCGGCTGGGCCAATGTTTCATTCCATTTTGCAGTACCCAGCCGAAGTGAGCAATACATGATACAAAATGGAAACGAGTTTATCTAGTCAAATTCTGTTGGAAAAGAAGGGGAACGTAATATAAAAAAAAAATTATTTCGAAAACACGATTGCAATATAGATGTTTAGTATGTATTTGTAAATGTTTCCCATAAAAATCAAGTCTATTATACGCTATACCTAAATTATGTGAAATAATACTAAAATAAATTTAAATCGTCTTACTCGTATTGTAAATAAAGTTAACCCTGGTCTTAACTTCTCAATGAGCATTTGGTGTGTACAACAACTAAACGAAGATCCATATAAGTTGATCGGTTTGGGAATTCGTTTACTTTATCTATGTATAAAGGTGCAAAGCAGAACGTTTATTAAATAAAAACAAGCTAATAAATATACAAAAGGTAGTTTCCTTAACTATGCTCGATTAACAACTAGTAATTTCTAGGAAAAAATTACTTTGTCGTGCGATACTTTCTATTTTTCTAAGAAAACAAAGTTAAAAATTTCATACTGTTGTTTCTATCTTCATTTAAAATTATTGTTTTTCTTTTGTTTTGGCGACTTATTTAGTTTCGGAAAATATTCATCAATACGAACTGACTTTTAATTTTCGTAATAGCAAAAATAAAACTAGTTCTTTTCTCTTTTTTATGAACATAACATTTTAGCTCAAAAGTATGCAAATATTGATAAAAATGATAGCGCTTTAGGATTTAAAAGGGGAAAAAGTAAAGTGTCATTTTAAATGTATAACAATTTTTATATTGATTAACTAGCATACCCGACAGACTTCGTTTTGTCAAAAAATGTTTAATATTTTAACGGGGTTTTTTGTTAATAATTATGATTCGCATGATTAACTAAAATAAGTTGTATTTGAATATAAATGAAATAAAAAAAGTTTTTTCTGTACCACCAGGTGCATCTAAGAAGTAAATACCTACAGTTTCACCATTTGTTGCTTTCATAAGAGGACTTGTTTGAATAAATTCTCTTAAAGTGTTGGCATCATTCAGTTTTTCCCGATGCAGCTCTTGGTTAAAAGCATCATGGATTAAGGGATTGGATTAAATTGAATTAATAGTTTGTTTGACATCATTAACCACATGTTCTCAATTGAAATCAATGTTTTCTTGAAAATTCCTTTACTAATTTGTATATTTCGATTTCCCATTTTATTTATCATCACACACATAACCTTTGCACTTGATACACAAATCAATTGGGTTTGATAGAAAGCAGATATCACTTCATTTGGCCGTATCTTTTCAACTAACCAAATTAAAATGTGTGCGTGAGGCACTCTACAGAATACATCCATCTTTTGTCAAAAGACGCTGGCTGTAATATCATGACGATCATTGGGTGACTGCCCAGGGAATAACTCCTGCTTGTTTTCTATCCAGTGCGGATTGCATGTAAATTTGATGAATAAAATCTGATGTAACATAATGGCGAACATACAACATCGCATCTTGAGCATATTCGTGCAGGACTTCCGATGTAGGTATGTTACTGAAAAAATAGTCATCCGTCCAACATTCTGTGCATAACTATCACTATTACTCGAATCTTGATGATAAATATACTCTTCAGATCGGAGTTTGGTCTGATTAACTGCTATAAAACATACCTTGCAAGTTGGCATAAAATTTTCTCGTACTTCGTTTGTTGCCCCTAACGAAGTCATTTGTAAGCAATTGTTACATTGTTGAAAATTGTTCAAAAAGTGTATGGAATCTGTTCCTATTCCTGAAACCAATAAGTACAATGGTTCTGGTGGTGGATTTTTTAGCTTTCCGTAGGAACAATTATCCCAACCAAGGATTCGATATGAAGTTTTGGCTCTTATTAGCTATTGGTTAAGTTAATGTTACAATTAATTATGAGAACCAAGTGCTAAATGGCCTTTTGACTAAGTGGTTATTAGTCTCTGAGATCTACGTGTTCATACGGACGGACAGACGGACATGTCTCAATCGACTAGGCTATTAATGCTGATCAAGAATATATATATACTTTATGACGACTTTAATAAGTATACCCTTTTACCCTATGGGTACAGGGTATTAAAATGGTTTTAGATTGGACTCAAAGCAAAATTTACACATGTAAGTATGTATATGAAAGTAAAAATTTTTGGTTTTGTATTGTGTTTTAATTTATATTTCTGCATAAATATATTAATTTTTTAAAATTCAGGTTTTATTTATATTTAATAGATACAGAGTATTTAGTAATACTTTGGCTACTTTTTTAAACAAATTCACTTTTTTTTATTTTAGTTTAGAAATAGTTGTAAATAATACAAATAAATACTCAAAATCACAAATTTAGAATGAAATTATCGTGACATTTCTACTGCTAAAAAGCACTTTCCATGGGACCGTACCTTGCCTACCCAGCGCTTTTATACTTAGCGCTTAGTTGGTTTTGTCAAGCGATGGTCAAAAGAATTCGATAATCCTTATACATTCTGAAGTTTGGGTCATGCGTTTGGTTCCCTCAATATGAGCCGCATCAAGTAAAAATTGAATCCGTTCAAAAGCAAAATCTGATTTTTGCACTTCGTGGCTTACATGAACCTTTTTGAGTTCTTTGTTCCGATTACAACCGTCTTTATCCTGTAATCGGATCAGAGCTTCCTATTTCTCACCTTAAAACTTTTATTCTTTATTCTTATTCTTAGCTCGTAGTTAGTTCTAGATATTATTGTAATTGTCGTCCGTTGTCCACGCGACTTCGTTTTTTGTATGCTGTCTGATATGGGCCGGGCATAACAGGCATTCTCCAGGTGTCGCTTGGACATCTTGAACGTACTCCGCATTGTACGCGTCAACGTACAAAAACAAACATCAAGTCACTTGATTAGGCAAAACTGCTAGTTGCGTGTAAAATCCACAGTGAATCTGATGGACAATCACACAATTTCAATTGATCTGAAACCATAACAAATAACATCGGTATATTCTCCAATTGGCATTAAACAAAAAATTGGTTTCTTAGCCACTAAAATCACTAAAATTATAAGAAAAATTAAAACCGTTTTCTTTAATTTTAAAGTTACACAAATCTGATGGGAGAAGGGTAAGGCATATTGTATAGTGTGTTACAACTTTGTATGGAGGGAAGGAGGTCCAAAAAGCACAAAACTTACGTTACGTAATTTACCAATAGCTCCCATTAGAGTTGAGTTATGTTCTTGTTAAAAAACCTTCCAAGCAATGATTATTAAAAGGTACAATTTTAATTTTGCTTTTAACAGCTTTAGTCTTGGTTTTGACCATAAGAGACCACATCAAGTATATTTGCTGGAGAAGGCTAAAGCACTACAAAAAAATAACATAGCAGTACAGACAGATTCAAGATTTCATCGTTTTTTGATGCAAAATTTTTGTTACTTAAGAAAGGAAAGAAAAGCTCAAACCTGCATGACAATGACTGAATATGGATTATAGATGGTGTCATTGCAAGATCTATAAATATCTGGAACATTTTACCAATGTTACAAACAGTTGAAAAAAATGACTATTGGGTTACATTTTGGTTATGCTTTAGTTTTTATTGATACTGGGTTACTTATTTTAAGAGGAGCGAAGTTCTTTTGTGCGGCGAAGTTTTTTGGTTCTCAGTATAAGAGGGGCGAAGTTCTTCAGTTGTTTAAGCGACTGTGATTGCGTGTGTGCGTGTATTGGCAAGTGGTTTCAAAACTCAAAATAAAGGTAAACATATTTTTTAAATTAATAATTTCGTAAATTTTTATTTTTTTATGTTTTCCAAAAGGAGTTGTATAAATGCTGTATTAGCAAAAGCTTGCAGGTAGATACTAAGTGTGTGGTGGTGCAAAGTAGTATGTGTATGTGCAGTTATTTCTCTCCTTTTTTTTTGTTTTCCCTGCTTCCGTTCTATTTTTCTGTGGCCTTTTGTCTCGCCTTTCTACCTGAGATTCTTTTGTGAGGAAAACTAGTTGAACGTAAGAACTCACAACTGAACTGGAACTCCCCCAACTTTAACTTGAATATTTAAGAAATAGTAACAAACACGAAATTGTTGCATTTATAATGAATACATGAATTCGTGAGAGCGTTGCACTATCTTGCCTTGTCTTTTTTGCCGCTTGAGTTCGCTACAGTTTATTAACCCCTTGATGCTGCAGTGGTTTGAGAAGATTTCAGATTTGCTTGTAATTTTAACACTTTCGTCTTTTACGTTTTAATTTGTAGCAATATACTCGTTTTCATATCCAAGTACAGAAATAGCACAATGGTCTATTTGGGGGAAGGTTGATAGGAGCCGGTGGAGGGCAGTCAAATAGCTTATTCCCGTTAGCCATGCCCACGGATAGATTTCCGGAATTAGTTGATGGCACGCAACCCAAGCGTATCATTATTTACTATAAACACACATACATACTCCACTCGGCTTATTGACGTCGGCCAGTTCCACTGACCGTCATCATACCACTCGAACTTTATTCGCAGTCCCAACTCTTAAACAGTACGAAGTAGCAATTGGATGTGTGGGGTATTGTAAAAAAAGAAAACTATGGCAACGCATGTAGCCTTTTCATAGTGGAACAAAACCTTGCAGAAGTAGGTATGATCGTGCTCCATCTGTAAACATGTAGTAGTTTAATTTCGATCAGACTTGATAAAAATTAATTTAAGTGAGCAAAGTATATAGTAAATTAAGAAATCTACTACCCTGTTGAAATACTTGAGAGAAAACAGAATTAAAACATTTATTGTATAAGTTTATTAACAGCATAGAATTTTTCACTGTATAGAATTTTATTACAGGGAGGCCCGAATATACTGAATATTGTATATAAACGGTGGCCATAGTCAGACTTGCTTTTTTCTATGTGTTGCAATGTAGTGATACATAAGAAATATAAATGTGTATATGTATATTCTACATGTATACATATCCTTGTGCGTATGTTGAGTAGTAAAGTAATCATGAAGCCGGGATCAAAATTTCCATTAAATTAAAAAATATGAAGCAATCAAGTCGTCCTTGCCGACTTTGAGTATACCCTGTACCAAGTAGGGAAACTTTATAAAAGCAATCTCATTTGAATTTGCCATCAGTTCAAACAAAAGCTCACCGCCCAACCCGCAGCAGAGAATACATGCTATCTCGCTCCTTCTGCCTGTTACATACATTTTAGCGACTTTAATATACCCTTTTACCCTATGGGAACAGGGTATAAAAACAAAAGTTTTTTAAACATAAATGAAAGCAATCGAACTTCCTCACTCTTAGCCTATTAAAACAGGGCGTATCTACCTAATGTTTTTAATGTACTTTACATCAGTTTCGCACCACGGTTTCATACATAGCAGCACATACATACCTGTGTGTGCATCCAAGTATTGAAATCGAAGGCGTTTTTATCGTCCTGCTGACGCGTGAGTGAATATGTTGCTTGTCTTTCTTCCTTTTTCAAAACATGTGAACAGGTGAAACTTTTCACTCGCCTTACATTTTTTATTTAATCAACGCCCTTACCGCGGCTGTTGAATACTTGTATTGACACAATTTTAAATCGATCGATTTTGTTGCTAACTTTTACTGCATAAGAAATGCTGCTTGTCCAACTAATTGGTACAGTGACCTCAAGTAATTGAAGAGTCATCAGATCGTTGCCGTAATTTGTTAGAAATCAAGTCGAGCTGTGCGAGAATGTGTAGTTCTCGTAGGTCACAGGTCATTTGCAAGTTTTTTGACTTGGCAAACAAAAAAAAGAAGGCCGACATCTCCAAAAACGCACAAACATAAAATTCGGTCAGTTTTTTAGTAGACTTTAAATATGATAGGATATAAACAACTATTTTAAAGGCGATCAATATTTATGATTACAATACTTTTATTAGTAGATTGATACTTACATATATACCGCTTAAAAGCTCGCGCGGTTTTATTCTAATTGGTGGTCGTCCTTGTAACCATAAATATGTCCTCGCCCCCCTATTCAAGCAATAAAATGTAATAAGAAATAATAATGCGCCTAAAACTAGGCCATGTCGAGACCAAACAGCAAAACGAAATGAAAATGGCTAAATGCAGTCGCAACCAGCAGTCGTTCAGAGTGTGTGTATACGGGAGCGGGGACATTGTAGGGTTAATCCCTGACCAGACAAGGGGGGAATGGCACAAATGGAGACAAACTTGCGTGTCCTGATTTTGGGGGTTGGATTGGGAGCACTTGTATCTCTTTTGTTTTGCTATAAGAGTGTGTGTGAGAGTGTCTATTTGTATTTGTGCTTGTGGCTAACCATTTTATTGATTCATGTGTGACCGTTGGTCAATTGATTCAGATTTCATTTTGTACTTCATTTTTCTTCTCTTTTTTTGTTGTTTTAGTAGGGAAGAAAACGGGTTAGCGACACGAAGTAATAACAAGTTTTGGAACAAAATGGCATCCGGAGGACTGACATGTGTAAAATACATAACTTTCTTTTGCAACCTTTTGTTTGCAGTGAGTACAGTTAGACCACTTGTTACAACAACGTATTCACTATATATTTCTTTCAGCTCACTGGTTTGCTTATTTTCCTAGTGGGTGGAATGGTCCAATTGAACTATGCTCATTATTCGAACTTCGTTAGCGATCATATCTGGACCGCACCCATTGTACTAATGATTGTCGGTGCTGCTGTAGCCATCATTTGTTTTTTGGGTTGCTGCGGAGCTTTGAAAGAAAGCAGTTGCATGATACTCAGCTTTGCTATCCTTGCAGTGGTGATATTTCTTTTCGAGATTGGTTTGGGCATTGCAGGATATATTAAGCATTCGGATCTCCCACAACTGATGGAAACCCAATACAATATGACAATGAAGCATTATAAAGATCGAGAAGACTATCGTGATGCTTGGACCTTGCTCCAAACGGAATTGGATTGCTGTGGCACATACGGACCCAACGACTGGGAGACTATTTTTCCGAATAAGACCTTACCAGCGGCTTGCTGCACCATCATTAACTTAAACGAAGCTAAGGAGTGCACTGCCGTCCATGCAGCTCAGCAAGGTTGTCTGCAAAAGCTCTTGGGCATTTTGGATTCAAAGACTTTGACATTGGCTGGTGTGGTGTTGGCAGTGGCGGGTATTCAGGTTTGTTTTGCAAAGTTGTTTTTCTTTATCACTCATACATGATTCAAATCTTTCACAGCTGCTTACCATATTATTTGCCTGCTGCTTGTATCGTTCGTTTCGCCGCAGCTACGACCACGTTTAGGATGCGTAGTGAAGATCCCGTGTGTCGACTTTAATGAATTTTTGTAGTTTGTAGATTTGTCGTATACATACGAAATATCGTTGCCGTCTCTCAAACAAAAAAAAAAAAAAAAGGAAGCATTTACACAGATTACAGACTCGGAAGAATCACTTAATAACTCAACTTCAGCAAAGTAAACTGAGGATAAATGTCTCAATTATTTAATATAGCTCATACTACCACCATTATTACAAGTATCATTCCGTTATTTTTTGTTATTCATTATATTATCGGTAGTCTTTTAAATTTATTTCACCCCTCCAAACGCATACACCATATACATTTGTAGATTCCATCACCAAGCTATTGATATCAAAAAATTCATCATAATGCCCGATTGCCAATATCAGCACACACGGTCATATACATGATAACATACATACATATTACAAACATCAACCTTAATTACTCATATTTTAGTAAGAGTGTAAGTGTCCTTGCAACATTTTTATAAGCATTTAGAATTTATACATAAACATACACAAATAATATATATGTACGTGTATGCAAGTATGTGTGTGCGAAACTATTAGCCTACCCTATTCCAACCAGTAACCAAAGCATATCCCACCATTTAATTACTTGTTTTATAAGGTATATTATTATCTCTTTATATTATATACCATGTAAACCCAAAAATATTTGTTATACCCACTAAAGCGAACTGTAAACAATTTAAAAGACATTGAGATTGATATTAGTTGTTTCACAAGCAAAACCCATTTCGAATTTACACTTTTGTATTGGAAAAATTTACAATTATAAAGATCGTGTCATATGTATCTTGAGGCTTTAACTAATGCGATTTAATGGACGATCACACATGAATATGAATTATCAAATAATCTATGTTACACAAGCGGCATATTTGCAATACATATAGTAAACAATGATTGTCGTCGAGAATTAAGCATAATCACATTTATATATGTGCATTTCGTATATTTTGAATCTGTGTTAAACAACTGTGCAGCACTGAAAGAAACTTAAATAAATGAACAATTTTAAATCAGATGAAATGAATTGACCAAATCGACTCTCTCTATATACATATATGTATATTTATATATATATATATGCAAAAAGTGGTCATTTATAAGTCAGAAAGAAGACGTATAAGAAGTATAAGAGCTTAAAGAAGTTCGGACTTGCCTATGTTTCTATGCCCTTGCTTATTATAACTTATTACTGATTTTTCCGTCACTTGACTATTGATGATATTATATCGATATTATCAAGAATATGTATACTTTATGTGGTAATTAAGTCTGATGCATTAAAACAGTTTTTTTTTTCAAATGTTGCAGTGCTCCTTTATTGTCAAATGGAGAATTGATATAACTTTAGGATAAAAGAATTAGAAAGTATTATTAAACTTTTAATACCACTCTGCCCAACATTTAATCTTGTCAACCTTATACACTCTTACTAACACGGAAATAAGTCTGAGGAAATAGTTTTGATATTAGCCAATCGCTTATGTCCTTATCGATGCGGTCCTTCATTTATTGAATTTTGGTTGCTTGCCAACCATATGGAGTGTTATTTGTTTGATCGATAATAACTAGAAAAACAAAAACTTAGCAAACATAGCATTGTTTTAACGAATCGTTAAGAATAATTTTATATTTCACGTTAATATTTATTGAGCGAGTTGGAACAAATGTCCCAAAGTACAGAAACAATGGCACGTAAGGAGGTCACTGGTTTAAATCGCATGACTACTAAAGGCCTAAAGGAACTGTGCAAAAGGGACAAGTTGTATCAAACTCCACGTTTAAATGATGTTTTATATTTACACTACCAAGGTAATAAATGCGGTAAAGTGGTGTTGTTTTTGGAATAATATTTAAAACTAATTTCAGGTTTTCAATACATCGAATGTCTGGAAGACTATACAGAACTGAAGTGTCTGTGGTTGGATTGCAATGCTATTTCGGAGATTCAGGGTCTGGAACAACAAAGCAAACTGAAATGTCTTTTTCTGCAAAATAATCTCATTACTAAAATTGAGAATTTGAAGTTTTGTCCCGAATTGGACACATTGAATCTAAGTTCAAATCATATTCGTAAAATCGAGAATGTTGGCAGCGAGATTTTGCCCGTTTTGAATACTTTAAATATATCTTCAAATTATTTAAAGGATAGCGAAAGTTTGGCAGGTTTGATAGAATGCAAGGAGCTGTCCGTGCTTGATTTATCAAACAATCGTATAGATGATATAGTAATAGTAAAAATATTCGAACAGATGCCCAGTTTAAAGGTCTTGGTGTTGCAAGGAAACCCCGTGGTTTCCCGAATACCGCAATATCGTAAGACTTTGATATTGGCTTGTGTGAGTAAATGGTTTGAAGGAATTGCCTTTTTTCCGTATCTCCTTTCTGTGTCATATGTTTTCACAGAAGGAACTTACCTACTTGGACAGTCGCCCAGTGTTTCCAAGAGACCGTGCCTGTGCTGAAGCCTGGTATGTTTAAACGCCCATAAAAAGCAAATAGGGAATAATTTCCTGATTATAATTTGTGGGCTTTTGGATGGCTCCACCTACTGTGATAATTTTTATACCTTTATTGCTTTTGATTATATGTTATAGGAAACGAGAAGGATATGAAGGTGAACGGAAGGAAAACAATCGTTGGAACCGCCAGGAGCGTCTAAAAATACGCGATAGCGTTAACTGTGAGCACCATGCTAACCAAAGTGCAATTCATATTTATACATATGAACTATCTTTAAGGTACAATACGCATGCGCAATAAGCATCTTCCACCTGATCAACAGGAGCCACTGATTATGTCCAGTGATTCGGAGGCTGAAGAGGCTGCCAATAAAAGTGCGGAAAAAAGTCGCCAAAAAGTTGAATTGGAAAATAGCGTCAACGATGATATATGGGATGAAGTTTCGGAACAGACTTCAGAACACAACTCCACTAGCTCCAGTTCGGATGCATATAATGGGAGTACTACGTCCACTGCCGATCACATGGCAGAACAATTAAGTAATCCACGAGTAAGGCGTTTAGAAGGATGTCCCAAGTTGTTGTATGAAGCTGAAACGGGTGACATGGAAAGCATTGAAAAACTTGTCAAGACTTCGGATACTAAAAACTTAAAAATGGAAAACTTGAAAGATAAACTGATCGACATCGTTCAGAAGGACGAAAAGAAGGATCCCAGGGATTTAATGATTGGTGATGGAAACCCACAACAGACTCTATTACGTATTGAGGAGGGTAAACTAGAAGAAATGGATTTAAAAGTCCAAAAGACAATGTTAGACGAAAATGGTGATGGTGACAAAAAAGACACAGAAAAGCAAAATATTTCTGACCTACAAATTGGCTGCCATGAAACTTACGACTCTGGATCGAAACAAGAGTTATTTAAAGAAGTCCCAAAACAGGAAGATCTTTCAGAGCTGGACAGCGGTTCAGAGCAGGATGATGCCCAGTTATTGAACCAAAGCTGTCAGGCTCTTAAGGCAATTTCTCAAGAGAACAACCTCGGTGATGAGAACCCCACTCCCCAGCAAATTAAATCAAAGCTTATAGATGAAATGTACAGGAAGTATGAGACCGAATCTGTCGCAGAATCCAAATTACTCGATGATCTTTCGACTAACTATCAACTTGAAGACGAATTGTTTTATGAAGATAGTAAACCAGTTCTAAAAAACTGCGAGGAGGACAATGAACTAAGCTTGCCAACTAAATCGTGTAAACAATTGGAGTTGGAGCAGAACTGTCTAGAAGCTAATGAGAAATGTGCTCACGACATGGAGGAAATTGTTGGTTACTTGGACGACGATTTACAAGAGCTAATTCAAGCGACAGAACAGGTACGAGGCATTGAAATGGGACCAAATGATAAATCCGAAACGGACACAGATGAGGAAAGTCTATATGCCCAATGCCAGGGAGAGTCGCAACTTTTGGCTAAACAATTCGAGGAGCGCAATAAAAAATTTATAGAAAGACATAACGCAAGACAAGAAGATCAGAAGAAGCCCTTGGCGTCTGACGAAGAAATAAAAGAAAGTGCTGAAAAAGAAAGTGACGATGCAGACCTGTTCTTTGCCAAGGCTTTAGATGACTCAACAGATGATGTACCGAAACGGGTCTTTGGTTCAGAGCACGATATGCCCAGCCATCAATGGTCCCAGGAAGAGTGTATGCGTCAGTTAACTCTAACTGAGAATAGAGGACCATTTGTAAGTTCTACAAGTGCAGAGACAGCTGAGAAAATTTGTATTAAAATGGAAGGCAAATTAGCAAAGGAAGAAGAGTCGCTGCGCCAACTTTTGCAAGAACTCGAAAATAACGCTGACGATATGTACAAAACTGAGTCGGAAGTTGAGTATGTAGATGTCCTAACAGTAGAAGACACCGATACAGCGCATATATGTGACACACTCTTGAATGAAATAATTGACCAATTACAATACCACGATATAGTGACGGCCAAGAGCTACGATTTCGGTCCCATTGAGTCCGATGACGAATTTAGTTACTCGGCACCTCCAAATGTGGAAAGGCTGGTGCCGGCCGAATTAGAAGATCCTGCTAAGGGGAAATCCATTCGCGAATGCCTAAGTGCTTTTGACGACTTTTTAACAGCTGTCTCGGATACCAAAAATCCCAACATGTTGGGTCGTAAACCTACAACGAGTGCAGAGAAAATTAGGGCAGCCGAAGAGCTATTGGCGTTACAGCATTTGTCCAATTTTAATAAGGACACTCACGAGAGTTTGGATGCTCAGTTAGCCGGAGAGATGGAGAAGCGCAAACGGCAAGTTGCTAAGTCAGCTGCCCGCTGTTTCGGTCAAAGGGAAAAATATGATGATACCCTGGAAGTCGTAGATAATCGATTGGTGGTGGTTAAGAAGGATACTGGGAAACTCGAGGAACTGCCTCCACCACCTGCCTTGGTAAGTGACAGTGATGACGATGATGCTTACGACACAGCCAGTGAAGAATATTTGGAAGAGGATGGCAAACACGTCTCGAGAGGAATTTGGACAAAGCCTTATGTCCCAAAGCCACGCAAATCCGCCGAACATTTAGTAGCTGAGGCGATGGAACGTAATCTCTTTAATCAGGTAGACAACGAGAATGAGGCTGAGAATGTTGAATCGGAGCAATTCTATTCACTGGATGCCAGAAACACATTTGGTTCTCTTGATTCGGAGTTTTTTCAAAAGCTCGACTTGCAGCAGGTAAAAGGTTTTGATGAGGCGGATATAGCCACTGCATGTATGCGCAGCTACAACGAATTAAAGGCCTGCATGAAGTCTGGATCCACTCAGCTTGAATTAACTAAGGAAGAACGTAATATGCTTCAGGAGTTCTTACCCAAGGATAATGAGACCGAAAACATTTCGGCTAAAGTAGCAGAAGAAAATGATCTCCTTAGGAAAATGATGGAACGCATGAAGGAATTTGAAGAGCGGGAGAGTCAAATGGAAACAGTATCAAAAACCGATATAAAAGAAACCAGCTTAGACCCTGCCCAGTTGAGCTTAGGCGGTTGTCATTTATATGAGAGAAAAAGTCAATTAGTGTTTACAGAGAGTGACCCAAAGCTAGAACTAGAAACTGAAACGATCATTAATTCTATGGAATCAGATGTTGTTACTTTGGCAGAAGAGGAGGAGGTGGTAAAAAAGCAAAATGTAAGGAAATTCGAAGATCAAAGCCAATTAGAGTTTCAACCAAGTGAATTAACCAACTCTCAAACAACTCATCCACCTAAATCATCTTTGCAGTGCAACATAGATGAAGATATAAGGTCAGATGTCTCTACGGACTATGAGTCAGAGGAGGATGTAGCTGTTGTAGAGCCTCCCAAACTACCCGATGACGTCCTTAAAAGCTATTTTTATAAGGATTGCGAAGATTTTTCGCAAGTGCATAAGCTTGAAGAAGCCGAGTTACAAGATCTTAATAAATTGAAAAATTTTGGGAACCAGAATGAACACACGAAAGTGGAGAAAAAAGTTGATGCCTTAGTGCAAAATGAACAGACAAATATTTTGAACGAAGCGTCTGAATCAAAGGCAAGACCCGAGCAATCGATGTCCAAGGGTAAAGAAAATGCCAAAGCCAAATGGGACAAAATAGCTAAGAAATTACATGAGTTTGTTGATATGGAGGGGATGGAAAAACTGGAGAAACAAGAGTTCTGTGAAAGCAACGACGAAGATGATAGCGATGAAGACAGTTTCAACGAATTGGCTAAGTTTAACCCTCTGGAAACCATAGGATCGAAGCAAACAAACTCACACGCAAACGCAGAGAATAATACTGAAAATGCAGCAAGTGGGGACGGGATTAGGGATAATGCTCCCCACATTAACACCGAATCCAAAAGTTTTAAGTTAGACTACTTTGAAGCCGCAGAACATGACACCGAGCCAACACAACTTAAGACAGAGCAAATTGAATGCAATCTTGAGATCCTAAATGATGACGGAGACATTGTGGTCCAGAATATAGAAGTGGAGGCCCATGTCTCCTACGAGATGAAATAATATTTTTATTTGTTTTTTATAATTTCTATGAGCCTTGTAAATCTCAATTAGTAAAGTAATGAACATTCCAAAAACCAAAAAGGTTCTACACATTATTGATAAGTAATCCGAACATACATAACCAGTATAAACCGCTTAACAAAGAACAGCTATAAAGAAATTAATAAAGTGGCAAAGTAGAAATAAGATTAGCTCGACTTTTTGCTTGGCCCCGACTGGACTTTATATCAAAATTGGCACATCTTGAGCCACTTAAAACCAGTTTTCTGTTTGAGGCGAACCGGTTTAAATTCTCTTTTATTTATTTCCCTAGAGAAATTTCTATAGAGGGCAATCATATAGATTGGGTCTTAGGGTTATCGATTATCACTGATTATGCCCGACTTTTCAAAGCATGAAATGTGTCCCAAGCATTACCAAGCAAAATAGAAATGTTTTTTATTGCATTGATGGTTCAAAAATTTCACCAACAAGCAGCTGGTCACTGCGTGCTCAGAGATTATTCTAATGTTTTTATTTTAATTTGGTGTATATATACACATATAAAGAACATGATACATATAAATGTACATATATACAGAAGGTTTCATTGCATAATGGTTCCATTTGGGTACCCCCCTGCTCGACCTCGGCAACAAGTTTGGAGATTTTCATCTTCCAATGGACTGATGTTTATTTTTGGGGGCAGGTACTTGCTAGGGATCTGTCCGTTGTCACCTTACCGCAGTTTATTTGAGTTGTCCAAATCGTGATGCTTTTAATAAACAACAATGGTAGAATTTTTTAGGCCACTCAAGTTCATAGCGATAAGATAATTTTTGGACCACTTGACGGTTTTAGAACCAGTTTGCAGCGGATATAAAATATTAACGGTAGATAATACCTACAAGATAGGTATGTATGACTAGAATAAAAATCTAATTTTTATAAGCGTAGAAAGATTTTATTTTGCTTTTATATTCCTCTTAAGTCTATATCTTTAACATGTCCTCAATTTTACTTTCCTTGAAAAGGTTCAACTAGTTTATCATAAAGATTTTAATTTCTTTACTTTTACTTGGACTTAAGATTCACTTTAAAAGGAACCAAATTGCATCAGTACAATCAAATAGGTCAGCATCGCAGTGAAGATCTGAAATAAAATAAATTTTGAATTGAAAAATGTAATTTGCTCCAAATTTTTCATGCTCACCGACATAAGGAGACCATAATCAATGTTCATAAAACCTTCGGCATTTATCGCTAAAGCATCCTGTTCCACCTGCATTGAGAACTCCACTAAGAGAATATAATAGTCCTTTAGACCAGACCCTTTTTGGCAGTGTAAAACACAGGATAAGCCACGTATCTGACTGCCAATAAGCACGTGCTATGGAGTATAGGATCAATGTTAAATTATTGTTTAAGTAATCAAATCATAAACCCACCTGTCTCTTTGAAAACTCACCACAACTACATAAGGCAAATATTAATGCTAACTGGGGCACAAAGCTGGCACAGCTCATACCGATATTTACATGACTGTAGACATCGGTTAGAGCCAATAGTGTCCAATAAATATTAACCGTTGCATCCAAAAACATGACCACGAATATAAATAAAATCGACCATCCGTATAGACTATTAAATCGATTATATAACCCGTACAACTCCATGTAAGCCTGCTTGAGACTCAAGAGGAATTCTAAGGAACGAAGCCGTTCACAATTACCATTCAGGAAACAATTCGATGTTGACAGACGACATCTAAGTACCCGATGTAATTGTTGGTACAATAGTTCGACATGGAAAATCAGTAACTCGCCATAAAGCAGAAACAGAACAGTTTGACATCGATTGATAAGCACTGGTCCTAGTGAATGCAGAAAGTAACCCACATAATTGCCATTACTACCTAGGTATACGCCTGGTGTGAGCGTCAAAATACTGGCGGATCCCAGAAGAACCAGTTTTAAAAAACGCAATCTGGGTACATTTGTTCCCGGTACTTGGGCTTGGTATTCAAAGCGCAGTTCCAAGCATTTTAGCTCTATGCAGAACTCGTAGAATCCTTCATATTGAAGCACGACTTGAAGCAGTATCACCAACATTGTGACCATATGTCCCACGAACACAATGCCACTAACTAGTTGTGAAACAGGTAGATCCTCCTCGTTCGGCGGAGCGAACATGGCCAAACTGAACAAGAATATTTGCACCAAAACAATGACAAGTGTGTAGAACTTTTGTATTTGTTGCCAAGAAGGTTTTTCGGCCCAGGGCACCAGTCCTAGGACACCAAAGTACTTTAGGTAAGGATAAAGGCCGTAAAGCATGTTGGTTTGAATACTTCAATTGCAACTGGGACCCAATCCAACACTGAAGCAATAAATTTTTCAGTTGCCCTGCAGATATTTAGGAAACGATAAACTTGTAATTAAGTAAATTAGCTTCCTTTTAAAGAAAACCAAATTACTGTAAAGTCCATAAAAATACCTTTGGTTCAAACTATATAATAAATTTTTGTTATACTTTAGTTCTACTCTCAGCTAATAGCTAGGGTATCACATAGCAGATACATTAGTATTTGATTGCGTGGTAATATAATAATTAAAAATGATTTATTTTGTTGATTACAGATTCGTGATAAAATGAAAAACAATCTGATTATAACCAAATTCTAAATGATTCGATAAATCTATCATGTTACAAAAATACCCTACAATACATCTAATGTTCCAAATCAGGAATCTTTTTATTAGGCATATGTCTGTGGCAACGGACAAGTCTTGGAATTAAATGTATACCCCACAGGTAAAACTGTTCGGTTTAATTCAATTTAATCCCATGTGAGTATACAATTACATCTACCCCCCTCGCCCTTACACATTTCACGTAACTTTTGGGGCCAGTGCTGGATTTTGTTTACTGATAAGAATTCTTGTACACTTGTCGTCAAAGTTGTATTGAATTAATTATGAAATATATGTAAAGTGAATGTACATACATAACCGACTCTTAGAAAGCGAATAATAAAATGTAGCGCAATCAGCTCATTCCTATGCTAGAAACAGCTGATAACGATAATAAATATGAATATACATACATATATACCTGGAATAGCAACGAGGTATAAATAAGACCACATCGCGTTGCTGAGGTTCAGTTTCTAAATTGTTGGCTAAACGTTAACTCTAAAATTACATTGTATATAAAAACAAGACATATAATCAAAAAGTGAATGAAATTTTGTTTAATTGAAGAAACATTTAAAAGAAAATCTTGAAGTGTTGATTGAAACTATGGCAGTTAGTATATTTTATAATAAAAATGTTTCTTTTAAATTGATTTAAAATAATTATATATATAGGGCGAGAAAACCGATTGTGTAACTTAAAACTATCAACGTTTAAAGCTTTGCAAAATTTGAAATATTAAATATAAATATGAAAAATAATCAAACTGTCACAATTTTGAAAAACTTTTTGATCACTGTAGTTGTTCAATATTTTCATTGAGTGCTTTTCATGAACAAATATGTCTTAAATAAAATTAGTTTAAAAATTTTAAATTGATACGGGGATATTGATCATTAATAAGTCGAACATAGCTTTTATAGTACAATTATAAACATTTTATAGTCTAAAATAGTTTTCTCAATACATCCGTGATTTTTATGAAAGTTCAATATAACCTTTTTAATAACAGAAGAAACTTGGAAAACTAGAATTTTAATTAGATTTCAATAACTGCATTTTCGTTTTTACAGCTAAATCTTCGTATAGCTATTATTGGACAAAGCAATTTCGCTTCAGATGTATTGGAACTGCTTTTAGAGCGGTCGAATATTGAAATCGTTGGAGTCTTCACTATTCCGGATAAAGGAAATCGCGAGGATATTTTAGCAACAACAGCAAGGACTCACAAAATACCCGTCTTCAAATTTGCAAGCTGGAGGCGGAAGGGCGTGGTCATACCAGAAGTTCTCGAGAAATATGCATCACTGGGAGCCACATTAAATGTCCTGCCGTATTGTTCCCAATTTATTCCTATGGAAGTGATTGATGGAGCAGCCTTGGGCAGCATTTGTTATCATCCTTCGGTTTTACCACGCCATCGTGGTGCCAGTGCCATTTCTTGGACCTTAATTGAGGGTGATGAAGTAGCTGGATTTAGCATCTTCTGGGCGGATGATGGCTTAGATACGGGTCCGCTGCTTTTAACTCGTCAAACTAACGTTGAACCAACGGATACGCTAGACACAATTTACAAGCGTTTTTTATATCCAGAAGGTGTTAAGGCTATGGGAGTTGCTGTGGACTTGATATCCAAAGGGGAAGGCAAAAAGATAACTCAGACTGAAGTGGGAGCTACGTATGATCCGGCCATGTTTAAGATAGAAAACCAGTTTATTAACCTAGGCCAAACAGCGGAACGTATTTGGAATTTCATCAGGGGCTTAGATTCTGTCCCAGGAGCTATAGCTATTGTTGTTCACAACAATGGAGATAAGGTGGAGGAGGAACAAATTCGCCTTTTCGGTGCCCATCTATACTCGGCCGGGCCAGTCACTAAAGCGCAACCTCTGCGTCTAAAAGGCCTCTCCAAACCAGCGTGGATTCATGAAGGCGGTCTGCTGATTGAAGGGACAGATAGAGCATTTGTCAATGTTCGTCGGCTAAAACGTGGCTCTAAGGTCATTTCCGCCAGCGATTGGTTTAAGCAGGCAAATCAACAACCCCTTGAAGATCTTACTGACGACGAGGTGGCCAAGAAAGGTTCCCTCGCTTCCATTTGGCAAGCGATTCTTAAAGACTCTATTGAACCGTCTACCGATTTTTTTGCTGCCGGCGCTGGGTCCATGGATGTGGTTCGCCTCGTAGAGGAAGTCAAGGAAGCTTTTGATGTGTCGCTGGAGAATGAGCATGTGTTTATGGCTCCTGTCTTTGAAGAATTTTTTGACCAACTCGTTAGAATTCTACGCCAAGGCTCTTCGTCGGCAGGAGAAAGATGCAAACAAGTGCCATTTAAGAAGTGTCTTCTAAAAGCAAATAAGCGAGAGATTCGTGTGCCAATTCAGCTTTTTATTAATGGAGAGTTTGTGGATGCTGAAGGCGAACGGACTCTAGATATTATTAATCCGACAAATGAAGAAGTACTAGCCAAGGTAGCATGTGCATCTGCAAAAGATGTGGACACTGCAGTCCACGCAGCTCACAATGCTTTCTATGGTGCCTGGAAGCAGGTTTCGGCAAGACAAAGGGGACAGTTGATGCTTAAGTTAGCTGATCTCATGGAACAACACAAAGAGGAGCTGGCCACAATAGAGTCAGTGGACTCAGGAGCTGTTTATACTCTGGCCTTGAAGACTCACATCGGAATGTCCATCGATGCCTGGCGATATTTTGCTGGTTGGTGTGACAAGATTCAGGGCAATACGATTCCTGTCAATCCGGCCAGGCCAAATAATGTACTTACCTTCACTCGTAAGGAACCAATTGGTGTTTGTGGCCTCGTAACGCCGTGGAATTATCCTCTGATGATGCTTTCCTGGAAAATGGCTGCCTGTATAGCAGCTGGCAATACTTGTCTTATAAAACCAGCTCAAACGTGTCCTCTAACTGCATTGAAGTTTGCTGAACTCACAGTTCTGGCTGGTTTTCCACCGGGTGTTATTAATGTACTGCCTGGCAAGGGTTCAGATGCTGGTCAGGCTGTTGCTGATCATCACCTGGTGCGAAAACTGGGCTTTACAGGATCTACACCAATAGGGAAGCATATTATGAAGTCTTGCGCGGACTCCAATCTAAAAAAATGTTCCCTGGAATTGGGAGGCAAAAGCCCTTTAATCATATTTGCAGACTGTGATCTGGACAAAGCTGTGAAGCATGTAAGTAGACTGCATCTGTGAACGCTCTGAATTATTTGACAAATTAGTCATTTTTTAAAAATGTTTTCAAATTTAGGGCATGTCTTCGGTGTTCTTTAACAAAGGTGAAAACTGCATAGCTGCCGGTCGCCTCATTATCGAAGATCGCATTCATGATGAATTCGTGCGCCGTGTTGTTAAGGATCTGCGTTCAATGACCATAGGAGATCCCTTGAGTCGTTCGACAGCCCATGGGCCACAAAATCACAAAGCACATTTCGATAAGCTAATTGAGTTCTGTCAACGTGGTGTAGAAGAAGGTGCTACTTTAGTCTATGGGGGTGGGCCTGTACCAAATTTAAAGGGTTACTTTTTCACGCCCACCGTTTTCACCAATGTAGAAGACAACATGTTTATAGCTCAAGAGGAATCTTTTGGCCCCATTATGATAATATCCAAGTTCAATGGCAGTGACATCGATTCTGTGATGCATCGCGCTAATCGCACGGAATATGGCCTGGCCAGTGGCGTTTTCACTAAGGATATTAGCAAGGCTCTCAGTTTCGCCGATCGCATTGAAGCTGGCACTGTTTTTGTTAATGTCTACAATAAGACTGATGTGGCAGCTCCATTTGGTGGATTTAAGCAGAGCGGTTATGGAAAAGATTTGGGGCAGGAGGCGCTTAATGAATATCTTAAGACCAAATGCGTCACTATTGAGTATTGAGACATAGGCATGGCAAGTGCGCTAATTTAGATTTACGCTTCGAGTAAAAGACTTTCAATATAGTTCTAAGTACTACTATATATACTAGTAAATTTATCTATCTAATAAATTCAATTATATCCAAACTTGCACAATCAGACATAAAGATTATGATTGGCTTGTCAATCGATATTTAATACAACAACTGGAAAGATGACAATTACATTGAAAATGTCCTGAGTCGGACTTGCACGAATTTTGTGCGCTACAGGTAAATTGGCAGTTTATCAATTTCAAATGCGCTAAATCTTTTATTTTTAATAGAGAAAATTTGATTCCACTTACGACGGAATAAAAACCTTAGAACAGAACATTAGAACAAAAACATAAAATGAAAGATTTTAAAGAAATTTTTCAAAAATATTTATTTTATTTTTCTCGGAACGATGAATTATTTAAATTACAATTGAATTTGAAGCTAGTGGAACTTTTTAGCACCACCTATATTGAAACGATTGTAGGACTTTCCAGGATTCACCTAAGACTGAGCTAATCAACGAAAAGAAAAAAATAATCTAAACGCCCACTACTCGTTCTACTTAAGCACTTAAACTTTGCCATTTCTGCGAAAACAGCCAAGTAAACGACAACAGCAACAATAAGTATAACAGCAAATTGCAGTTACAATTCTCCACATTCATCCCCTGTTCCTTGGCACCAAGACAATTATAGCTGCTCATGGTTGGCAAAAGTTTTTGGCAGACAAAGTGGGTCAACTTGCTTGGCTCCCCCTTTCCTACTTTTTAAGCCTACTTCTTCTTATCATGCCTTGAATGGTTCTACTTGATTTCTTCCTTTCATTCTGCACAACATAATTTAAAGGCTTAAGTGCTGTGTAGTGTAGCCATATTTCGATTATTCTCGAAGTCGTTGGGCATCAGATCCCACTTAGAACAAGTTTGCAAGCTTTTTACATTAGCTTGGCGTGTTTCAAACATAAACTCTCTCCGCCCTTTGTTACATCTCTTGTTCTATCTCTTTCATTCTCTCAATCTCTCTTCCTCTCTATTGCACACTCAGTTATTAAATTAACTATAAAGACATGTGCGTTCCCTTTTCTCTTGTTGTTATTTGCTTTGCCAGGCGTCAATTTATGCAGCATCCTTTTGCGTGTATGTATGTGTATGTGGTGTATGTGTTTCTGGCTATGTGTGCTACTTGTTTTTGGTGTTAATTTTGATTGATGTTGATTAGGGGACGACAACGTCAGAAAACAGAAACAAATTACAAGATACACGTAAGGATTTGTGAGTTGAATAAGATAATAATAATTGAAAGAAAGTATGTTAGATTATCTTATAAAAAATATATAAATATCGCATACAACAAGTAAAAATTGGCTGTTAAAGCTAAACAATACAGATCGCTTAGAAAGATTCCTGAACTTATTACAAGCTTCCTAGCATAGTTAAAATAGTTAGTAAGGTTCTTGGCTGCACCTATTGGAAGAACTTAAAAAAATCAAACAACATGAGTTATGCGACAACAAAGCCCAAGAACCCTTTGTATAACACTTTTTCGGCCAACGACTAAAAACAGCTGAGAAATGACGTAATTAAATTAAAGAGAAAAAACTTAGAGATTTCTATTTTCTCTCTCTTTGGCAAACATGAAGTTTCATCACGTGGCCTTAACTCAATTTTTCGGCTCTCGCTCTGAATTTTTTGTAATATAATTTGCCAATACTCCCGGCAAGGTTTAAACTAAAAAACTTTCTCAATCAAATAATCAATAAATATTATATTACAGAGAGAAAAAGAGAGGTAGAGAGAGAAACAGTGCGCAAGACACGGCGGCGAGAATTCTTTTGGAAATTCGCCATAATGGAAAGCAAAAAAGTTTACCGCCTGCTGCGCCGATTTAATTGAAATAGAGCCGGGAAGAGCGCAGCGCATGGGCTCAACCGGTCGCAAGACAAAGATAGCGTATTAGATCTAGAAGTAATACGAGCTGTCAAATGCAACTTAATTTCCTAAGCTGAACATGCATTAAGCAAGAGGCTATGTACTTATCAATGACAAGATACTGTTCCAAAGAGGACCAGAACATAACATTCTTGAAGGAGTCATATGACAATCGAAAATTTTTTAAACGAATTGAGTTATTTAGAATTAGAAGAATATACAAATATTACTAAAAAAAAAAATATTAAAAGATTAACAATCTATGTTAGGTATAAAGTTTGATATTCATCTGCACTATCTGATACCGGGGTACATAAACAGTTTTACAACCCCTGAACGGAATTGCAAATCATAGCGAAAGCAGTTTGAAAGCTCTTTAAAATCCTCACTTTCCACCTGCTCGCCAACTTTCTCACGAAGTCCTTGCAGTGAACATTCCAACGGCAAGGGGCACTCAGCTGAGCGAGCGAGAAAGCTACGCCGCGATAGCGCGAAAAAAGCTCTGACACTGGCATTTTTCCACGCAAAAGCTTTCTCTTGCACCTCGCACCATAACCCCCCCTTGAAATAGCAGACCTTCAATCCTCCCACTCCACTGACTGTATTAACACCCATAGACGGACTGTTAGCGATGGCGATTCGGTAGCCCCGAATGGCGCCGAACGATTCGATTCCCAGCTGCAAGTGCTGCGGCGGCGTTAGTCGATGTCGACACTGGTTTGGCACTATCATTGGCGTTTTAACTGTGGACGGTTGCTACTCGCATTCGCTGGCGGATTAACGGCACATATAAATATATATATATGTACATATATTGATATACATACTTACACATAAATATATATATACACATATTTATATATGTATATACATATATTTATATATTAATTAATACATTAATATGAACCTAAGCAAACGAAATTTAAGAAAAAGACCTCTTAAACATCTAATATCTGCATACGTGTGGTTGTGTGAGAGCAAATTATCCAGTTTTATAAACCCTTTTGGTTATATAAAAACATCATTACCAAAAAAACTAGTGAATAGTGCCTTAAAATAAAATATCATCTAACTTAGATATTTAACTAAAGTCCAGTGATATAATAAGAAAAATGCATATATACAAATTGTGGAAACATTTTTCAAGCTGATTACGTCGACGAGAACGAGGACATCACAGTGTGCGTGTGTCTGTGTGTGGCGTGTGCATGTATGTGTGTGTGCGTGTATGTGACAGGCACAGCCAAGAAATCCTTGTAAAACTTATATACATACTGAAATTCGATTTTTTTCCGTTCATCTTTGCTGCTGCTATGGCCACTAAAAAAATATAATTCTAAATAAAACCGAAAAAGAGATTTGATTTTGAATGAAAGCAAAAAATATTAAATCAAATAATACATCAAAATATGTTTTAATCGAATAACATTTTGCGCTTGGTTATAGATTTACCATAAAAACATTGAAAAAAAATCTTGAAAAGATTGATAGAAACTTTCCGTAAGTTCTTATATAAAATGTCTTAAATTTTGGCTCTCTGTTCAAGGTATTGACTCACTTCAATCTGGATAAATGTAAAACCAATGTGAAATATATAAAGCCGATAAACCCGATTCGCTTGTTTAAAATTTATTCTACTATTATGCAAGTCCTTTCGGTTATGCATACGTTTTCAGGTTAAAGTTCTTTTTTTGGTTAGTTCCTATGGTTATGCAAGACAATAAAAGGAGTTCTTTATAATAATCAAGGGGCCGTTGGGAGACGGGACTCCCATTGCCGACTGTGCCGATAGCATAAAAGACTCGTCTATCTTATCAACGTTTTTGAAAAAAGTATCCATAATTCGGAACGTATCTGACATAATTGACATGGCTTCAAAATTATATAGATGCATTATATAGATGGTTAAAAAGATAGTAAAATTACACAAATTATTTGAATATACATACATATCCATATATACTATATTAATATGTATGGTGGTTCTCCCCTTGCATAGACACACACACACACATATACACATGTCCCCCCACTTATAAGGGATATCTCTCTTTTTCTTTCCTCTCTCTTTATCTGTGTGTATGTGTGTGTGCAGCAGTAACATTGCCTACATTTCTGAGCCATGCCCTTTAACTAGACATACGCCTCTTATGCCCCAGTCCCGGCCCCCCACAATCAGGCCCACACCCCTACCCTTGCACTCAGCATTGCCACAGGCAGAAGCTAAGCCGCAGCCACAAACAGAACTGAACTAAAACCAGAGCAGAGTATTTTGCGCGTTGCGCAATGTGGAACGTCGACAGCGACGGCAACGTCAACTGCGGCCCTACATAAAAGTAAGTCAAAATGAAACAAAAAGAAACCCGAAAAAATGAAATAAAAGAAAGAAAAAAAAATACAGAAGTCTATGATAACCACTTGGCATAATCAACATTATCATTATTATGTTGCCAAGGGAATCGTTATCTACTCCCGTTTTCATGGAGAAAGTATTGCATACTTTTGGGCGTCAGCTAAAGAAGAAAAAAGGACAAATTGCAACGATAAATTTGTTAAATTGAAAACAGATTAAACGCCCCCCTCTCTGCCCACAACATATGTATGTCTTGTTTTGCCGTGATTGCACAGCCCGAGTGCCTCTTGGGAAAGTCATTAAGCTGGCGCCCAGCTGACAACGTTCCTTTATGTTGTGTCCATCTGGACCATCCTAAAATTATATTTTCGTTCAATTCCAAAGCTGCAGTAATACCAAAAGAAAAAAAAAATAATAATAATCAAAAAAACAGAAAAAAAGGAAAAACGTTCCAAGCCAAGTTCCAGAGCGGCACCCTCTCCCCAATTGATTGGCGTTATACCTCTCTGAAAGTCTCTATTTCTCTCTCTCAGACTATCTCTTTATCTCTCGCTCCGTGCGCATGCCTCTGCCCAGAGCAGGATGGACTTGTCGAGGCTTTTTTCATGCTCTTGCCTAAGATTACATAACAGTTGGCAGCAGAGTGTGTGGCATGAAATCTGGCTGGCAAGCTGACTGCAGTTCCATTTTACGTAAACCAAATCTATAAATTCCCCAAAAATCGACCATACCGTAAAATATGCAAATCAGATAATCAGAATGAACTATCCAAAGCTAAATTAGCCAACTGGGAAAACTTTTGCAAGTTATCCAAAACTATAAAGAATTTTTTTATATCAAGTGTCCTTGTGACAAAGAACAAAGAACAAAATAATTTAAGCTAAACAAAACGAAAGAAAAATCTACGCCATCCTACTACATCAAAAACAACAACAACAAAAATGAAAGAAAACGAATGAAAAAGAAAATGGAAAAATAAGACAAGCAAAGTTTATATAAGCAGCAAAGATTATGGAAAACCACACGGAAAATACAACATTATAGTCAGTTAGTGCTGAAAGTATTCCCTCTTTCCCTCTTACTGGGAGTATTAACTTATATGCTCTTAACAGGTGGTATTATTCTTAAGTAAAACTTAATTTTTCTTTCAGTACGAAAATTTAAGCGCAAATCTAACCAAAACTGCTACAAACATTCCGATAAATCGAAACCAACAAAAAAACAAAAACCAATTTTAAAAAATGTTGTACCAACGCAGTTGATTAAGAAAAACTCACAAAAAAAAAAAAAACAAAACATAACAAATTAAACACCAATAATTAAATCTATAAATAATATAAATTAATATTCATAAGGATAAGGCGTTCAAAATTTAACCGTAAACGTTAAGCAGCGACACAAACCCAAGGAGAATTACCAAAATAGTTTTAAACTAGCTTTATTGAAGATTTAAGACACCCTCCTAACTTATTTGACCCAAGTGACAAGGACAAGAAACACATTAAAAACAAACAAAAAAAATATAAACAGCAAAAATGGCCGATAAGAAAATTGGTGAATATTATGCGCCACCGCCAAAGATGGGCAAATGGGAGGGTTTCAAAAAATTCCTATGGAACAGTGAAACTAGCCAATGCCTTGGACGAACCGGTTCCAGTTGGGGTGAGTACTATCTAAAATTTCACATCTTTATTATTGTTTTCTAAGATAAAAAAATAAAACCCTCTTACTAACACTAATCAGATCATTTGAAGGGCATCCATTCATTCTGTCTATCAATCTATAACTTATATCATATGGCTATATAAGCCCTGTGATAATTCGTGAATATTGCATTTCAATTATATTGAAGAATATGCAATTATTCTGAATTCCTTTGGTAAGCATTACCAAAAGAACAGAACACTCATAGGTACAGTTATAAATGGATTATTATACAATCTTAAATAATTATTGACTATCAAAGTGTTCCTATTGGAGGATCACACATACTCTTTAAAATAGTTTTTAGAGCATTGACATGTTGAATAAAAAAATGTTCAACTTATTGCAGATTACTTTTATTGATATATAATGGAAAATATTATAAATATAGTAAAGAGAACTAGGAATCAATTATTCATCAATTCTCATAAATAAACAATTATTTAAAATATTTAAAAAAGTTAAGTACTTTTCTTCAAGCCGCCAACTTGTGCAAAATTCATGAATTGCCTTTGCAAATCAAATACAATTCTCTAACAGTTGACATTAATCTTGAATATCGATCTTTATTGAATAAGCTTTCGACAGCTTTTGTAAGAAGCCATTTGCAGTTCAAAAAGTCATGTACTTTGACTTAGCAAAGTGCCTGCAACCCATTATCTAAAAATAATAGTTAACACTGCGTGGACACCCTGCTGCACCTTTTGCTCTTACCAAGCAAGCGTGGAACACGTGGAGGCCAGTAAAAGTAATCGAAGTTCCAACGATTGCATAACAATTATCAAAGGCGCCAGTCGACCCAGCAAAAAAAAAACAGAAGAGCAAACGTTTTCGTAATATTTAAAAAACATATAATTTCCATAGAGGAAGAACCGAGGGAGTGGGTACAGGACGGGCTGAGTTGGGACAGGCTATGACTAATCGTTCGATTCCGTGTGTAAACGCCATGACAACGGCAAAAAAACAGCAAAGAAAAAACACGGAAGAAAAGGCCAAAATTTTGTCATAAATTTTTTATGGACAAAAGCCCACAAAGAGAAGCTTTCGGTCCCCCTTTTGTAATTTATGATAGTTAAATTTTTGTTATTCTTTTTTGATTTGTATATACATTAGACACAAACTATATGCTGATAGTCACTTTTGTTTATTATCGGCTTTTGCTGTTTATGCTGATAAGTGAAGGCACTTTGACTAATTGGATAAAGCAATTTCGATAAGGCAAAAGGCAGCCTGGTAAGGTCAGTTATCAGATCTAGAAAAATAAATCTGGAAAATTGCAAGAAACTCAAATTCATTCTGAGATTTGTATCAGAGAGTTTGCAGAGAGTTATGGGGCAATAAGAAATGATTTTCATCAATTTGTTTGGTACGTGTTATTTTGTGCTTTATTGATATTGGATTTTGGTTTGCCAATCAATTGAGCAACCCCTCACACACACACACACAAACATCGATGTCAGTTGCAACCCCGTACTCCTCATTTTGCACGCTATCCGTCCATCCACATGTCATTTCTCAATCTTCCAAAATTGTACTCAAACTGTCTCTGGCACGTGCTGGATTGCCTGTTGGTATATTTTTAGCAAACTTTGTGTCTCCTTTTCTTCGCAGGGCTCTTTCCCTGCCCTGCTGCTATACTCGGGATACCTTGGCTTACATTCACTGACTGAAGAGTCAAACATAATCCATATCCGATGTTAAACATAAAAAATAAACATGTTTTTTTTTTTCTTTTGCGAGAATTCCAACGGGTGCACTAAGTGACCACACCTCCCGCCCAACCGACCGAGGGGCGCTAGCCGCATAACGTACAGCTCGAGTCGCGGGAACAGTTCATACGTACAGACAAAAACGAAAACTAAAGCTAGCTAAGAGCTAAAAAAGAAAGTACAGTATTTTTTAGTACTGGAAAAGAGAGTTCTGTACTGATTACATGATTAAGACGATTATAATCAGAACAAAGAATTCGGAAAGGTTCATGCAACAGCGTGACAGAGATAGAGGTATAAAGTTTCTAGTAGGTCTACAAGGAACACTAAAATTTATTTGGTTCAATATATCACCTTTAAGAAGCTTGTGCATAATAATGACGCCAAGCATTACTCTACGATTAGTGAAAGAAGGAAGGCCAAGTAAAAGAAGTCTACTAGAGGTCTACTAGTACGATGGCAAATTGACATTACGATCCCAGTTCAGACCACGAAGAGCAAAAAGCAAGAACTGTTTTTGAACCGACTCAATTCTTGCTTGGTGTGATTCATACTGAGGTGACCAGATGCAAGATGCATATTCTAAAATAGGACGGACCAGTGAGGTGAAAAGAATTTTAGTTGTATATGGATCGTCAAACTCCTTTGACCATCTCTTTACAAACCCAAGAACGCCCATAGCTTTACCGACGGTAGAGGAAATATGGGACTTAAACGTTAGTTTACGGTCCATCAGGACACCCAAGTCATACATCTCATTAAGACGTTCTAATGGTGTATTAGTAAGAAAATAAGTAACTAAATGCGGAGAAGTTCTATAAAAAGTCATGACCTTGCATTTAGTTGCATTTAATTTTAATAAGTTATTAAGACACCAAAGCTCAAGATTTTGAAGATCAGATTGCAATCGACAAGAAGAGGTAATGTCTAAATGTAATGTAACTAAAACAAAGCTTAACGTCATCTGCGAACATAAGAGCACGAGAGTAACTTGCAACAGAGGGAAGGTCATTTATGAAAAGGGTAAACAGCAGTGGTTCAAATGACTACCTTGAGGCACCCCCGAAGTAACATGGATGGATCTGGAATATGACGATTTAAAAAGAACCCTCTGAGTTCTTTTTGTCAGATATTCACGAATCCAACTTATTAAAGGACTTGGAAAGCCAATACTATTTAATTTATAAAGAAGGAGCGTATGATTAACAGAACCAAAAGACTTACTGAAATCAGTATATATGACATCAGTTTGCCTTGCATTTCTAAATCCTTCGATCGTTAAAGAAGTAAATTCTAAAAGGTTAGTGGTAGTAGATCTACATTTCACAAACCCATGTTAAGATGGTGAAATTATAGATCTACAAAAATGTTGCAATTGAGAAGTGATTAATTTTTCAAAAGCTTTAGGTATAGCGGACAATTTGGAAATACCCCTATAGTTGGATCTATCTTTCGATTTTTACCGCTTTTATGGAGAGGAACTATATAGGATTCCTTCCAGATAGCTGGGAACGTGGAAGATTTGACAGACAAAAGAAAAAGTTTACGAATTGGCTTACATAAAGCCTCGTAAAATCTGAGAATGCAACCTTGTATTCCATCAGGACCAGGAGAGTAGACAGGTTTCACTAAATTAAGCACAGTTAGGAGCGAACTTTCATCGATCGAAGGACGGTAAATGCAGTTAGAGCTTTATACCTGTTGTTAATTTTCTTTTTCTATGCTGTCCCTTTTTAAATGATGTTTAAAAGATTTTAATAATTTTGCTTACTCAACGAATCATTATTGTTTTAATTAAGCTTATTATAATTAATTAAAGAGATTTTTCCCTTGGGCAGCAGTTCTTATTACACTTGGGAGAATTCTTTTTCAAGCTGCCATAAATCTCCGACGGATAGCTAGATGGCTTTGCTAAAGTTAAGCTCCTACAATAGGACTTAACTTATGGCCGATCCAAAATGAACTTCCTTGTCCCCTACCCTCAGATACATAACGGAAAATTTTCTCGTATTTCTTGAGATGTAAAAATATAAAAGAAATAGAAGCAAGAAATAAACTTGAGATGCAATGGAGGGACAATATTTTATCATAATATGAATATAGTAGAGGTGGTAGTGAGGTTCAAAAAAGATAGCTCTTAGATATGAATTGGGGTCTAACAGGGGACAGGGTGGGGGTTGGATTAGGGGTAGGTGCCTAGCGTGTTAAGTGTTTAACTGAAGAAGCAGCACAACATTTTTGCCCCCTAAGTAGGTTAGAGACAAAAGCAATCAAAAAACAACAAAAACAAAAGACAAGGCACGCCCACATTTCCAACAGTGGGCGGCACTTGTCGCTGGTTCCTGGAATGAGGTTAGAATTGATTTTTTTTCGTGTTGAGCTTTTTACTCAACGATATTTCTTATATATAGTAGGTATATACATTGATATACATGAAAATATGTAAAACAGATATTCTAGTCGATTTCTGGGTTGGACTTGGGGCGATTTGAGGCAGATGTCCGCTTGTCTTGTCAAAAAATCATAGAGAACCTTAAAAATCACAGCCATCTGTAGAATCTTTTCAATTGAAATATCAAGAAAATCATCTGGCATTCTCAATTATTGACATCAATTTGCCTATTGCCAAGTGAAATGCCTCAAAGCAATAAAAACTCAATCAGAGAGCAGCGTAGAAACATTTGCACTGACCTACAATCACGAGGGCAGGCTAAAAAGTAATTAGCATTGTCTTGTATCCCTCGTTATAGAATATGTAACAAAATTTGACTGTATGGTTTGACTTTAAAATAACCTTCAAACCCTTCATACAATGTTTCGACTGCCAATTTACACTCTTCAAATAGTTATAAATGGATTTCAAAGCTTCATATATTGGCGTTGCCGAATGGCTGGTTACTTTTTTTATTTGTGATAAAAAGATGCTAATAAAAAAGTAAAAATACAATAATTATTGCCTGTTACACCTAAAACTATCCATGCACAAATTGAGTGCTAAATAATATGTCAAAATGCTACAACTAGTTACACTGATATATATATACATGTATATATAGGTCTATGTTTACATTTCGATATATTTATTAATAGCGTCAAGTCTCTCCAACTTCCGTCTTGATGTTTCTAATTGAAATTATTCACCTGCAATTAGCGAGAAAGTCATAAAGTAAATTACATAAAAGGATAAATTCAAATGGACAGACTACAATGTACCTCCTTGTAAGAAATTTTAAAATATAAGCTCAGTTTTTTATACCCTGTACCCATAGGGTAAAAGGGTATATTAAAGTCGCTAAATGTATGTAACAAGCAGAAGGAAGCATTTTCGACCCCATAAAGTATACATATATATTCTTGATTAGCATTAATAGCCGAGTCGATTGAGACATGTCCGTCCGTCCGCCTGTCCGTATGAACACGTGGATCTCAGAGACTACAAGAGCTAGAGCAACCAAATTTGGTATCAGCATTCTTGTAGTGTCTACGCAGATCAAGTTTGTTTCAAATTTTTGCCACGCCCACTTCCGCCCCCGCAATTTAGGAAAAAAATAACTAGAGTTATAATCAAGCTAGCGTATTTTTAATTGGCACACCCAATATAGCCAAAAGGTATCAGCAGACAAAATTTCGTTAAAATCGGATAAGAAATATCAAAGTTATACCTATGTGAAAGTTGCATTGAAATGCAATGTGCGACATTGCGTGGTAAGTGTGAGCGAAATAGCGTACATTCGTTGCTGCCGCTTGTGAGGAGAATTTCAGTTTGAACTGATGGCAAATTTTAAGGAGTTTGATTTAATACAGTTACTCTACTTGGTACAGGATATAGTCAAAGTCAGCAGGGACGACTTGCTTGCTTCATTTTTTATTTGTAATCAAATTGATTGTTGTTGTTTCTTTAAAGAAATACTTTTTTCTGAAAAATACAATTGAAATAGCTTTAGCTTTATGAACTCTGGTGGATCATTCCCATGAACAAACACTGCAAAACTATAATTTGTATAAATTATAGATAATTCTCCCAACTATTCCATAATATTGTATTTTCTTTTATCGGACATCTTTGCTTCGTGCTGAACTCAATTGTAGATAATCACGAAAATATAAATTGAAATGTTGACAGTTTGTTATATACAAGTACAAAATGTAGTGGAAAGATTGACATTTTTGGCATTTTATTTTCCGTTGCACGTTTTTCCGCTTGACTGGCGAGCCCTTTGACATTTCCGAAGGTTGCTCATCGAGTTTAAAAATATTTCCGAACTCTTGAAGCGGTTGACATTTGATTAAAATAGTTTTATCTATAGTTTTTTGATATATTTTGTCCCATTTCCTAGATAGTTTACTTTTCATTTGCATTTTCCAGTTGCATCATTTGCATAGGACTAATTGGTTTTGCGCGGTTTTCTCACAGACTCTTTAATTTGATGTCATATTGGTTTGTTTGTTGGCAGTTGTTTTCCTAGCCATTGATTTCGACTAATTAGAGAGTAGCGATTGTGGTTTAAAAGTATTCATACGATGACGATCTACTATCCAATGCTAAAATAAGTGTGCGAATTGTAGCATAGAAGTATGAATTTACACCCACAGATAGAAAGATTCATTAAGTTACATAATTTATTTCAACTAATGGAACAAAATGTAGAATTACAATTATTATATAATTATAATAGATCCATTCAGTTGTATAAAGCCAATATCACGGCTTTCTAAGGACTTGGATAAATTGTAAAGTAATTAAATTAAGCTAAGTCTTTTCCGTAATCACCTATTTACCGGGACGTGAATTAGATAATAGAAATAAAGGCAATTTTCAAAGGGCATATATGGTCAATTTATTATATTTATAAACTTAAAAAGAAAGTTTAAAATTCGACATTTTTTCGAGATTCGACATCTGAAAGTCCTTAACTATCCGGGTTTATAATACGCTTTTGTCGCTTTTTCGAATTCTTTTGCTATTCCCAATTGAGAAAATGATACATTTCATAGTTGTCAGTTTTTATATCTCTGTTCTCGTACATGTGTATGTGTGCGTAACCTGCGGCGTTGTGAATCCTGGCGTTGACAGTTGGATTTTTTCAGGTTTCCCCTTTTTCATATTTTTATTTATTCTGCAAACGTGTGTATATGTGTGTGTATGTGTGTATATGTCTCCAACTGTCAAAATGTACACCCAGAAAACATGGCCTTTTTCCATCTCTTTTACTCCCTCGCACAACAAGGTGAAATAGTAGCTGAAATTAAAAGAAGAGAAAATAAAATGTAGCACAAGGAGAGAGTGAGAGAACTGTATGCAGCATAGGAAAAACTCTTCTCTGGTTACATTATTGTGACATAAAGTGCAGCAAATGTCAAAGTTCAACAGAGAGAGAGAGTGAGAGACTTACGATGGAGGAACAGTGAGAGAATGGGAGAACAAACTACTCCGCGTAAGAGAGCGAGGCCAGTATCGTATACGTAACATCTTCTACCAGATGCTCTGCATCATAAATCAATCGGAGCCCCAAACAGAGCCGTAAACTGAAACAAAAATAAAATGAAATTGTAATTAAGGTCCTTTTTCCCTTCCCCAATGTGCGCTGCAGGTTTTTATAGCATGCTTTTGTGGGTGAATGTCAATTATATCAACAACATTTTTCATCGCGTTTTATGACCAAAAAATAATTTTTTTTTTTCCATTATGAACCAATATCAATATTTATTTTAGACAACACAAACAGGATAACTAGGCACTGACATAGTGCGTGTTAGGATGTTAGATTTATATACTTTTTATATAAAAAGTAATCGCTAGAGTCAAGTTAGGCCTATACGACCAAGCTCTTGCAGAAATCTTAATGGATTTTAACTTTAAAATTATAAAAATACGTCAGATTTCGTATTTTGATTGCTTTTTTCAAATTTTATCATAGTACATAATCCATTCAGATTAGCACATTAAATCTTGCAGCTGCTGTTCTGTGGTATAACAAACTAGCAAACTGCAGAACTTGCAAACTCTTGCCCTCTCCCATTCCGCCTCCCCCTCCCCACCGTAACCCGCTTAAGAAAAGCCGCAGCGGCCACTGAAACCAGAGCAACCAGCTCGTTAAGTGCAGAGAAAAACTCACACACACACAAACACAGCAACTTACCCGCACACAACAATAAAAGAAAATTTGTATAAAAAGCACAAACAGGGAACTACAGTCCATCCACAACACCCTAACCCGTTGTTAACCCTTGAGTTTGGGGTTTTCGATGTTGCCATGCAAACATGAAATTCTATTTAACTGCCAAGAAAGAAGACGGAAATTATGTAAGAAACTTGTGGGGATTCTTAAATTCGTCTTCAAAGAACTTAATATAAAGCCACAAAGCGAAATTGCACGAATATTAAAATGTCAGGCTAAAAATATGAAAAGGAACATAAATTAAAATAGCACACACATACAAGTCCTCGGGGCCTGTCTTCTCATCATCCCTTCGCCCATTACCCCCCCTTTGCCCAAGCAAACACAAAGACCACAATAACTAAAGCCATGTGACGTAAGTAAAGTAGAAAATCTGATTTTTAAGGCTTTCCCGTTTCTTTTTTACTCTCGCCTTTTCGTTGGACACATGCAGAATGCTTCTCAAACTGTAGTCACCTTCTCGTCTATAGTAGTACACACAAGTGAGCTTTTTCACAGGTAGGTGTGTGTGTGTGTGTGTGTGGTGTGAACAAAAAGAAGAAACAGGAAAGCGCAGGCGCTTTGGCAAAAAAGTGGAACAATTCAACAATTAATTGACTCTTAGAGATATCACAAAAAAATTTAAAAAGGTAAAAAGAAACTAAGAAGAAAAATAAATAAAGATTTCTCATTCGATATTTTTTATTCGGCTATCTATTAAATTTCTAAATGTGAATTAATTTAATATGATGCTTCGAATTTCAAATATCTTTGAATCCCGATCAATCTTTATGTTATTTAATAGTTTAGATTGATAATTACATGAATAAATTGGTCACATTGCCAATTTATCTATATTGCATCTATGTAGCATCTTTTATCTTCTCTCTTTGACTTTTCCCACACACAATAGAATCTCGTTCCACAGTATTCTTATGACAATGATTAATGGTCAGAGATAAATTAAGCTAACAATTTCAAAGCCAAATGGTTTGTCGCTTTTCCCACCATAATCTATTTCTCGGTGCTGGTATATGGAAATCTACGACTTTCTGTCCAAATGTCAAAGTTCACGACGAAAATTAAAAATTAAAACCAGGAAAATGCAAAAACAAACAAATTGTGAAACGAAAAAACAATTAAAACTGCAAATATTAAAATAATAAAATGGAGGCATTTCTGACTCGTTGTCTAACGGGACCTCTCAATCACTCTTAATTAGAAAAGAGAGAAATGTCAAACCGACAAACTATTACTGAGACCGAAAATGAAAAATAGAGGGAGAGGCCGTGTTTTCAGCTCGAAAATGTCAAAAGTCGTGCGTGCTGGCAAAGAGGAAACATGAAGAAAAAAATCCAAAATAGAAAACTTCTATTGAACTTTCACAAAATGCGAGGAAGTGTTGGCGCACGGCAGCTGTCTTCCAGCTAGTTCAGCTGCCAATTAAGTCGCACACACACACACACATGCTCGTTGCCATGGAGAAGCCCTTGGCTATTGTCTAATTGGCATTGAAGGTTGACAAGTTCTGAAAGGAAAAGTAAATTAAAGGATCTATAAACGGATATTTTACTTTTCTATTCGACCAGCAAATACAAAAATGTACAGTTAAAGAAGTTGAAGGAAGGTAAAACGAACTAATGACATAGTATTAGAGCAACAGACCCCAAGATTTTGGTGAGAATTGAATAATTGATTGGGTTTGCTTTCTATGAAGACTTGCTTTTATAAAGGTTGTTTCATGGAAAACAATATAAACGTGAAAGTATTTTCTTAATATGTAAAAGCAGTTTTAATTTTGTCCAAAAATTAATGAACTGCGCCTAATAGACGGCCAAAACCCGAGAGGCAACAAATCAAAGAAGCTAAATATTCACATACAGTATATAAGGGATAGCGCACCCATTCTCGGTCATATCCAAGTTGGATTGTATAACCAACTAGCACACACACACACACATATACAAATTTATGTGTGTGCATAAAAGAAAACTGTTTGCTGCTGCTTTTAATGCCAAAAAAAAAAAGAAATATATTTTCCTATAATAGTTATTTTTGTCATTGCCTTGATTTCTTTTGTATGGCATAAGAGCAGTGTATGCATAACTAAATGGCAACACACACACGGACACACACAGACACAGACACAGCCACATAGCCATGAGCGTAGTCTGGCTTTTGACAAGGGTAAATGGTCCAACAGAAAAATAAATCAAAAATTTACTGTTTCTTCTAACTTAATTATAATATTTTTTTATGAATTGTAAAATAAGAATGTTAGCTCCATCCTTTTTTTGCATTTCCCAATTTACAAGTAACTTTTTGCAAAGTGCAATTTGATTCCTTAGAGTAATAAATCAAGAGAAAATCTCTTTCTTTCCCTTTCCCATCGCAATTTGGTCCCCTGCTCCTAGGATCCTTTTGTTACATCCATGTACGTACAGAAATTGCTACAGTTAGTTACTATATGTATGTATAAAGAACTTGAGGGTTTTGATTACAGTTCTCTTTTACATTTCCATTTTGTACTCGTATGTGTGTGTTTGTGCCTGCGTGTGTGTGGGTGCTCCAGATGCTTGAAATGGTTAAATGAGTGTTTCAAACGGAGAAAAGATGACAATGAAAAGGATGCAAAACGCAATATGAGTATGTTCCGGCAAAGTTTTCCCATTCAATTATATAAGTCACTTTCGAAAGAAAATCACAATTTTCATGACAGAATGAAATCAATTATAGTTGCTCCTACAAAGTTATCCATTAGAGTATCCCCAAAGGAATACTAGTGAAATGGTTTTCCGGACTTCAATGGCATAAGATTTTGACGTAGTCTCAGCAAGTTTAATTTTCTGCTCCGTTTTGCCCCGCTCAATGCACTTTTTTGCACACTATTTTTCCATATGCATACAAAAGTACCATATACTCAGAGAAGAAGAAATTTAGCTTCAATTTATTTCGAAATATTAGTTTTCAGAATCGCAATCAGCACAGTCGAAACGAAGAAGATTGAGGCAATACGAAATAGAACAATTAAAAAATATTTGAATAAAATCAGAACTATGAAGTATAGTGTAATGTCATATAGGTTGGTATATGGGTGTTTAGTTCCATTTAAAATAAAATTTAATTATGTTTGTGTTGTCGTTGTCGACGTCTTCATCAAACTTAAATTATAAACTTTGGCAGGGAATAGAGGAAAAGGGAGAGAATGAGATTCAAAGCTCATTTGAACACCTGGTAAAACGACAAAAGCAAAAACAAAATTAAAAAAGAACATTAGCTAATGAGTAAAGTTTTAGAACACCAAGTTAGGAAGAGGATACAACGAAGGTCCGGGGCAAAGTCAGTCCAAGGGGACTCTGTGCTAAAGTTTGTAATCCAATCAGAATTTCCATTGCAAAAGATACACAATTTTGGGACCACGATTAATAAACGAAAATTGAAAGCAGACAATTTAATTATTATTCGAATTTTTAATTGAGAATGTCACAGTACTAAAGGTCCTTTCATGTGGATTGATTGGAATTGACAAAACTTAATTTTAAGTTTAAGAATTTTGAAATCTTGTTTTATAGTTTCTAAATATATTATTCTTAGTTTTAGTTTATGGATTCGAATGTTGCTGGTCGATTAAAGCCTTAAGTCCGTGTTTATTTCCATGGATGCCTTTCTATTCTCTTGTCAGTTGCTTACGATCCTTGTCGTTAAATTTTAATTAGACAGCCAAAAGGCGGCAGCACTCGTTTGCTCCGTTTTGTTTAGCATATTAATTAGTGGGGCGGGGCATACCCATATGGCGCCCAAATTGTATGCCACATAAAAACAACTTAATTACTTTTGACTCGCTAAGTCAAATGATTTATTTATATATTCTGAAAGCGTATGGACAGATTCGTCTGCTGCTGATGAAACAGATGTACAAAGCACACACACACTCGCATACGAACTATGAACTTTGCTAAATTTTCAACATTTTTTTCTCTTTTTAATTCCTTGCAGCAAAAATTCTACTATTCTATATTATATTTTATGCGGCGTTAACTGGATTCTTTGCTGCCATATTTGCGGTGTTTTATCAAACATTGGAGAGTGATAAGCCCAAATGGATGTTGGATAATGGTTTGATTGGATCAAATCCGGGTAAGAGTTCACAGAGAATTAGCCGAAAAATTTTAAATACATGTTTACAAATATATGTGTAACATATATCATCCCTTAAGTATACGCCCCGTTTCCATTTTGTATATTAATATGGAAATAAATTGTAAAATTGACGACAACGCCCCAAATATTATTCCTATATACACTTGTATGTATGTCTGTGCGTGAGCCAAAAAATAGTTTTAACAAAGAAAAGGCGGAATCCGCAATTTAATTAACTAATTGGATGTTGAGTTGACCATATAAAAGAGTGCGAGAAATGGGTAAATTAGACGGGGTGGGACATTCAATCAATTGGACTTAAGCTCATTGAAAACTCTTTTTAATTTCCCCTTTAACCGCTGTGTCCCTTCTATTCGCAGGTCTTGGCTTTCGACCAATGCCACCAGAGGCAAATGTTGAGAGCACTTTAGTTTGGTACGAATCATCGAAGCAAGATAATTATAAGTATTGGGTCGATGAAACTGCACGATTTCTGAAATGTAAGTAGTAGCAAATTCTTCATCTTCTTTTGTTGTCTTTATCAAAAGAAGTTTTGTAATTATTTGACTTGAAATGGTATTTATTCCTTTGAAGCAAAACTTTCATTTAATTGGCAAAACAATAAAAAAAAAAAACAAAAAAATTAATAAAAGAAAATACAATATTTGTGACAAAACTTGAAAATGGTTTTTGAATTTTTGTTTACTTTTCCATTTTTGTACTAATTTTATTTGCCTTAAACAAAAAGATCACAGTAAGTGAAACAATTTTTTGGTTTTACTTACTTACCAATTGTCGCGCTATGTATGCTAGGTAACGGTATACATATATATATATATGTATATATATATATATATTAATATATATGTAATATTATATGAAAAGCTTTCCCAATATGCAACTACTGAAATAGTTTGAAAACTTTCTGCCGATAGTTTGAGCTAAAAATAATAACAAATTCATTGTATTGCACATTTAGTTTCGTTATTTTGATTTCTCTTTAAAGTTTTTTTATAATTGGTTTTGTATTGGGTGTTACCCATTGCCCCGATTGTTTCAAAATGAAAGAAAATCCAATTTATAACTCTTTTGACATGGCTCAGCTTACGAGGATCTACCCAAAAAGAATCAAGTGAACTGCTCCTTCGAGCAACCACCACCTGAGGGTAAAGTATGTGGCATTGACGTCGCAACTTTCGCACCCTGCACTTTGGATAATAACTTTGGCTATCATGTGGCCAGGCCTTGCATATTCCTCAAGCTAAATAAGGTAACAAGCAATCTTTAAAACCTCAAGTCGAAAGCATAATTAATATCTTTTAATCTTTTCCTGGAAAGATATATAACTGGGTGCCGGAGATTTACAACGATTCGAAAACTTTGCCCAAGGAAATGCCCGAGGAGTTAAGGCAGCACATCAAAGGAAAGCAAAGCTTGCGACCAAATGAGGTAAGACATTTCGCCCCATTAATTATTCAAAGCTAGAGGTCTATTTTTACGATTATCCCTTGCAAACGATTCTCTAATATATTTTTTCATAATTTTTTCAATTGCATTTACAGACTGGAGTCGTTTGGGTATCCTGTGAGGGTGAAAATCCTGCCGATGTTGAGAACATTAAGGCACGCGACTACTATCCACGTATGGGTTTCCCACATTTCTATTTCCCGTTTAAGAATATCGAGGGCTATATACCGCCAATTGTTGCAGTACAGTTTACCGTTGAAAGTAAGTCAGCTTTTTGATAGCAATATTTTACAACTTATTGAAACTGAAACCGGCAAAATCCACTTATTTGTGTATCTGCAGTTGTTCAATAATAAAATCTAATTTAAAAAATGTTAATAAGTAAGAGAACGAGATGAACTATGTAATGCAGGGCTTGTAGCTGCAAAAAGAATGAACTAAGATTAACTATGATGTCTAAAAGTATGCTTAAATTTTTCTTAATTGCTTCGCTTTCTCTTTAAACATGGGAAAGTCCTCTTTTTTTTTGGTAACGAATTGAGTGAGAGTTGTTGGAAGGGGTCAGCTTCGGGTAAAAGTAAAAGCTAGAAGGCCGAACCCAAAAAGAAAGGGTGAAAGATGTCCCTATAAATAGAGGACCCATAGTCGCCATCATTCTTTTCCAAGTCGATCGGGCCTAGCAACAGGAGTGAAGCAAATATTCTCAACGTGTGGGGAGAAATTTTCAAAAGTGTAACAAAAGAAAAAACCCCGCGATTGCGTTGCAAGTGCAGTTTTGATTCGATTTGCGAAAAGAAAGAAAAAAATTGTTAGCAACTGAAAGTATCCCAAGATAGTAAAAACAAACTAAAAAGCAAGTAATTAATTGGGCTAACAGTGGCCAAACCCTCAAATTCAGCATCAAAAATAAAAAGAAATAAAAAACAAAAAAAAAATATAAAAACCCCCTCGTAGCCGACGAGCCAGAAGCCGGACAAAATAAAGCGTGCGCCGTATATGAATGTTTCCATCCTGCCTACTTTGAGGTATTCGTTACCCGATACAATTAATATTATTGTTGGCGCCCAACCATGGGGCCACTATTTAGTTAATATAATTTTCGGTGCCCAACCAAGGGACCACTATCTAGTGGCTCACGAGCATAATTTTTATCTAACTTCTTCATATTAATTTTCTGTCTTTTTCCTTTTTCACGCATTCTATTGAAATTAAATCGTTTAATTTCTTAAATTTCCGCTGCAGCAGATTTGAAGCTAAATTGTCGGATAACAGTAATTATTTAACTTCGGTCGATTTTACTGTCCACAATTTGGATTTGAATTGCTGAATACCTGTCTTTTTTTCAAGTACTTAAATAAAATCTTTGTTTCAACGCATAGGAATATTACAGTTAAAGCTTGAATAAGCGTTCTGTTCTCCACGGGGATTCAAGAATTAATTTAATACTTTTTCTTTAAAGCATAATTGGACATTGCAAACAGCTCGCTGGATATGCAGGTGGTTCATGTGATTTAACGAACTCCTGACCGCGTCTGTTACATTGAACCGATGATTGCAACCTTCATTTTGAGATTGCTGGCATAGTGAGGTAAACTAAGCCGAATGTGAAACAAATGGGTAGATCATAATTATCTCCATTGTCCACGGTTTTTTTCTTCAATATTCCATGTTATCTCAAACTATTATTCTTTGTCTGAACATATGATCGGATAGTTAAGGGAGCCACAACAAAGCAATAGAGGAAGACTGCTAGTGGGAGATCAAACATCATTTTATTATTTGTTGAAATAATCAATTTTTTTTTTTCCTTTTATAAGATTTTCGTTATTAGGAAATTTTCTTACAGTGTGATCAAAGGTATCAGAAATTTTGTTTCGGTAGATTACAAGAAAAAAATATTAAATATTTACAGATTAAGAAAAAATATTTTTTGTAGATTAAAGAAAAATAAAAAAAAAAAAAAAAAAGTTTAACAAAAAGTAGTTTTGCCAAATTAGAAAAAAAAATATAATAATTTTGTAGATTATAGAATTTTTTTTAATTAATTAAAGTTTAATAAAAAGTATATTTCCAAATTACAGAAATTTATTTTGGGAGATTTTAAGAAATTTTATTTTTAGATTACTGAAGAAAAATCAACTAAAGATAAATAAAAATTATTTCTAGGTTATAGAAAGTAATAATATTTAAAGATTAATAAACAACAATTTTTTTTGTTTATCGCAGAAAGAATACAATAGTCCAAATTATTAAAAATTTTTTTTCTTTGTAAAGGTACCTATTATTTTTCTTCAAGTTTAACTTATTGGGAAAAATATTAAAAGTTTTTGCAGTTGCAAAGAAAAGATAAACTTATTTAAAGTTAAAAATAAAATTTGAATAATAAACTATAAAAACAAAAAAAAAAAAAAAATAAGAAACTACTCAAATAGCAAGAATAAAAATAGAAAAAAAAAAAGAAGAGTATAAGGTATATCACTATTATTTTTCTTTATTAAAATCACAAAATGGGCTTAGAAAGATCCGATGATGAGGAGCCAGGCCCGTCGGCCAAGTGCGACATCTGTAAGGAAGTGGTGCTAATGGCTGAAAGTTATAAAGCTAAATGCGGACACGGATTTCACAAGAGCTGTATTCAAAGGCATTTAAAAACAAATTCGACATGTCCGACATGTATGGCTACCCTAATTGGTCATACCACGCCACAGTCTCAAGTATTAGTTGGGAAAACTAGGCAGCAAACGAGGTTGCTCAGCCAAGGGAGTGGAGGCAGTGAACGAGCAAGATCCGAAGAAACAGGGCAAGAAAGTGTTCCAGTTAGTGTAAGCCAGGTATCAGAATTAATTACTACTTCCATTAGGGCCATGCAGAATGAACTACTAACTCAGCTAACCGAGAGAATGGGCCAATTGATCCAGTCGAATGTAGCAGTTCAACTGGCAAATCCGCAACTTCAGCAGCAAGCGTTTAGTAGCATAAACAGGGCAAATTCTCTTGATCAGCTGATGGATATGCCTCACAGAAATCAAGCTGCAGGTTCTACGCCCCCAATTCGTCCTTCTTTACTTAGATCAGCAGCGTCCGATTTGGCTCAAAGGCCTGACAAAGTCGGCCATATAATGAACCACTGGAAAATACGATTTTCGGGTTCCTCCGATTCTTTGAGCGTGGATTCGTTTATTTATAGAGTTGAAGCGCTTACGCACCAAACTCTCGAAGGGAGCTTTGATCTTTTGTGCAGCAACATAACTACGTTGTTCGAGGGTAAGGCTTCAGATTTCTTTTGGAGACACCATAAATTAAATGGAGTAGTGAGATGGCCACAGTTATGTGAGGCTTTGCGTAAACAGTTCAGGGATCCCAGAACAGATGTCGACATTAGGCAAATGATTAGGGACAGAAAGCAACGCGAAAAAGAACCATTTGAGGTATTCTTTGAAGCCATTCAAAAGTTGATAGACCGATTGGAGCAGCCACTTTCCCATAAAACGCTGATTGAAATTGTACGTCGGAATTTACGGCCTGACGTACAACACGAAATTTTGAATTTAGAAATAAATTCGATAGAATCCCTTCGCGATATATGCCGAAAAAGGGAATGTTTTCTTGAAGAGGTGCGGCGTTCTTACGGGTACCAGAAAACCGTTCCGTTTCGAAAACAAGTAGCAGAACTAACAGACGAGTTCTTCAGCGACGATGCCGAAGAATTCGCAGAAGCAGAATTAGGTGACGAAATCGGAGCCATTGCCTTGGTTTGTTGGAACTGCCGAAAAGAAAATCACCGGTATCAGGACTGTGAAGAGAAGAGGAAGATATTTTGCTATGGGTGTGGAGCTCCGAACGCGTATAAGCCATCTTGTAAAAAGTGCCAAAAAAAACGGCAAAGCGAACCCGGCAGAGAATCGTCGCCAGCCAGGGATGTCGCAGCGAGCATCGACGAAGCACGAATAGGTGAGGCTGATTCACAAACTCCCAAAATGTCGTTAGAAAAAGAATCCTCGTTATTATTTTGGGATAATCACACAAATACATGTAGTCGGATAGCACAACAACTAGTTAGGAGCCCGGAGAGAAAAGTATCGCGTAATACACGGCGATTGAAAGAATATTTTAAATCAATAAAACAAATAAATGAAATAAAAAGGAAAGCAGGTGATAGAAGGCCATATGCAAAAGTTAGGGTGTTAGACCAAACCGTTGAAGGTTTATTGGACACTGGAGCAGCAATCAGCTGCATAGGTGGGAATTTGGCTAAAGAACTAATATGTAGCAAAAAGCCATTTAAAATAGTGTCGTCTAATGCTTATACAGCAGACGGCAAGCAACAGCATATTTTAGGTAAATTAGTAACTAAGATAGAATATAAAGGGGAATCTAAAGATATAGAATTATTTATAATTCCTTCGTTAAGCCAAAATTTATACTTAGGCATTGATTTTTGGTCACTTTTTAATTTATTACCTTCAGAGTGGCAACTGTCAGAATTGAGTCTGGATTCAGATAATCATGTTCTCACGGCGGCTCAGAAATTGTCACTAAATTCCGTAATTTCCAAATTTCCCTCCTTTTTAGAATCAGGGCTAGGGAGAACTCACATACTGTCCCATAATATTGATGTTGGGCAAGCCAAACCTATCAAACAGAGGCACTTTCCAATATCTCCGGCTGTCGAAAAACTTTTGTACGCAGAAGTAGATAGGATGTTAAAGCTAGGAGTGATTGAGGAATCAGGCAGTGCATGGTCTTCGCCAGTTGTTTTGGTCCAGAAACCAGGAAAGGTCAGGCTGTGCCTAGATAGTAGGAAAGTCAATGCGGTGACAGAAAAGGACGCATATCCTCTTCCGCAGATCGACGGAATTTTGAGCAGATTGCCAAAAGCAGTGTATATCACAAGTTTAGACCTAAAAGATGCCTTTTGGCAGATACCGCTAGATGTAGCTTCAAGAGATAAAACGGCTTTCACAATACCAGGAAGACCTTTATACCATTTTAAAGTCATGCCGTTCGGGCTCTGTAATGCGCCTCAAACAATGTCGCGTCTCATGGACAAGGTAATTCCTCCGTCCCTACGGAATGAAGTCTTTGTGTATCTAGATGACTTATTAGTCATTTCAGACACATTTGAATCGCACTTGAAGGTACTGCAAACGGTCGCGGGACACATTCGACAGTCAGGTTTAACAATAAATATAGAGAAAAGTAAATTCTGCAGGCAGTCTGTAAAATATTTGGGCCATATTATTGGGCAAGGCGGTATAAAGACAGACCCAGAGAAAATTTCGGCAATTAGTAATTTCCCGCTTCCAAAAACTATTAGAGCTTTAAGGAGTTTTTTAGGATTGACAGGGTGGTACAGGAAATTTATACATAATTTTGCCACTCTTTCAGCGCCTTTAACAGACTGTTTAAAACAGAAAAAGAAGTTCGTCATGTCGCAAGAAGGGCAAGAAGCTTTCATAAAATTAAAAGAACATCTCTGTAAAGCCCCAGTTTTGAGAAGTCCAGATTTCGCTAAGCCTTTTTATATCCACTGCGACGCAAGCAATACAGGAGTAGGTGGAGTATTAGTTCAGAAAAATGAGGATGGGGACGAAATGCCAATAGCGTTCGTATCGAAAAAATTAAATAAAGCCCAGCGAAATTATACTGTGACCGAGTTAGAATGCTTAGCAGCTTTGATTAGTATTAAACGATTTAGAGCTTTTGTGGAGGGACACGAATTCACTGTGATAACCGATCACGCCTCACTAAAATGGTTAATGTCCCAAAGTGACCTGCATTCTAGGCTGGCACGCTGGGCACTCAAACTACAGGGGTTCAGATTTCACATCGAACATAGAAAAGGAAAGCAGAATATTGTCCCAGACGCACTCTCACGTGTTCATCAAGATGAGCTGGCTGCCTTAAATGGACCAAATGGTCTGCTTCTGGATATGGATGCACCTCAGTTTAAGTCTGTGGAATACCAGCAGTTAGTCGAAAGGGTTAAGGCTAACCAAGACCAGCTGCCTGATGTAAGGGTTACAGATAACAAGGTTTATCGTAAAGCAGAGCACCTTAATGGAGATTCACTGCATGATATGTTTGCTTGGAAATTATGGGTGCCCAAAGAGAGCGTAGGAGAAATTTTAAAACGGGCACATGACGATCCATTGGCTTCCCACGGTGGTGTCCACAAAACACTAGAAAGGATACGTCGGTATTATTATTGGCCTGGATTGGTAAATGATGTCAAAGAATATATCCAAGCGTGCAGCGAGTGTAAGGCAACCAAGGCGCCAAACCAAACGTTAAGACCACCCATGGGTAAACCGTTCGAATCTCAGAGATTTTTTCAAAGACTGTACATCGATTTTTTGGGTCCATATCCCAGATCCCGAAGTGGTCACATTGGCATTTTTATAGTACTCGACCATTTCTCAAAATTCGTATTCCTGAAAGCGGTAAAGAAACTGACGGCAGATGTAGTTATAAAATACCTGCAAGAAGACTTGTTTCACATGTTTGGAGTACCGGAGAATATCGTCTCAGATAATGGGTCCCAATTTAGAGCAACGAAATTTCAAAGTTTGGTGAAAGCGCACCGAATTACGCACACGCTCACGGCGGTACATGCTCCGCAGGCCAACGCGTCCGAACGAGTCAATCGCTCGGTTATAGCTGCCATTAGGGCTTACATACGCCCAGACCAAAAGGATTGGGATGAGCACTTAAGTAGCATTTGTTGCGCCTTAAGATCGGCCATACACTCAGGTATTGGCACTACTCCTTATTATATGGTTTTCGGTCAACAAATGATCACTTCCGGTGGTACATATTCCCTGCTACGGTCGCTGAATATGCTGGAGGATCGGGCTGCTACATTTTCAAAAGAGGATTCGCTTGAAATAATTCGAAATCAGGCGCGTAAAGTATTAGAAAAACAACATATGCGTAATGAGAATAAATATAATCTAAGGTCGAAAGAATTGTCTTATCAGGTGGGCCAAGAGGTTTATAGACGGAATTTTAGGCAGAGCAATTTTCAAGGCGGCTATAACGCCAAGCTGGGACGCCTGTTTGTGAAGGCGAGGATTCGGCGGAAAATTGGCAATTCTATATATGAATTGGAAGACTTGAAAGGAAATATGATCGGAAGGTACCATGGGAAGGATATAAGGCCATAACAGCTACAAGCAAAACAGCCTCATGGTCTCCCTACCCCAAGTCTGATTTGGGCAGGGGGAATTTGTAATGCAGGGCTTGTAGCTGCAAAAAGAATGAACTAAGATTAACTATGATGTCTAAAAGTATGCTTAAATTTTTCTTAATTGCTTCGCTTTCTCTTTAAACATGGGAAAGTCCTCTTTTTTTTGGTAACGAATTGAGTGAGAGTTGTTGGAAGGGGTCAGCTTCGGGTAAAAGTAAAAGCTAGAAGGCCGAACCCAAAAAGAAAGGGTGAAAGATGTCCCTATAAATAGAGGACCCATAGTCGCCATCATTCTTTTCCAAGTCGATCGGGCCTAGCAACAGGAGTGAAGCAAATATTCTCAACGTGTGGGGAGAAATTTTCAAAAGTGTAACAAAAGAAAAAACCCCGCGATTGCGTTGCAAGTGCAGTTTTGATTCGATTTGCGAAAAGAAAGAAAAAAATTGTTAGCAACTGAAAGTATCCCAAGATAGTAAAAACAAACTAAAAAGCAAGTAATTAATTGGGCTAACAGTGGCCAAACCCTCAAATTCAGCATCAAAAATAAAAAGAAATAAAAAAACAAAAAAAAAATATAAAAACCCCCTCGTAGCCGACGAGCCAGAAGCCGGACAAAATAAAGCGTGCGCCGTATATGAATGTTTCCATCCTGCCTACTTTGAGGTATTCGTTACCCGATACAACTAATGTCTTATGTAGAGCATGAAGAGTGACACAAAAAACTACTCCAGTTACTCCTGTAACGGAAGCAACTCCAAGTATTCAACACACAGAAATAGAAACGTTAACAAAACCCAATTTCACGACACAAAAAACCTTAATAAAACCTTTGTCTTAGCAAAAGGAAGCAAAAGGGAATGAAAAAGTATTTATGCTTCCTCATTTCAATAGAGTATTTTCTAAGCCATTAATCCGCTTAGAGAACAATAATGAATGAGTCTAGGAAAGTGGGTTAAGAAATAATTGAAAGAAACGTGTGCGTATGAGAAGTGAATGTGTAAAGGAATCAGTAATTTACAGATCGTTATATATGGAAGATATATATGTATATATGTATATGTAATATAGGATAACAGGGCGTATGAAAGCCAACAATAGGATGAAGCTACAGACCAAAGAAATGCTTCAGAAAATCTATTGGAATGAATTTATCGAATCCAGATTTTCATTTACTTCTATTCATTTGTTATCTTTTAATGCATTTTCCTTATTGGTTCGAAAATAGAAGCAGGTATAGTGTGGTATTGCGGGTTGATTCATTTACTAAATAAATATTTGAATTTTAATTGGAAAACCAATATTGATTTAGAATTATGCAAACCTAAAATTGATCCAAGACCCAGACAGAAAGCAAATGGGGATATGCTGATGATGGGCATTTTAATTATGTATATGTTAATACAATAGATTCACATAAACGAGGGTTGTATGAAAACTTCTTAGTCCTTCTTATCTCCTTCTTTGTGTTGAGTTCCGCAACTTTTCAGACGTATCTCGTACTTATTTATATACATAGATAAATAGAACATATATATTCATATATAATGTGAGTTTTCTTTTAACGAAATAGGAGCTTTATCTTACGGAATGGGAATTTTTAAATACAAAATAAAAAAGGGTTGAAGCATTTGAGTACGTGTGCTTGAAATTAGAAAACTGGCTGTGGATTCTATGCCAATAAAATGTGCAAATATTTCATCTATTTTTTTCTATGGCTGTGACGAATGTGAAGCTAATATCAGCTTTATTCAGTTTTTAGGTCATAGAAGTAACTTGGTTATTATGGTTTCTCTTCTTGCATACTATTTTTTTTCTTTCGTTTTTTTGCGAAAGCGACAGCACTTCCGTTTCCGCTTAAATAACCCACAGGACTAAAGAGCAAGTCCGGGAACCTGCTCTTCGACTTCCTGCTGTCATGCAATCAAATGAGATAGGAAAATCGAGTAAAACGGATAAAATGAAAATGGGAAGAAGGCAAAATTATAAAAGGTTTTCCATTTTCCTAAACTTTTTTAGCAGAACGAATAAAGAAACATCCGTAAGTTTTAGCAGGGGGCCGACTTTAAAATACCCAGTGGCAACTGCCGATGTTCAGCAATGTTGCATCAACATTATTTGATACTCTTTCTACAATCCACAATTTGATAGGTACGGCAAGAATAAAGCCTGAGGAATATAGAGCAAATTCCTTGCCTCTCGTCATTGAATATGTAAACTACATATATTTCTGTCATAGTTTTTTTTTTACTTTGTTGTTATCGATATATTTTTGAAAAATCGATAATTTATGGCTAAGCGATTAATTTTTCTTTTTTATTTTAGCTGGAGTCTTGATCAACATTGAGTGCAAAGCTTGGGCCCGTAATATCAATCATGATCGCTCAGAAAGGAGAGGTTCCGTCCACTTTGAGTTGATGGTTGATTAAGAGAAGCAACATGAGTAAGGCGACAACATAAATGGGAAAGTAAAGGAAAAGGAAACACGATATGGAACCGGAAGTGGAATGAAAATGTGACGAAACACAGACACACTCTCATATACCAACACAAAGACACATAAAAGCGAGCTGATGAAAAGATTAAAGAAGAAACCCCAAAAACAAAAGAAAAGAAAACAAAAAAAAACGTAGCAGCAAAGCGAAAACAAGAGTTTAAAACAAAAAAAGGAGATACAGCAACAACCAAAGAGAAAACATTAACAAAAGCTACAAAAAGAACAGCAAAAAAAGAACAAAAAAAGACAAAAAACCAAAAATAATAATAACTAGCGCTAACTAAGCAAAATGAATATATTAATGATAAAATGGAAACCCAACGCTACTCCCCACATACACACACCGAGACACACACAAACACAGACACACACATATACTCACACAGGACACAAAAACTTAATTTGTTAGGTGAATTTTATTTAGTTAACAATTTAGGCAAAAATGACGAAATAAATTGCAACATAATTGGCAAAACACATAATTTAGCGCAAATATTGTTATATTATCAGCATAATAAAAAAAAAAAAACAATTTGAAAACTATTTACAAATAAAACAACAAGAAATTGGATTGTTGTTAAACAAATTTTTATGGTTTTTTGGTTTTGTTTTTTGTTTTTTATTTTTTGTGTGTAAAAAAAAGTAAACGACAAACAGCGCAGCGAAGAAAGAAAAAATGCAAAACTTTAAAGCAAAGAGCAACAAAAATAAAACTTTAAATAAAATGAACTTATTAAACACAATTTATATTTATAAACAAAAGTACTTAATATATGTATAACAAAATTTGCATACTTTGCATGTATATACATATATACATACATACATCTGTATATGTTTATATATGTATATATATATATACATACTACAGCATTCGAACAAGAATTAACAACAAATGAGGACACCCTGTATAATTTGTTTAAATTTGTTATAAATTTAAGCAGCAACTTGAACCCAGCAACAACATTAACAACAACAAGAAACAACAACAACCCCAAAAATAAAACAAAAAGAAAATTAAACAAAAAGCAAAAACAACATAAATAACTGTAGATTTTTAAATAAAACAAAAAAAAAAAAGAAAAAAAACAAAAAATTAAAAGCATAAATAAAACATATTTAAAAATTAATACTCTTCACTTATTATTGAAAAACCAAAAGATCATTAATGTGAAAATTGCATGAAAACAACAAATTTAAAAAAAGGTACCCCTCCTTTCCCATCCTGCTCTCCCCCCCCACTCTCACTAAACAAAACCATATATATGAATCTATATACACATACGTATATACATATGTATATATTATTGAGGCAAAAATTATTAAAATTTACATAGCAACCAAAGAAATAAAAAACAACAACGGTAAATGGCAGAGAAATTAAATAATATTATGTATACCGAACTAAAACAAAAACATGGTAAAATATACCGAAAACAATAAAAAATAAAATGAAGTAAATTCAAAATAATGAAACCTAAATATAACAACAATTTTCGATTTCAATCATTTTTCAACATTCAGATAATGGATCAAAACGAATCCATTAGTCTCAAAAAAAAAAACAAATTTCTCATTTTTGAATTTGTTAATTTCGATTTCCCTTTTCTTTGATTAACTACTCAGAATTTAGGCCTCAGCAAAACTTATTAACCAACTATCAAAAATCTCTCTATCAACCACCACCAAAAAGAAAAAAACCCAAAAAAAAACAAAACAAATAAAAAACTAAAGAAAAGCTATACCACGAAAACCAAAAGCTTAATAAAAAATGTAATCCCCTTTTTCCATCCAAACCAAAATAAAAACAAACAAAAAAAAAAAAAAAAAAATATATATATATATATATATATATATATATATATATATATATAAAACCAAAAATAAAACCAAAACTTAACTAACTAGAGTAATTTGTAAGAAGCAAAAGCATAAAATGTTAAACAACCAAGAAATAATAGATTAATGGATAAAATGTTATAAATAAAAACGAAAATACATAAATATATATTATAAATATATGTATTATCATTCAATGAAACTTTGCTTAAAAACTGCAAACCAAAAATTAAGTACACTCACACACACACACACATAAAGAAATTGGAGGCCTCTGTTTAGGGCCAGGTTCGAAAGTTTATCGGGTAATAGATATCGTTTTTCCGTTACAATAATTTGTTTTCAAACTTCTGACTAATTTTCTGTATATGGACGGAGCCAAAGCCTGGCCCCAATCCAGTGCATTTCATCCCGAACCACTTTTATTTATTAAACAATATATATTTTTAGCAAAATCTAAACACGCAAAATAGTAACAACAAAACAAGTAAGAAGAACAGATTGTTGGAAAAAAAGTACCCCCAAACATATTCCCCTCCCACTCCTTTCAAAAAAAAAAAAAAGAATTAAATAAATGAAAATGAAAATTAAAATGAAAAAGCATAAAAATAAATAGTTTTCTAAAATTTTTGCTAGTGCATGTTTTCCTATGACTAAGCTAAATAAAAAATAAATTAATTAAAAACCAAAGCAAAATTAGTTAAGTAGTCTAATCAAATACAGCTGCAGTTGGACGACCCCTAATGGGAACAGGGGAGAGTTCGATGATCGATAAACTGGCAGACGAAAACATTGTTTTTGATTCGATACCACTCCATTTCATTTCATTGTTTCGGTTCCATTTTACGCACAAAATTTTGCCTTTCAGTTGCTTTTCAAGTCCCGGCAAATGTGTTCCCGAAACCGCCGATAAATATTAGTAGATTATATAGGGTAATAAAGAAATAAAACAAATTATAACTACGAGATCTAATAATAAATTCATATAATAAAAATATTAAAAAAAAACTGCCACGTAAATGTTTGACCCTCTAGCAAGTGTACGGAAATTGGATAAACTAAAATTTTGGTTTATATTCTTAACTTTTGCATTTCTTTTCTCTTTTAAGTAAAACTTTTAATATATAACTTTCATTATATCGTAATATTATCGACAGTTCTAGGGCAAACTTTGTGAGTGTAAAACGCAACTGAATTAAAATATGTTGTCTAAAATGATTGACTCCAAATAATTCACAGAAAGTTAAAGCGCTAGGATCTTTGACATTATCACGATGTATACATCGAAGGATATAGCAATAAACTGATATGTTACACACTCGAAACACATTAGCAATACTTTACGCTCTTTCCCTAAAGTCGGCGGCAACCTAACTAGCACACAATTTAAAAATATAAATTATATATATATTTAACAAGCATATATATGTATAAACTGCCATTTTTTACACAAAGTGTATGTAAAAAAAAAAAAACCAAAAATATTTAAACGAAACAAAACCAAGAGAAAAGCAACAAAACAAAAAAAAAAACAACTATAAACAATACGAAAGTCGAGAGACGATTCTGGAAAATGACAAATGACGACCGATGTAACACAAACCAGGCGATAATAAATGCTCATTAAAATATTTAAATTATTTAACTGGAACAACAAAAAAGAAGTTTGGAAGCTTTGTGAGCAGCAGAAAAGGCAGCATCGAAGTTCCGGAATTAGTTGTCAGGAATAATTTTAAATTACTTCTTCAACTGCCCTTTCTTTGACTTGTACTTTCAGTCAACGTGTCCCCACGTTGGGCGCCAAAAGTCAGCGTAAAGTTTGCTAAAACAAAACAACAACCAATCTATTATTTTACAAAATTTCCAATCGATTTCGATCAGATAAGATCAGTTCAGCTCTCTCCCCGTCTAGATAACTGCGGCAAATATACGAAACAAAATAAAAATTATGTAGCAAAACAAAAAAAAAAAAAAAAAAAAAAAGATATATAAAATATATATATGTTGACTTCATTTGCATTTGCATTTGGTTTTTAGCAATTATTATGGCAAAACATTAGCAGCATTAGAAAACAAAAATTAAAACAGCAAAAAGCAAAAAAAAATAAACTCATGCAAGAAGTGTATTTAATCTTAAGCTAACATATAGAACATAAGGCATATAACATAATGTTATATATATATATATATACGTACATATATATATATATATGTATGTATGGAAAATGTTATATACGGAAATGGTAACAAATATAAAACAATGTACAATTAAGTATGAATTATTCAATTTTATTTGGGTTTAAAAAAATATAACAAAAAAAATCTTCAAAAACCATTCCTCAAAAATTATATATGTAATTGATTCGTTTATTTGTTTTTTTTTTTTTTCTATTTTTGTATTTAATTTGGTGTATTTTACATATAAATCAAATCATGTTTACAATATAGTTTCCAAAAGGCCGATTTGATTTTGTTTAAATCTTAAATTCCAGTAAACCAAATAAAAAAAATAGGAAACCTAACAAGATTGCTTTAATTTAGGTTTAAAAACAAATTAATTACAATATGAAACAGAAAACCTTCATAAAAATCATAGTAAAACTAAATAATGTGTGTGTAACAAGAGAAGAACAAAACAAACACTGCTTTTGTATTATTTAAGTTAAACTATAAAAAAAAACAAGGTTAAATATTAAAAAGAAGAAAAAAAAAAAAGTAAATACAATAAAAGAAACAAAATATAAGCTGTAATATTAAAAGAAAATGAACTTATAAAAAACAAGTAAAGTAAAATTAAACAACAAAGACGATGAAACAACAAAAAGCTACAAACAACAACAAACAAAAAACATTGAAAAATGAATAAAAAGGCATACAACAAGATAAAACAAAAATAAGTCGTGTATGAATAACGAAAATGAGAAAAATGTTTGAAAAATTTTACTGAATTCAATAAAAATATTATGTTGATATGGAATTAAGTAATTCCAAATAAACAAAAAAAAAAACCCATGAGTTTCCATTTGATCAGTTGTCCTATCGCCACGAGTTACACAAGTGTGTTAAGTTAGTAGTTAGTGATATTTTTCATCTAAATATATTTTTAGTTAAGCAAGGAAACTTTTCTTTTGGGTAGCTTAACGAGAGCCAATGATGAGTAGAAGTAAGGGTTTTTGAAAACTAAGCAATTGATGGACCGCCCCAAACACTTCATATTTACAAAAATTTATCAACTCGATTCCTTTTAATAATAAAATCTTAAGTTAACCATTTTCTACTTACAATTTGCTCCTATTTACTGCAGGCATTTTATATCTCGAAATCCTCCCGATCGGATAACTAAATCATATAGTTCAAAGAGGTACGATCGGTCGTGAATATGCTTTAACGTCAATAACTTTGTTGTTTTTCAATTATTTCAATTATTTTCATATCAGGGTGCTTGTGAGTTTTATATACTTTCTAACATATCCACAATGTTTTATCACAATCGGTTAACTTAATCATATAGATCCCATAAGATCGATCGGTCAAGAAACTAGTATTAGATGAAAATATTGGTTATTTTAGAAGCGAATTTCACGAATTTTGGTAAGTGTAAGTTTGGTGTATATAGCTACAGAGGCTTACTATGTGCTATAAATCCCATTGGAACAATCGGACACAACATTTTTTTTTTTCATTTAAAAGTTATTTTTGGAGCCACGAATATATGATTAGTTCTGGTAATTTTTAGGTTATTGAAAAATACAATTTGCAAAGGTTTTCGAAATACGGCACGGCCGAAGTTAGCCGATCATTCTAGTTTTGATTTAGACGTGTCTGTACTGTATTTCTAGCACAATAATTTAGTAAAAGTTAGTTATTATTTTTATACCCTGTACGCATAGGGTAAAAGGGTATATTAAAGTCGCTAAAATGTATGTAACAGGCAGAAGGAAGCATTTCCGACCCCATAAAGTATATATATTCTTGATCAGCATCAATAGCCGAGTCAATTGAGACATGTCCGTCCGTCCACCTGTCCGTATGAACACGTGGATCTCAGAGACTATAAGAGCTAGAGCAACCAAATTTGGTGTCAGCATTCGTGTAGTGTCTACGCAGATCAAGTTTGTTTCAATTTTTGTCACGCCCACTTTCGCCCCCGAAATTCAGCAAAAAATAAAAAATAAATTCGATTAACTAAGGTCGTATTAAAGTTATGGCATTCTTATTTGGCGTACATAATAATATGGCAAAAAAAAGGTATCTGCTGACCAAATTTTGTTAAAATAGGACAAAAAATGTCGGAGATATTTCTATATACATTTTGTACTGAAATGCCCAGTGCGACATTGCGTAGTAAGTGTGAGCGAGATAGCATGCGCTCGTTGCTGCTGCTTGTCAGGAAAATTTTAGTTTGAATTAATGGCAAATTTTAAGGAGTTCGATTTAATAAAGTTCCTCTACTTGACACGGGGTATAGTCAAAGTCGGCTAGGACGACTTGCTTTCTTCATTTTTTCCCCTAAGTTCGATTGTTGCATGAACGTCTAAAAAATAATAGTCACGTAATACACGTTTTCAACAGTCAAAGAAAGTAAACAAAAAAAATAAATGGCAAAATATAAAATGTGAAAGTAATAAGAAATAAATATAAAAAATAACGGGAAAAATATATATGTGTATGATAAAAAATAGAAGCCAAGATTTATCGTTTGCTTAAAGGCAGCTAAATTCGCCTCTTTAGTCGTCGGACTTAAAGCATCTTTGTGAAACTTTACAAAGTTTGGTTTGAAACTATATGTACAGCCAAGATGGCTGAAGTCCCACTCTAAAACAACCGAAAAATTGGTTCTATGAAAGCTTTGCAGAATGCAGGCTATAACTGATCCCAATTGTGGTCCATCAAAATATTAGTTACAAAAAAGTGTTTAGTTTATCTTGGAGTTTCCAACCATAAATTTAAGGGTTAAAATTTTTGGAACATGATTGTTTTAGCGGCAAATCCAGGTTTTTTTCTTTGGCTGTGATGAAAATGCACGATATCCTTAAAACAAACGATCCAAAATACACAAAGAAGACCACTAAACATGATTGGCGCTTTGTTCAGCATTGTCACTAAAATGCCTACGCATAAAACATTTTTTCTTTCTTTCACACTTGGGTCTCCAGTTTGCTGTCAAAATAAAATAGTTTCCCAGTCGCTTTAGCCATGACAAATCTACCGTCATGCTTAAGCGTTGGAAGCGTTTGGAAGCACCATCGTGTTTAAATATATTATATTCGGACTTGCCGCTATATTCAACTGTTTCTGAAAAAAAGTCTGCCTTGTTTAAGTAAAGTTTTATAAACTCCAGACATTTAATCTTAGTGACAGTTGAAATCAACGATTTCCGACTTGCAACTCAACCATTTAACCGGCATCATAAAGGCAGTTACGAATACTTTGTGCGCTTTCTTTTTCTATTGTAGCTCCTATGTTTTGGTTTTGTTTGTGTACTGGACTGTACTGACTTTTCGCAGTTTTCTGGGCATTAGAATTTTAGACTTTTTTCATTCTTCTGTTTTGTAGGCAGTTTTTGTAGTTTTGAATTAATCTGCAGATTTTACAAGAACGTTACGGTTTTCTTAATGTAATTTAGTATAATTTAACGAAAATCTAATGGCAAATCCTGACAGCGTTTCATTTTGTTCACTTTAAATCAACAACACTAGTAAAGCTGAAACCAAAACACAGAAAATCATAAAGGGGATTATGGAAAGTCGTAAATTTCATCTAATGCATAAAAATGAAGCAAGCAAGTCGTTCCTGCCGACTTTGAGTATACCCTGTACCAATAAGAGGAACTTTACAAGATCAAACTCCTTCGAATTCGCCATTAAATCAAACTAAAATTTCTCTCACAAGCAGCAGCAACGAACGCATGCTATCTCGCTCACACTTACTACGCAATGTCGCACTGGGCATTTCAGTACAAATTGTACATAGATATATCTCCGATATTTCTTGTCCGATTTTAACGAAATTTGGTCAGCTGATACCTTTTGGCCATATTATTGGGTGTGCCAAATAAAAATACGCTACCTTTAATATAACTCTAGTTATTCGTTTTTCCTAAATTGGAGGTGGGCGTGGCAAAAATTTGAAACTTGATCTGCGTAGACACTAGACAAATGCTGACACCAAATTTGGTTGCTCTAGCTCTTGTAGTCTCTCAGACTGACATCTCTCAGTCGACTCGGCTATTGATGCTGATCAAGAATATATATACTTTAGGGGGTCGGAAATGCTTCCTTCTGCCTGTTACATACATTTTAGCGACTTTAATATACCCTTTTATCCTATGGGTACAGGGTATAAAAATTATTCGATTGTTCCTATGGAAGCTATAGCATATAGTCGGCCGATTCGAAACTCAGTTAACATATTCTATATATAAACTTACACAAACTTACGCATACCAAATTTGGTGAGAATCGGTCTTAAAATAAGCAAGTTATTCATTTAAGACTATTTTTCTGGCCGATCGTTTCTATGGGAGCTATATGATATAGTGAACCCATTCTGATTCTTTTAAACTTGACAGATATATTAGCAAGTGTATAAAACTGACAAATACCAAATTTTGAGATAATCGCTTTGGAAACAACCAAGTTATTGTTAGAAATCCAAAATGGACCGATCGTTCCTATGGGAGCTATATGATATAGTCAACCGATTTTCATGAAACTTGGTGGATATGTTAAGAAGTACATAAAACCTCCAAGTACCGGCTTCTGACATTTCATTAGAAAACAACAAAGTTATTGTGGTTAAAGCTTTTTCACGATATTCATCCGATCGGGATGATTCCGAGACACACAATGCCTGCACATAAGGAAGCCTAGGTGCAAAATTTCAGTTCTAAAGCTTTAAGGGTCTCGGAGGAGATTGCGTTAATCCAGACAGACGTCTGTCCGTCGGACGGATACAATTTCAGACGGACAGGGCTAAAAGAACTCAGCTCATCGTGCATATCAAGAATATATATACTTTATATAGTTGGAGATGCTTCCTTCTATGCGTTGCAAACTTCTGACCAAAATTAATATACCTTTTTTGCAAAGGTATAAAAAACTTTAACAACTGAGAATTGCAAGTGTCAATTAATTCTTTGTAAAATGTAAACTTAAGTGCAAAGAAGGAATATAAAGGAAGTAACGGGGCAATATTACGAATTGCAGGAAATTGAAACGTTGCGCGTTTGCCTATTGAGTAGTAGTCTTTATCATTTGAGATTTTAAATGGCGTGTATTGTGCGGCTTTAAAATTAATTTAATTGACATCCTTGGAAAATTACAGCTGGTTTACTTAAGCCCTGTCAACAAAAAAATTTCCATAGAGTTGGCAAAAATCTTTGTCACAAAAATTTAAACGATATATGCTTTTATAAACCTAAACTATAATGGATATTAATATAATTAAAATTGTTAAAAAATATAAAAAGTATTTTAAAATTTTTAAAATTTAAATGTTTTTTCAACAATTTTAAATAAAATTAACCAAAAAACCACAGTAGTACTACACTTGGGAAATTACATTATTAGGATTTCTTCACCTATACTTTTCGAAATTGGTATTTGGTATGACCACCTTTTTGACCAAATACTTTTTTAAGCCTTTTTGGCATGCATTCCACCAACTTCTGGGTCACTTGTTTCGTAATTCTGCCCAATTCCTTCGTCAATGCAGTTTTTAAGTCCGATTTAACTAAAATTTTGCGTTTTAGAATATTAGTACCCAAAATGGCCCACAAATTTTCAATTACATTCATGTCTGGTGACTGGGCTCGTGGTTGAACACGAGGGTCTGCACAACGACCTTATGTATCGGGTCATTGTCTTGATAAAATCTGAAGACGTCACTAATCAACCAGTTTCTTAGCACTTTCCAGCAAATTAGACTTGTCGTCTCAATAAACTGTAACTTTCCAATTCTGCTGCCGACGTACAGACCCATACCAAAAGATAAAAATTTTACGAAAAATCATTGAAAATTTTATTTGGAGCAGTTCTTCAGCATGGGTTCTATTTCCGCAGACAAATTGGTAAATGACTGTGGAATCACTTAGTCCAACCATCTCTCCAATTTTCCTGATTTAAAGTGGCTGAGAACAAGTTTACGCTGCTTTATAGTTGTTTTGCGAGATTCATTTTCGAAATTCAGCACCAATTTGTTTTATTATACTGCGAATATAATATAATGACTGAAGAATAGAAATAGTAACTACCATTGCAAAAAAAAACGGATCATTCTTTAGCTGACAAGGTGAATGGTTAAAATAAACTTTAAGTTATTAAAAATTTTGGCAAAACATTAAAAAATAAATTTTAAAACATATTTTATTTATTTTGATATCCCTTTTAGTTTAGGTTTTATATACGTTCAAATATTTTTTTAATGGTCAGCTTAAAGAAGAATTTAATGATGCGGCCAGGTCCATTTTTTTTTTTTTTAAGATTGCATGTTATTTTTCAGCCAGCAATTATCGATGGCTTGACGGGTTAAAAAATGTTAACGACATGAAATATCCAATCCCTTACATATAATAATAGGTTTCATTTATAATAATCAAATTTAAATTATTATATTTCTAATTTCGAAAATTTAATTAGAGTTTTGAGAACTACAATGCCCCAATGATTAATTAACCAATAAATTCATTTGTTGCAATATGTTTATTAAAATACCAAATAGATACCGAACATCGACTCAGCAATTGACGTTGATAGAGAATATATACATACATATAGTTTATGGAGTCGGAAACGTAAATTTCTATGCGTTACAAACATCTGATCAATTTATTATACCTTTCGCAAGGGTATAAAAAAACATACATATTTTTTTAAAGCAGTAATAAAACAGACTTCTTCTTTGTCTTCGTCCTTTTCTTCAAAAAATACTTTTTTAAGGCTTGTTGACTAGAATGTTTTTACTACTATTATTCGATCTGGTTACTCTGCAATTTTATATCCCACAACTTTTTTTTTGAATTGAACAGCACGGTCCTTTTAACAAACTATTAGATTTAGCGATACATTATTTATTTATTGAATTTCAGTTGTAATGTGGTATACAGTAATGAATTAACAACTAAATTACCAACGTAAATATGGATATGCTTGGGATTTTTTTTTTTGTTTCGTTTAATACCATATTTATTGCCGTGACTCCATTATCAAACAAGAGGAGTAAAAGTAAATCGTTGGTATTTTTTATACGGTATTTTTTAGTTGTTATCGAATCATCGATAGATTCGAAAATTCATGTATCGATAGATTTTTCGAGACAAAAAACTTCGTGACATTAAAAACGTATAAGTTGAACGACTGTCAGCTGAGTGACAACTACAAAAACTATTAACTCTATTGGAATAAAATAGTATAAAAAAAAATAGCAAAAGGGGACCCTTCAATATGTTTACCAATAAAATAGTGATTTGCACAACATTGCTTCTATTGAGTAGTGCTGGTGAGTACAAGGAAAAAATAAAATAATTATATGGGAAACTACGCGCCGACCCTTACACCTCGTACCCCTTAAACTGCGTCGCAAAAACCTGGAACTGTCTCTTTGTTCACATTTTCGCTGGTTCATCGCAATTTATTTTTTATATTGGTTGTCGCGTTTCTACATACGTAAGTCTTTCGTGTGTTTGATATGAACCTTCTTTGCAGATCCACCGTCCTGGTGTGGGGTAAAATCATCAATATTTGTCCAAAAAGAGGATAATTTGAACTCTTAATATTAACAAGTCAAATGGTTTTTTTTTCAACAAAATGGAGGCTTAGTACCGTTTCTATAATTTTTGCTACGACCTCCCACTCCACCTCTTATCTAACGTCTGCCTACCTGCATATGAGAACACACACATACCTTAAATGAAATGAAAGAGGGTAAAAGCCAACGCACAAAACAGAGCAGGGGACTGTTTAGCCATTTATTTGGGTAAATGTATTTTGTATTCTCTATATCTAGTAAAAGAGCTATTTATTTCTGTCGCCAAATTTGTTATTGCATATACATACTTATGTATGTTTGTATGATTTATTTTTTATCTTTTCGTACACACTCCACCCACATTTGCCATTGTACTTACAGATTACTTCTTTATGTTTTTTAATGTGATGCTGGGTGTTGCATTAGGCGGGCTTGGATCGGAGGGTCATCCCCCTGATGAGAGCAAGTAACCAACATGGAAGGTTCTTTGTCAAAAGTGGTTTTCATATTTAAAACGGCAGTTTTCAATTTCTTGTGGTTTATAGTTTTCACAACAAATATTAGCTAATCTTTATATGCATTTAATGTACATATGTACGTTGCGAACAAAGGAGGGCAATTTAGTTCAAATGTACATATACATATGTACATAAACGCATATAAACAATTCCATAGTTACAATGTCCGCAAAAAGAATTGGCGCACCAGTGATAAACAAGTTTCAAACACGATTACATTTGATCCAACAGGTGAACTACAAAATGCTAATTTGTATAATGAACAACTGGCTATATTTTTAATATTAAAAATTATAATGCACAGTTTGACAAAGGGAGGGGTAATGTATCATGTTCCGAGATTTCAGAATCTCAGAATGATTCACAATATTAAGGGCCAACAAGAAGTATTTACAAATAATTATAAGCTAAAAATGAAGCAAGCAAGTCGTCCCTGCCAAATTGTACATAGATATATCTCCGATATTTCTTGCCCAATTTTCACAAAATTTGGTCAGCTGATACCTTTTGGCCATACTATTGTGCCAAATAAAAATACGCTACCTTTAATTTTAATCTAGTTATTTGTTTTTCCTAAATTGGGGGGGCGGAAGTGGGCGTGGCAAAAATTTGAAACAAACTTGATCTGCGTAGACACTACACGAATGCTGACACCAAATTTGGTTGCTCTAGCTCTTATAGTCTCTGAGATCCACGTGTTCATACGGACAGGTGGACGGACGGACATGTCTCAATCGACTCGGCTATTGATGCTGATCAAGAATAAATATACTTTATGGGGTCGGAAATGCTTCCTTCTGCCTGTTACATACATTTTAGCGACTTTAATATACCCTTTTACCCTATGGGTACAGGGTATCACAAAGCAATATATACCACAATATATACATATACATATGTATGTAAATGCGTTTTTCATACAGACATCATTTGACACCACCGATGAGAAGGCAAATACAGTCCTTTTAGATCTGGTAAAATATAAAAGGGCATTAAATTTATTTATTCTTTATAACAACATGCCTGACTTACTAAACGGATTTATTAAAAAGTGACAATATATTTTGGCACTTATAGTACTTCAAAAACTTAACAATAAATGTGCTTTTCGGTTTTTGGCACATAATGTAATTAAGCTAATATTTCTTGGTCTCTCTGTATGTTATTTGCAAATACAAATCTGTATGTATTTAAATTTATAATGACCGGTAAATCATAATATGAATGTCTCAAGTGGCAAAATATTTAGCTGATAACTTCCCTTTATATGCATATGTAGATATGCATGTACGTGTGTATGTACATACGAATTGATTTAAAGCTAAAAAAAAAGTAATGATTCATAACTACTTGCTACATCTGCTTTCAATCGTTTTAAATCACTTTATTGCTCAATTAATGGCTACATATTACTTTTCTTACTGGCATAGTTTTTCTGGAATTGTTCTTACTACAGATTGGTACTCTAGACCGATAAGGGAGCTAAACCGCAACAAAGTCAGTGAAATTGAAATATGGGAAAACATGAATGAAATTTTGGATTTCATATCAATTTTATATATGTACTTATTTGTAAAACATAACATTACCATTCCCCACCGCAACTTTTGTTGTTGCATGCCTTTGTCATATAAATCTTAATACCCACAAAACCGATTTAATTTGTTCTCAACATATTTCCCATGCTGGTTTCTTTTTGTTGTTCTTTACTCTTAGGAAAACTAATACTATTGTGGGCGTATATTACGCCTTCTTTCTTGTCATTTCGTCTGTCCAGACAGACCTAACTTGCATTTAAAGGTCATCCCTGGAAGACTCTAAAATGGCATTGAACTAGAACGAATGACGGATGGGGTTCGGCCTATGAGTAGATAACCGCAAAGGCCTACCCTTTCCCAGTTGTTTCTGCATATGAATGTATATGTGCCCATTTAAGTATGTATGTGTACGTATGAATGTATAGTAAAGCTGATTTAACAACAAATTAAAGCCGCGTTGAGTCATACAAAAATAACATTTTGTTTTGTTTTACTTAACGTTGCAAATTTGCACCGTGTGCAAAGGACGGGGCAGCGCGGAGAGAGCCACTAGATAAAATTGTTGTTTCGCTGAACAACCGTTGGAAAATGGCAGAGAACGTATAAAGTTTAGTTGAAAGGTTTTTATCGGATGAGACCCGCATGACGGGGGCAGTGCATAACACATACATATAATAAACATATTTATACTATATATATACATATATATGTATGGATATCTTAACAGAGCGATTATTACTTATAATATACTCCAACTTTTTATGTCCATTGTCTATAGTTGTTTTAATTTATCAGTCTGTCGAAAATAATATATATGCACATACGTGGACTGACTCATACTTTGTCTTAAAATTCGTAAAATTTTAACTTTTAATTTTATTAAAATTTTTGTTTAGAAACCAGTTTTATTTGTCATTTATTTTACATTCAGTATGTATACACTAACTCATGCAAATCATATTAATTAATACAATTAATTTCAAGTTGCGTTTCTAAGTTAAAGCTTAAACCCAATTTCGTCCGTATGTACTTGAAAGGCCTTGCTTCAACATTTTCGTATTAAATTTTCAAAATATTATCTTCAGAAATGGAAAACCATAATATACTTATACATACACTAGTTTCCGTGGAGGACAGTGTCTTGCGCAATTAATTGATTTTTTTATGCATTAGTCACTATGTCTCAGTTACAGTGTTAATAATACTTTTTTTCTGTTGACTTTTTTCAGTTCATTCGCAGACATTGTTTTCATTCAAAAATGGAACAATCATAGATCCAGTTGATGTTCAGGATCCTGCCTCATCATCGAGCAGTAGCAGCAGCAGCACCTCAACAACAACAACTACGAGTACAGTGAAGCCAAGCTCCTCCACAACGTCATCCACTTCAACTTCAACATCCACTAGTACTGAGACACCAAAGACCACAACCACACCATCTCCAGTACCGAGCACCACACAGGCTCCTCCACAACCTTATCCGGCACCCACAGCCGGCACTTGGAATGCCTCATGTATTCTCCTTACTATGGCAGCCCAATTTAACTTTAGTTATACGACGAAGGGTAAACTATACATATAAACTATAATTGAAATTATATTACATTTTTTTTCTTCTCTTCTTGTTTCCATAGACGGTAACAAGACTTACGGATTGGCAAATATTCCCAAAAATGCTACGATTGGCGATCACACCTGTGACCCAATCATCCAATCGATTCAATTGAGCTGGGGTCCTTCATCATCTGTCCATTCTTTTCTGATGCGATTCGAGACCAAAAATTCATCAAGTGTGCTAACTCAGATATTAGTCTCGTTCACCATAAATAATGACGATTATCCAGATGCAAAGGGTAAGTATTAGGGCGGGTCAATTTTTTTTCGCGAAAATCGTACCCCAGAATCGGATTCTACGAAGAACTCTAAGAAAATTTCACCAAGAAACTATGTCGTTAAAAGGACTTCCTAGCCTCCGCTGAGAAGGATGAAACTTGCGGGTTTGGGTTTTTTTTAGCGGTTTTTTACGTATATAAGTCAGTTTGGGCTTAATTCTAATTTATTTTTTTACAACAAATTTTATAAAAATTTTTGTTATTCGATTAAACATGTATTTTTTTTAAATTGACGAATTGTGCAAAACAAGCCATAAGCTGATGCTGACTTAAGAAATTTGCAGAAAAAAGTCTGTAACTTTTTAACGAATTGAACCATAGATCTGAAATTTAAACCCATTTTAGAAGTTTGGACAACTTTACAAAAGTGGGCGTGGCACCAAAGGGGGCGTAAGATACACAAAATATAATTTTATTCAACTTAAAAAAATTCATAAAAAATTAAAACATGAAAAATGAACAAAAAATATATTATATATATTTTATTTTTTACAAATTTTAAATAAATTTAAATATTTACCATTTTCTTCAAAAAAAACCCTCCCTACTTTGTCAGTTTTTTAAAGTCTTAAACGTCTTTCTTAAGTCACCGTCATTACATCATCCCGATTCTGTGGCAGTATAAAATGTATATATTGTTGTAAAAAAATAAATTAGAATTAAGCCCAAACTGACTGAAAAATTTGTCACTTTTTTAAAATACCTTAAATACGTAAAAAACCGCAAAAAAAAAACCCAAACCCGTAAGTTTCATCCTTCTCAGCGGAGGCTAGGAAGTCCTTTTAGGGACATAGTTTCGTGGTGAAATTTTCTTAGAATTCTTCGTAGAATCCGATTCTGGGGTACGCTTACCACGTTTTTTTCGCTCTATAAAAACTGACCCGCCCTAGTAAGTATATAATAAACCTTATTTTGGATCATCCCTGCAAAAAATTTCAGTTCCATAACTTTATGGTTTTTCAAGTGATAGTTAATGAATTATTTAATTGTTGATGTTTGTTAGTTAAAAATATTTTATCACTGTCTTTTCTAGTTTATGTTGTTGACAAGTACTAAGGGACATATAAGCCAAAGTTAGACTTAACGTTAACTTTAGTTTTTTGACTTTTAATAAACGCTAATTAGATTTTAATCGAATAAAAGCGAACGAATAACTAACGAATAACTAATGTATAGCTATGTTAAACATTATGTTTAAAAATAAGATAAGTTTTTCAAGTGCTTATCTAAATTTTTTTCTTTGCAGAGAACCAAACCATTCAATTGCAACGCCGTAGTGTAGATGACCTAAAGACTCCGGAAAAGATGTCTTATCACTGCACACGTCCCCAGCATTTTAATATGACAGAAACGTACGATAGTCAGAAGACCATTGGAATAGTCATGCTTAGCCAACTTCAAGTGGAGGCCTTCCGACAGGCCAACGCCACCGGATTCTCTTCTGTTCATGATTGTGACAGCTCCGAGACATCGGATATAGTTCCGATTGCTGTCGGGATTGCCCTGGTAGCCCTTATTCTCGTCGTTCTCATCTCTTACTTATGTGCACGTCGTCGTTCCACTTCGCGTGGATATATGAGCTTCTAAAATGAGTTTAGGAATCAGTTTATAAACGAAGTGTAGGAAACAAAAAAAGACGGTGATCGAGGCAAAAGTAGAGAGAATTGAAAGATTGATTTTTGATAATTGGCGAGTGCATAATGTATATACATATATATATATATATATATATATATATGTCGTTATTTTCAGTTAATTTTCGTTTATGTTTTATCCAAATTCAGAGTAAATGAAGAGCAGAATGGATTTGTGTATCAAAAATCAAAGTGTCTGTGTATATGTCTGTGTCCGACCTAAATGATATATCAATTAAGCGATTGTTTTTTCTCGTTTTGTCTGTATACGTAAAATCAATTTTCACTTTTATTTTATGATCAAAAAAGTCGGTACTAAATGGAAAATATATGTATAATTTTAGAACCGCATTATTTTACTCATTTAATAACCCACATCCATCCCATCCAATAATCGTGCGATGGAAAACTACAAAAATTATAAAAGAGGAGAAAACGAACGAATGGGTTAGGAAACAAAATAAACAACAAGAACACTGTTGCTCCCATAAAATAAAAGATAAATAATTGATTTTTAACTTTCAAATATAACTATATCAGTAAAGCCATTAATTAGAAACAGAAAAATGTATGTATTATTATTGGCCTTAAAATTGAAATAAAATAATATGGATATTCATCTGTGTATATAGTTTTCTTTATTTTTCTGTTATATGTGTGTTTTGGGTTTGATTTTTTAAACTGCTTTAAATGGGTAACAAACTTTCAGCGTTTATTTCGGCTTCATCATCAGAGTCAGTGCTCGGCTGAGGACGATACATACCGGTACGAGGACGTTCAGCTGGTGGTCCCAAAGGGTCAAACTGTTGCACTGTGAATCATGGAGAAAGAATCAGTAAATTGCTCAATTATAGAAATGTCGACCAAGTTAGTAAAAAGATAAACAAATGTATATAATAACTAATTATCTATCATTTTAAATATGTTAAGGAAAGAAAAACGAATGCTTTTTTTTTGTTAATTTTCCTTAATATATGTGTTGATATTAAGGAAGTGATAAGATCAAAAAAACTTAATGTTGAAAATCTTTCTTAGGTTCCAACACAACTCGTGAATCGTTAAAGAATAAAACAAAAAAGAAGTCCTAAGCCTGTAATCCATATTATAATTTGAGAATTCTGTGTGTCTTTTAAAGAAGGCACAATCTAAAAGTACTCAAGCTTACCTGCATAAGAAGAGGAGGTTTTACCAAATTGATCATTGCTGTTGTAGTTGCTTGTGGCTATATTGTAAGAGATCTCGCTATTCTCTAGTAAACGTTCCTCATTCGATGGTCTTAAAGCTGTAATGTTAATATATATATATATATAGACCGGCATGGCAAATAGAGGCAGTACACACCTCTCATTCGACCACTGGTGGCCGAGGATAAACGTTGCTGTTGATAGCGCTGCTCCTGCTGCCTCTCCTGTTGCTGTTTATGGAGCCTGGCATATTCAAGGGAATATCTTTCATGCAGTTCGCTCATGCCCAACGACTTGCTGACCTGCATTAGAGCTCTAACACAAGTCATATTGTCCGGAAAGCGAGCGTAAATTTTCTCAAACATACCCAAATATTGTTTGGGTGGTAAGTAAGAATTGCGAAAGCAGCTTGCTATACGCAACATCAAGTTTGGATCATTTGGATCGGCTAGGACAGCACGTTCATAGTAATACAAAGCCTTTTCCGTTGCCTGCAGTTTTATGTAATATGATCCAATAGAACTTGCAATGCTAATGTCACTCATGTTGATACGATAAGCCTCGTTATAATATTGGTTTGCCTCCTGATGGTCCTGAATTTGTTCATACATGGAGCCCACTTTCTCGAATAACCGAGAGTCTATGTCCGATGCCGATATCCCCAATACCTGAAGATAGGCCTGTAAGGCTCCAGGAGAGGGAGTTGACTTGAAATTTCCACTAGCCTGACCAAGTCTTCTCTCCTGCAGTTTGGCCAACTGAAAATACACATGACTGTGTTGCACCGAATGGGGCATCATTAGTTGAGACTTGAGTAACTCAAATTGTTCTTCAGCCTGTTCATAGTCCTGCTCAGCTAATGCCACCAAACCCAGATTATAGTTTGCTTCAAAATTCGTGGGCTGCAACTGCAAAGCTCGACGCAAATGCTCTTTAGCAGATGAAAAGTTCTGCTTTTGAAGTTCCACAATGCTGGCGTTGATCAGGGCTAGGGGATTGCTTTGCAGAGCTCCCAACTCCTGCAACTGATTAAGGCAGTGTGAAGCCATTTCCAAATTACCTAGCTGAAAGATATGTATCAATTAGATAATCCATCTGGACCTAAGGCTATTACTTTTTCCAATTCCAATTAAATAGAGAAGCCTTTGTTTAATATAAATTTATATAAATTCAAACACTTACATTTATGTAGATAAAACTGAGATTTGTCAGAGCACTAGCTGTCATCGAACCTTCGCTCTTCCGATCATACATTTGAAGGGTTTCTATTGCCTGATTCACATCGTTTTGTCTAAGATACACTAGAGCCTTATTCAGTTCCAATTCATTGGCTAGCCATGATAGATTTGAAGTTCTAATTACTTCAATGCACCAGTTGTACCCTGAAGGGAAGGTGTATGTCAGATAAGACTATAATTTAGACTAAAATCATAAAAAGAAAAAAACAAACTTACCATCATTATAATTCTCCTCGATAATGGGCGATAGGAGATCGACAATCATGGTTATGTTCCGCTTTTCTCCATTTCTCTTTTGTTTTATGTACGTGGCCAATTCATCAGATTTCAAAGTCTGTAAAATATATCGACGATTTCGAGTTTTGGCCGAGCTCTGCGCCGTGGATTCTCGAACTTTTCCATATGTGGCAATCCCCCCAGATGGTCCAGTCCCTGCATCAATGACAGCCACCTCAGCTGCAGTATTATCATTCGTCTCGTTCTCATCTTGGTCCGTATCCTGGCCCGCTACTGTTTGTCCCTGTAGCTTGATTATATTATTCTCATTCTCCAAATCACTGTCACTCTCCATGGGCTGTACGTCACATAAATTACGAAACGTATTTTTGATCTTCTCCACATCACCCATGGCATAGTAACAGAGTAGCAAGTGTATACCACTTTTAATGTCCGCACGTTCCGACATGATAAACTCAAAACTAGAAGCTGCATCGGCATACTGACCCATCCGTACAAATAGTACGCCAATATTTTCGGTAATTTTCAAACGCAACTGCTTAAGATTATTTGGTACCGAGTCCAATGCCATGCGGTACATTTTTATGGCCTTCGGATAGATGCCCATTTTGTGATATATATTTCCCATATTGAGTTTTAATTGATTGACGTGTGGAAACATTTTGTTTTTGGTCATGATGCTATATGTATTAAGGGCTTCAATATGCATCTCATTTTGTTCGTACTGTTCCGCAAGATTAAAGAAAACCTATTGGAAAAAAATAGAAATTGTTAACAAAATATAAAAGTTTCATTGAACTTCTACTAACCGCATAGGTAAGATCAAAATTGTGAAACACATTCTCGCCCTGCTGATCCCGAAAACGATGCAAAGTTCTGTCCAAAGAGAAGGCTTCCTTTGCTTTGCTTAGCGCCTCAGCTAGAGATGCCTTCGATTCAGTAGTTGAGGTCGTTCTACGTGCAGCCAATACTATTGACGACTCCAGTAGCTTGACTATCTTAGCTTCTAGATTCTTGTATTTGATTTGAGGACTGTAAATAGAAACAATGTTGATTGTGTTTATAGGTTGCCTCACAACACCGCTCACTTGACATCCTTGGCTGCATCTACGGAGGCGTTAGCCGATGAGAGTGTCTGTTGTTTGGCCTTTTCTAAAAAAAACTGATCAAATTTTTGCCCAGCAGATCCAGCACTGTTATTAGCCGCATAACCCACAGCCCTCACAGCGGTAGAAGGTCTAGCCAAGGCGGTCTTATCAGCACCACTCCGACTACTGACAAGATTACCGCGCTATAAAAAGAGTTGGGTTTGATGAAAAATATTCGGATAAGACTATCACGGACACTTGAACTTGCCGAATACAACTGTGAAGTCGGAGGTCTAGGTCTACCAGCCGCCGTGGGTGGTGGTGGAGGAACTGTCTCCGAATCCGTGGGATTCCTATCGCTATTTTCCTTGGCACTCATTTCAATATTAACCAAACTTGTTTTTCTGTCAAAGAATATGTTTTGTCACGGGTTGGTCATTGTTGTGATACAATGTTGCCATGGCAATTACAAAAAAAGGAATTAATTGGCCCGGCTAACTTTATCCTTCCCTCGAACTTTCTATACCCTTGCGTAATTAAGGTCGATAGCCTAGAGCCAAAAGACTAGTTTCGATTATATAGTAAGTCGTACTGAGCATTATATGTACATATATATTCTGAGATATTTCACTATCTAAGCACTGCAAAGTATTGAGCAAAATTAATATATGTACATATGTACCCTCTTTTTAACAAATAGCTCGATTTAACTACATCGTAGCAACATCTTAAATAAATAATTTGACTTTAGATTCGTATACTTATATTATAATCTATTATGAATCAGAACATTGTGGCAGCTATATACGAACCAGAAGAAGACACCAATGTTTTATCAGATGACATTCTCTTTAATTGGTGTTTAAAGATTTTCTTGATACTGTTGAATATAGCGATATTCAGTTTGCTGTGTTTTGTTTTGTTCCTCTGGTGCAGAGAAGCCTTCCGGCAGGAAAACATTAATCGGAAAAAGGGCGAGGAACTGGAATTAGGAAGTAGCCAGAATCCAACTAAACCATTAAAGCGGAAAGGTCGCCGCGTTAGATTCAACAAGCGTAGTAAATTTCGAGAAGTCTTGGTGGGTCATAACAAAAATACTTTTAAAAAAAGCCACCCCAAGAGTCCGATCTTAAAAAACTAAAGGTGTCTTTGCCATGTTGGGAATGGAACTCAATAAATGATAATTTTGTAGCCAGGTCTTTGCCGAAAGTCATTGCTTCAAAAAAATATATTGTTTTGTACTCCACATGATCATGAATCCCATTTGCAAGATCGATATCAATAGTACTGAGTGCCAGAAGTGGATGAGTGATGTGTATAATCGATGTGGTGAACAATTCGCAACTGAATCTGTAGATCCTTTTGCAGCATGGTGGCATGATGATACCCCAGCGCTGTACAAATCTGACGTTCAAACAATGACCGCATACGATTGCCATAAGCTGAAGCGAGATCTGGGACAAGAAGTAGCTGCATTGATGTCCAAGGTAGCCGAGACTCGGCCAACCGGTGCAAATCTTTTGTTGCTAGGCAAACGCTTTCTTTGGTGGCATAAGCTCTTGCTTGTAATAGTTTATATAGTTGTTATTATATTAATTTGTATGACGTGTCGCTGTCTTCTATTTGGTGGGATCGGTGCAAAGGCCGTGGAGGAACAAGGAATCCCGAAAGAAGAGGAAAAACCAAATTTACCATTGGAAATGAAACGCAAAAAAAAACGAACTGTCAAGGGTTGGGTGCGGCATAGAATCCGTCCGATTTTTGTTCACAGTGAAGCAACACTAAAACGACAGATGACAAAACGTCAGCAGGAAGATCGAGCTCATGCGGCTCATACCCTTAGAAAGATCAAGAAGTGGACTGTGGATCGCGAGCAAGCAGAGGAAGCAGCGAGGCAACGACAAAAAGCCAGAGAGGAGGCAAATAATAATGTCTAATTTAATATTATAAGGATATACTAATTCCGCGCACTGTATAACAGAAACTTGGAAAACGAAAGCACTATATTAACCCGTTGGTGAACTCCAATATTCACGTATTTTGTATACCTTCTAACTACAAACGGAAGGGGGTCTTTATGAAAGCTTGATCTAATAAAATTTAGATTGGTTTGCTACTTTATTGTTTGTGGAATTAGTGTTATAATTACAAAGGATTTGTTCGGTTTTGTTTTACAAGTATTATTTTAAAATTTATTTTAAGCCAATTAATTGCTTTTAACTTTAATCAGCGTACAATGTTCTTCTAGTGGTACGAATGGGGCTTTGGTAAGTTCTTGAAGAGTTTAGATTCGAACCTCCTCAAGAACTTTTTAAAGCCACAATATGTTGATGCCGGATCCCTTCTGTGTGTCAGTTTTAAAAAAATTTTAGTTTTGTTTGTTTAGTCTTTTCTTTGAGATTGTGCCTGATGAACCTAGGTTAAATGTCGTATATAGTATTGTGATTATTATTATAAAACGCCCGTTTATACAAAAAAACATTAAAATGTCCTTGTACACCATTGTAAATCGTTCTTCATTTTCATCTGTTTTTGGATCAATAGATTTCATTCGTCAAAAGATCTTTATTATACATAAATGTTTCTTTTTATTTGTTTTATTGAATCACAATGAATATTGCTGTCTTATCAAAATTTGTTTTTTAGCACTCCAAATGATATTTGTAAGCAATTTGTACATTTATAAAAAGACTTATGTATTAAAATACAAAATTTTCAGCGTCTAGGATTCTTCTAAAGTTTTCCACTAAATTAAATACAAGCCACTAAAAATGTGCGTACTGTAAAGTTTTATATCGTTCACCGTTAAAAAATCATTTTGGTTTGTAAGGCTAAAATTTGTAAGTCACTTCTTTGGTTTCTTGATTGCATACAGCCCCTAAAATACAATATTATAATACATAATATGCAATGAAATGTATTTGAAAATGTTTTTTTATATAAGTATGTATATATATATACATATATATATATATATATATATATATATATATATATATATATATATATATATATATATATATATATATATATATATATATATATATATATATATATATATAAAATTGTTATAAATGTAATAATTTTATATACAAACATATATAAATATATGTTTTTTTTTTCATATATATGTATATAAAATTTTTACATTTATAACAAGCTGGTGCTCCATGCATCCATGTGGATGCATATCGTGTAAATAAGGCTTACTCGAAATAGATTTTTTTTTCTTTTTTAGGATTGAAAGCGAGATCAAAAACTAACAACAAATTTAAAACGTAACATATAAATATGTTTAACAAATCTTTTTTGTAGACATCATACGTAATCCTAAATATTTTTGCCCCAAATATTGTTGTGCAAAAAAATATAAATTTATTATTAAGGCTGCTTTGGTCCAGGATTATGTTCCCATATATACAGTCGTCCACTTGAGTGTAGCAAAGCTAAGTGAGTTTCTTGGCCCATTTCATGTCATCGTCGCGGGGCTTGAGTCCCGTAAAGTGTTCTATAATTACCTCAAAGGTAGACCAGAATCTAAATAATAAAAAGGAATTACTGCATTAGCATATCTTCAAAAGTTTATATAAGAACGAACCGTAGTCTTTCCAGTGGCCAATTGAGCCATCCTGTTGTGATACAAAAATATGTTTCGTGCGGAGCCACATGATGGATGCGATGATGTTTCCGCGGTAGAATAATGTGGCAGCTCTGTAAGAACAGCACCCACCTTGGTAATCCCCAGTAGGTATGGGACCATTTGTGAATCTGCAACAAAAACTATTAAATAAAATCTTCTTTTTTTTTTTTTTTTTTTTTTTTTTTTGACAAGTATCTCATTATCTTACCTGATTGGTCATGGCCACAAAAATGGAGCAAAGAAACACATAAGCTATCCAACCGAAATTAAGTTGAATTTCGATGGCTGACTTGGCATAAAAATAATGGGCCAAATAGCCTAGAATTGGAATGCCTACCATAAAATTATCCCCGTTTGTTTCAATAAAGTCGTGTCGTGTGATTGATGTGGGATCCAGATGATGTTCCCGAAAAGGTCGCAAAAAGTTCTGCAAATGATTAAAAATATAAAAATCTTTTTAATTCTTCATTTATTAATTATTTGTACCTTTCCTATTAATGGTAAATCCACAGATCCCCACGTATCCGCCGCCCAATGGACTACACCTGAGGCAAAGTCAGCTGTTATGATACCACAGAGAGCCGAAACGAAGGCCACATTGATGCGCTCCCACCGCAAATGTTTGACTATCAGGCCGAAATTAATGATCATCAGCCCAATGCAGGTGTAGACACAAATAATTTCTTGGGCTCGTTTACCTGGAGTTATATAAAACCTTCGTTATAATCACTCAACCTTCTACGACACAACGACTACAACGGACAAAAGTAATGCAGACCTGGACTATAAAGCGAGGCCAACTCTTGTGCACCCTTGTTTTGAGGTCCCCAACGTGGCGGTAATGCTGTTCCAGCTGTTGGCGTCGTCATCATACTAGCGGACGTTGCTGCTGCCACTGCGTTGTGGCATTCCATGGTCTGATCCTCTTTCGTTGTTGTCGGTGCTAAATTACCATTGGGATCATCCTCATACATGGAGTTTGCCAGAATTTCCTTATCACTTTTACCTGTCATTGTCTACAAGGAAAACAAAGGAAATGGGTTAAAAAGGACAACCTTAAAGCCTTGACAACTGTCCCTGTCTGAGGGTCCCAAGCTGAATTCAATGTCAGCCCATCCAATTTGTCATTTGATGGTGTCTATGTGAACTTGTCCAGCTGCATATGTGTTCGAACCCTTTTGCATAATTAACTAACGACATGGGAAAAACAAAACGTGGCAACGAAACCACAAACACTTAAACTTTTTTAAACTCTTAAAAAGTTTCGTAGCAACCGGGGAATCATCTCGTTGACATTGGTGTCATTACCTTGAAACTGCACCGAACTGACTATTTTTCAACATCGCATAGCTCGGACCGTGTCACGCAACATTTGGGAATTGTGGAGAAGACGTCCCCTTAGAACTATGGAACAGCAGCAAACTGAATGAGCTGTCATTTTTGGAGGCGCGGCTTGAAGGTACCTTAATTAGGCAAATTGGTATTTAAATTGTGTTGTAAATGGCAGAACACGGCGCTCTCTATTCTCTTTGAGGTAGGTTTTTTGGTAAACTTGTGGAATAAGAAATGGACACTATGGATTCGACTATTGGATGGAAAATTTTGTTGTGGCAACATGATAAGTAAACATAACCAGTTTATTAATAACCTTACGACAATTGGAATTTTTCATTTGAGTTAATTGAATTAGTAGAAGTACTTAAAGGACTTGGGAAAAACAAAAACAAAGCTTTCGAGTTGTTGCTGTAGTTGTTGTTACTCTGTTTGAAATTAAAGGAACATAAATGATAATGCTACTTTTAAAGGTCATCGAGTTAGCTTATTCAGATAATACTGTAATTTTTACACTTTTCCTTTTTCTGATTTCTTTTCCAATAACGATAATTAATAAATAATTAAATGTTTTAACAAATTGGCCATATATTGTGACTCCTTTTTATTATGATGATTAGAATAGGAAATATTAGGCAAGTTATAGCTATTGGAATGTCTAATTCCCTTTCGTGTGCTTCAGAAAAAACCATTAATCAAAGAACTGGGAAATCGACTTATGTTTTGATAAACGCAATGAAAACGAAAAGGAAAGCCACGCGTGGGCATTCTCACACGTAATAGTTATGAAAAGGACATGGAAACAAAGCCGACAATCTGACGGTGTGTAATGGCCCCACAAAACGAAGTTAAGAACGGAAACACATCCCCACGACGTGGAACAGCGCAGGATAAACAAACTAGAAAGGACGGAGAAAAAATTTACAAATAAAACGATGATTCAAATTTCAGAAATAAATGTCAATTAATGAAGTGTGGGCAGCGAAAGTTGAATATATCCAAAATGGATATGGAAAGGACAACTAAATTTTAATCTCCCCTATCAAAATCCTGCATTGCATGGGGTATTATAGATTTGACATGTATTTGATTATGTTGACTCGTTTCTTATTCACCCATTACATTGGTATTTAACAAAGTTATGCCTTACGCCGACATTCGATTGCAGTATTCTGCCACTATAAAGGAATTATAATACAGACAGAACTTTAAAACTCTTTTTAAGTTATAGAGTATTACAAATGTCGATGCAGGTCGTAAATTGCTTTCATTTTGTTTGTAGGGCCCAACAGGTATTAATTTTAGCACAATATAACGACGATATTCGTTCATTTTTGTGCGAATGGCGCCAAAGGTAAATAACAATTTATTACACGAAATGCGCGAAGAACACTCCAAAAGTTTGGTGGCATTCCGTCTCCGCCTTTTGTTACCCCTTCCCAGCTATCAGGTGCCACAGTTGTCGGTGTCGGTGTTTTTATATGTTTTATTTTACGTTGGGTTTTACTCAGCAGTATTTTTAGCTTTTAGGTTTACAGTTGTTTTTTGTCTTTTTGCAAATTGATAAGAAAATTCTAATGTGGTGACTTGCATATGTGTTCATGGTGCACGCCCGTTCTGTTTGGCGTTCCCGTCCGCTCTATTTATAAAAACAAGAAAAAGCTTGCTACACCCCGTGGCACACTTTGACTCACCTTTTTAGTAAAGTAACGGTATTTCTTATGTTTTAATTGTTGTTAGTGGCAGCAGCGCTGCCTGAAACAAGAAAGTGACGATGCTTGATCTAATGCTAATACGTAAATGTGTAGGATTTCTACCACAATAAACAATTAAAATTAAATGACCCAAAATATAGCTTAAATATTGATTAAAGCCGAAACTGAATTTAATGCATGCACGCAAAGCTAAAGAACTGAAACTAAACACAAATTAAAACCAACTGGGGTTTTACACACGGTAGGCTTCAACAGCGACACCGACTCCTTACGGGGCGAGAAAGTAAATAAACGTTGTTTTTATTCACGTGATTTAATACTCGACCCACTCCACCACAACAACAGCAACACAATCACACACGATTCCCTCAACTCCAACAACAACTTCGACGACACTTGGACCGTGCACTTCCGCCTCGCCAAAGTAACTAAACCGACAGGGCTTGTTGTGTGTCGTTGTGTGGGTGGCCGCCGAGCTTTTGCTAGTGTTTGCGCATACTCACGGTTTCAATTTGTAGATCCAGCGGAAGTGGTTTCTGAGATTTCTCAAATATTTTGTACTAATAATTTTAGACAACTAAATATAGGCATATTGTAATTGTTTTAATTACTGTTATTTTAATTCGAAATATTTCGTTGGCATTCTGCGCCGTGTAATGGAATAGTGCTAAGGGTTATGTATCGACGGGACCAGCTGATGAAAAGTATGAAGTACTATCGACCCGCAAGTACTCGATACTTTTCATCAGCTGTTCTCGTCGGCACGGCAAACTGTTACCTCACAACTATTAACCAGGATTTTTGACTTAAAATGCTGCCAATTTCGCGAAGTATTTTTAATGGCTTAATCCAAATCACCCGGAGCAGCCGAGGGTCTGCCTTCCATACGACCAGCTTACTGGGGTGCAAAGGAACTGATGCTGATAATAATAATAATGCAACCAATGTGGAAGCTGATGGTGATGCCAACGAAAAAAACACACAGGAAGCTGCCCCCGATAACAATGATCGTACAAAAGTCATTCCTGTAGAGACGTCAATACGTTACTTGAAGAGTGCTGCGTATAAGCAAACTTATGGTGACGATTTCGTATGGACACAATATCGGTAAGTATGACGCTAGTATTCCATTCAAAGTATTAACATTAGTGAACTCTTCCTGATAGGCGTAATCATAAGGGCTTGTATGCTCCACGAAAGACGCGTAAAACTTGCATACGACAAGGCAAAATCTCCACGGGTAATCCATGTCCCATCTGCCGGGACGAATACCTAGTGCTGGATCATCGCAATACGGAACTAATTGAACAATTTATTTCGCCGCACACAGGCGACGTTTTGAGTTACTCAAAGACTGGTCTTTGCCAAAAAAGTCACCTCCGCTTGTTGGTTGCAGTCCAACGTGCGCGTGATTACGGTTTACTTACCTACGATGTTCCGTTCAGAGAATACGATTACAACGAGTACTATGGTCAGCCACAACAGAAACAACAAAAGTCTTAAAAAAATTTTTTAATAAAAATAATGGAAGTGGAAGCTACACAATTAACAATGATCAATCAAATTTCTTATCTCAATCGTCACCTCACTCTATTTTCTGGTGGGCTTTTATCAAATAAAGCTTCCAAATAAAAATGTAAAGACGGAAAAAGATTCTCTCAAAAAATATATATTTTATATATTCAGTATACTCTATTATAAAAAAATAAGTTAAGCCAAAATTCGGTATGAACGGCTTAAAGATGTAGGGTTTCCTTAAAAACAAAAAAGCAGTATTTTAATGAAAAAACACGAATTATGTCAAATATTATTATATATTATGTACATATATTAGAATAGTACTGTTTATTAAGAGTTATTTTAGTTAATAAATGGGGAATTCGGGATCCACTTTAGCGCTCCAGGCATGAAGTCCACCAATCAAGTCGCGAATTGAATGATTAGGAAAACGGTTTCTCATATGCTGAACGGCAATCTGTGAATCGTTGCCGCGTCTACAAAGCACTACAATGGGTAAGTCCTTGTTCTGGAATTGAACAGTGAAACGTTTTAGATAAGTATCATCCAGGACCTCCGCTAGAGGCAAATTAATGGCGTTGCTGGAAAGTTGGCAAATTTCAAATTCTGCCGTTGAACGAACATCGAGAAGTAAATGTGGTTGAGATTTGAGCTCCTTGTTGTATGTCTGTACATCAAGACGATGTTCGGGTTCGAGTAATTCCAGGGGATGATCTTTGTCGGTAGAATGCATTCCACAAAACAGTTCATAGTCAATGAGGTTAGTGATGAGTGGTTGAGAAGAACAGGCATGGCAATTGGAACGCTTCGAGCGGATGCGAATATTTCGAAACTGGCCGGCAGTGGCGTCAAAGATAAGCATGCGCCCCGACAGAACATCGCCTAGTTGGCCCACAATAATTTTAATGGCTTCCAATGCCTGCAGACAACCAATGACTCCAGTGACAGCACCCAAGACACCGCCATCACCGCAATTGGTTACTGACTCAGGTGGTGGAGGAACTGGAAATATGCAGCGATAGCAGGGCCCCTGATCACCATAATTATAGACCGTCAGTTGGCCATCCATTTTAAGGGCGCTGCCGGAGACTAGAGGTTTCCGAAGCATCACACAGGCATCGTTAAGTAAGTATCTGGTGGCCACATTGTCACTACAGTCTAAAATCACGTCATAAACTCGCATTATATTGGAGGCATTCTGGCTGTTTATCAACTGGTTATGACAATGTATCCTGCAATTGGGATTTAAGTCCAGCAGCGCTATTCTGGCAGATTCCGTCTTGGCCATTCCACAACGTGCCACCGTGTGTAGAGTCTGTCTATGAAAATTACTACGTTCCACATTGTCGTAGTCTATCAATCCTAGTTGTCCCACTCCTGAAGCAGCCAGATACTGAGCAGCTGGACAACCCAAACCACCCATGCCCACTATAAGAACGGAACTGTCCTTTAGTTTCAACTGTCCCTGTACACCAAAATTGGGCAGAATCAGTTGTCGGCTATAGCGGGCAATTTCTTCCTTGGTAAGTTGTGCATCTCCTTTTTCGGGATTGGGTGAGACTGTGTTGGTCTCATTCTCGTTGCAATTGGCCAGTGCTTCCTCCAGTTCACGGAGAATCTGCTCTTTGTTACGAATTATTGCTCGGAGATCCGCTAATTCGCGTTGAAGCCGACTCTGTTCGTTCCGCATTGCGTCAAATCCCAGCATCTTGTCTAAACAATGTTTTATAAGAAGTCACTAGCCAGCTGTTTTTCCAGAGTGACCAGATTACCTTGCGCCCGTTAATTCGTGTAGTTTGTGTATTTTTTCGATAACCAAATGTGATCTCACTAATATCCGGTAATAGGGGCTCATATCCAAAAATACGGGCACCATTCGATTCGACCTACATATTTTTCTGCCGTCACTGGAAAAAAAAGCAATAGATTTGCAAAGAAAACACACTCACCGTAATCCCTACACACAAAGCAGTGTCTTCGTCATTTAAAGTGTGATTTTTGCGATAAAGCGGACAGTGCAATTCGATGAAGTGCGAACCAATGTGCGGCACAAAATGAAAGTAACAATAAAGTCATGGACAGGAGTGGCATCTTGGCGCTGGATTGCAAATGATGAGAATTGCGGTATATGTCGTATGTCCTTTGAGAGCACTTGTCCAGAGTGCGCACTTCCTGGAGACGATTGCCCGCTGGTGTGGGGCGTCTGTTCGCACTGTTTCCACATGCATTGCATTGTAAAGTGGCTGAACTTACAACCGTTGAATAAACAGTGTCCCATGTGCCGACAGAGTTGGAAATTCAATATACACTAAGCGAAACTACCGAAGTGAAAGGATTGCGAACAAGGAGCAAAATAAAGACAAGCAAAACAAAGAAGTAATAAGAAACAAAGATTGATTTAATTGAGAAGAAACGAAAGAAAACGATGGAGCAACAGAGCGATCCTTCCCAGCAACATACATTAAGCGGTCTGCCACCACTACCAAAAAGTTTAAGTACTGCTGCTGGCCCCCAATTGTCGCCAGCAGCTGCCTCCAGTGTAGCCTCCTTAACAGTCGCCACTGGCGAACTGTACTTGGGGCCTTCCACATCCACAGCGGCCGCAACCAGGCAACGAAATCACAATGGACACGGTCATAGTCAGCGACACGGCAGCCTTTCCTCCACCCAAGAATCTCTCAGCGACAGAGAATCTGTACACAGTCGGGCCTCCTCCACTCATAGTGCGGGCAGTACAGGAGCTGCCGGCACCGGTTCCTCCACCATAGACAGTCAGCTAGCAATACTGAGACGTGAAATGTATGGCCTAAGGCAATTAGATCTGTCGCTACTATCCCAACTGTGGGCACTCAATGAGTCAATACAGGGTTTTCGAGTATTCTTGCAAGAGCAAGAAGCCATGTCTCCACCCTCACGTTCGAGGACTCCCTCCGATGCCAATTCATTGTCATCCGACGAGGATGATGATGGCAGCTCCTATGCTCCAGTCGCAGTGGCCGCTATAAAAATTAATGATCAGCCATCATTATTAACAAGAAACATGGCCAGTTCACCAGGGCCACCAATACCAGCAGTAGCAACCACTAAGTTGGCTACCGGATCTATTACATCGCATGCCTCCACCAGCTCCAATTCTGGAACTTCGGGTTCCTCGTCGGCAGCTTCATCTATGGGCAAGCAATTGCATCACCATCAACAGCATCAACAGAGGCCTGCACCGCCACCAGCGCCTCCAGCACAGCATAAGGCACATCCTCAGCTGCCGCGTATTTTGCAACAGAGAATGAGACAGGCCCCGCCCCCACCGCCACCAACAAGACCCAAAGGAACTGGACCTGGAACCGGAGGAGGAGCCAGTAGTAGCAGCAGCAATCACAGCATTAGCAGCGTAAATCAACACCAACACCATCCGCACCATTCGCGACCCGTATGACAAAACCCGTTCTTGGACTAAGCAATATTTTGGTCCAAGAACAACTCACACATTTCCGGGAATACGGTCAATTAGACATTTCTGAAAAGTCAATTTATCAAAATAGAAGACACAAATCCAAAAAACATTCAGACCCAACTATCATCATTGAAATTTGCTTGCCATGCTCCAATATTTAATTCTTGATATTCAAAACCAACATAAATTATTATTATCGTGATTGTTGTTCTCAATTCTGATTCGGATTTCACCCATATTTTCAAAGCTTTCTCATACGTAATTGCTTGGTACAGATCCTATTACTTTGATGAATGTTTTTTATATGGCTCCGGCATTACGAATCGGAATTTAGAGGCACGTATCAAAAAAATTATCAGTATGTAAGAGATACAACGTAAATCTTTCGCGTTAAATAAAATTACAAAACACAACAACAAATTGTATTCAATAATAATCTTTAAGTAGCAAAGGATAAGATCCTATTATATGGCATATTTATACATACATATATTATATATACATATACTATTCGATTTTGTATAAAACACCCAACCGCTGCAAAAAAAAAACAAAAAATATCAGATATTCCGCATCGTATATATAAAACTAGTTACATTTATTTATGTTCGCAAAATTATTTGTTAGATCCTAAACACCTAATATTACTATCGAAAACAACCAAAACAAAACTATTATGAAAAAATGTTCCACTCACTTAGCACTAACCAAAACTAAACTCTTGGCCTATATATCTCGCTATAACGCATACATATAAATATATTTATATGTATACGAATCTAAGAAATTTGCATGCAAACGGTTCACCTGATGATACCAAAATTACTATACAATAATTTCAAAAAATGTAAACCGGTTATATAAAGTTAAAAAATATCGGATACATACATCCAAACTGCTTCTCTTTTTTGTGGTTTCAAATTCTTTGGTTTCTTTTTTATTTTTCTGCGATCTGCTGTAAAAGTGAATTATAATTGAATTATACTACAAAATTCAAATTTGTTCACTTGAATATATGGTATACATATATGAAAACCAACTAGCTGATCTTACCGATAGTCCAAAAATTCATTAGAGTGTATGTAAGAGCCTAGAAATATTTGGAGTCTTGCATTAAACGTATATACATACATATTTACCACTACCAAACATACAATTTTTATCATATTCCAGAATGGTTAATATCCGATACGAAGTTCGAACGAAAACTAAGAGAAATATCATAAAAAAAACTAAGAAATTGCAGATATCATTATAGAAGCAAATGGTAAACTTTGCATATAAATACATACAAGTATACTTAATCGAAAATTAATGAAACAAATTCCTAATACTAATTCGTGTTGATGGTTATTTTAAATTTTCAAACATTTTACTATCAAAAATAATGAACTTACATCTATACCCACACACCAGTTAACGTTGACATACACATTTCACAATAAACGAAAATAACCGAAAAACTCAAATCAAAAACATTCAAAAATTGTTTAGCAAAAAGTAATTTACTTATCCCGATTTTGAGAGCTAAATGCCATGTACAAAAGACATAACGAAAAGCATATAACTAAAATTTACAATAATTAAACAAAATGTGTGGGATTTGTTAATTCTACCAATATTTTTTGATTGGCAATATGAAAATTAAAATAATGTAAACATTTTTATGGGCAATTTTTTCAGTGTGCTGAATTGGAAAGAAATATTGTTAAAAACGAAAAAATAAAAAAAAAACAAACGAAACGAAACGAATGAATCGATGCAATAAATATCAATTTAAATATCATTATTGGTAATTGAAGTGATTTGTTCTATAAGAAAGTGGCGGGATATATTGACTACAAAACAACTGAAGATTACGTCCCTTAACCCGGCATGTCGGTTTAAAGACGGATAATCTGTACATCAATCTTTTTGTTTACTGGATCTTTTGATAGATATGTATGTGACATATAATTTGGTTAATATTTTACAGAATGACAAAATTTAAAGAGAAATCCATTTTTATTTCGTTATCTTAGTTAATCGTTACTAAATGCTACGTGATCCTAGTTGAGTCAAGTCTTGGATTCTTATGTGGTAAAAGGTCCACAGCAGTCTGAAGGAATTTCTGCGGGTAAGAAATAATAGAATATCAGTAGTCCAATCAATATTGGTATAAACTCAAATTAACTTACTGTTTGTCTCTTCCCAACCCAAGGGAACACCCAGACGACTGTTCTCCTGCTTGAGCCACTGATAGAGCGGCTCAAAGTATTCTAATAGAGCAGCCGGATTCATTTCTGTCTCACCAGTAAATTCCCTTAGGGCTTCTTTCCAGTGAATTGAATTGCCGAGTGATAAAAATTTACTCAAAGCTTTTCCAGCGTCCTTGCTACCAAAGATGTCACAATTGTCCAGAGTGAGACGATTATCATTTGGGACATATTGCCCAGCCAGTTGGCAAAGAGCCTTATGGAACTGAAATTGAAACAAGTGGGCAGCGAAGTATCTTAGATACTCGACATCTGCATCAATGTGATATTTGGCGGGAGGGTCGAAACTTTGGTCAGAACGATTGATTGGTGGTTCAACGCCACCAAATTCAGATCTCATCTGCCAAAAGGCGCAATTCCATTGAGACTCATCAAATTCATTACGAAAAACAGCATATCTATATTTATCCATGGTATAGCCAAAAGGCAGGAAGGCAATTTTCGTGAGAGCCTGTTTAAACAGTTCATTAATCCGGCTCTTCTCGTCCAATCGGCCATTGGTCGTAAGGCCTATGCTCTTTAGATGTTTGGCCGACATTACGGAGAGTGCAATGACATCACCCACAGCTTCGTGGAAGCCTGGATTGGGAGCCCCACGATAGACAGCCGGCTGCTGTTCGTATTGCAGATAATATTGTATATGTCCCAACTCATGGTGCACCACATACAGATAGTGTGTATCCAATTCGGTGCACATTTTGATTCGTACATCGCTGTCCTGATAGAAGTCCCACGCAGAAGCATGGCACACTACCTCACGATCTTCGGGTCTTGTAAGGACACTCAAATTCCAGAAACTTGGAGGCAATGCGCGCATGCCCAAGGACTGGAAGAATTGATCTCCCAATTCAAATAACTTGTTAACGCTATACTCCTGCTTCTGCATCTCGGTTTTAACATCAACGAAAGGTTTTTCCGGATACGGGGTAAAAAGATCGATTACCTCATTCCAAGACTGACCCCACATGTTACCCAACAGATGCATGGGTATGTTACCCTCAGCGGAAACGACTTCTTCCCCATAATGTTGACGCAACCGATAACGAACATAACCATGAATTTGTCGATATAATGGTAGAACAGCCCTAAAAGTAGCATCCAACTGTCTCTCGAAATCGGGATCCTCATAGAAATGCACCCAATAGTCGGCATAAGAGCGATAACCTATAAAAATATATAGAATTGTATAACTATAAATAGAAATTTAATCAATTAGTTGAAGCTAATGGATTACACTAATCAGAAAAACTAAGGGTCTTGGTAGCAATACGACACTCCACCAAATCCACTTCGTTTCTTAAATCGACTTTATAGATGCTGGTTGGAAAAAATATATTTTTCAATTACAGCATCAAAAGGTTCTAAAAAGGTTATCACTTACCATTCAGTTGGGAAGCTTTGCGGGTCAAGTTTACATAAGTTGCAAAGTTCTCTCGCTGAGATGTTCCCGCTTTGTCGTACCATTCCCGCCAATACCAGGCCAACTCTTCGGGATCCCGGCTATGCGAAAGACGCTCCTGTATGTGCGGTTCCAGCGTTAAGGAGCAATCACTGCGGTTCGTATAGGAACACACATTGGTGGTGGCATAATTTGACTGCATGGAACTTATGGCATTTTTAAGGCGTAGATAATCTTCAGGACCAAGGGATGCCGAGCCCATTTCCGACAAAAGACGCGCCTGTCTTCTAATATCAGCATCAGAGGATTCATAATAGTCGGCCGATTTAATCAGCTCGGCCAGATTTTTAGTCTCATTAGCATTCTTGGCAAAAATCTTAATCATAGCCTCACGATTCGCTTCGGTGACATTTGTATTGTAGTTGTAGGAAGCCACGAACTCTATATGGTAACGCTGACGTAGTTCCTCATTTTGCCGGTGAAAAAAATGACGAGCCTCAATAACAGCTGCGGAACATGTATTACCATTGCCCAAAGCCGATCCATGAGGCATCTGTACGGAAACAGTTGCGCCTTTTTAATAGTGAAAGGATCTCAAAAATATTTCAACTTACCACAGCTAAAACGACCCCAATTAAAAGGGTGAGCATCATAAATCCGTTCATCACTCAAGATACTGTGTCCGCCTCTCTATCGTCTTGACCGTTTTGCCCTACAGTGCCAGACGATTTATATTTAGTACAACAATTCCAGACTATGACCGACGCTTCGTAGAATCGGACTAAGATGCTGGCTGAATTAGAAGCTGTTTTTATTTAAATACTCGCAAAACAAACAAACAACCAGTGGCATAGGCAAAAAAGTTAGCAAAAGGGTTGTAAGTGTCGAAGATTATTTCTAATGGCTAGTTATGGAATGTGTATATCGGCACCCCTTAATAAAGTACTTCCATGCGCAAGTGCCCACGTGCATACAAAGATATCGATATAAATTTTGAGACTTGCTCTCCAGTTGCATACACATTCGTTGCAGTGTCGCATTATTTCACAATCAACATACTTTTGAAACCCAATGCTTACACACCACCTGTCCCCCAATCGTGACTGCATATATTCTCGGCATTGTCTTTTTTAATTTGTTTTTTTTTTTTTCATGTTTATCAAAATTTTTTTCTGTGACATTCGTTCTTCTTTACCCACAGTACTGCTTCTTCTAAATCAGCTGCTTAAACAGCTGCTGTTATTAAAGTGGATGTAAGGAAATTTGTAAAAAACTTGTAATTTTTTATTATGTCGCAGAAATGCACCTTTCTGGTTGTGGGTGGCGGAATAGCCGGTGTTAGCTGTGCGGAATCCCTGGCAATATATTGTCCTTCGTCCAGCATTGTACTGCTCACAGAGTCCAGCGTAGTAAAAAGCGTGACTAATCTGGTGCCCGTAGCTCGATATTTGCACAAATTTGATGTACGGGAACAAAACGTATCAGAGATTGGTACACAGATTCAAACGCATGTGGACCAACTGGAGTATATCCACAGCAAGGGGCATTGGGCGCGCACCAGAAAAGGATTGGTCTTTATGTATGGCTATCTGTGCGTCTGTACGGGAGGAGCACCGAAACTGTTTAGTTCTGGAATAGCAGGCAAGGAGCTAGAAGATGCGCGAATAATAGGCATAAGAGATACGGATTCGGTAAAGGAGCTACAGAAAAGACTTGAAAAGGCAAAGGAAGTATTGATCCTGGGTAATGGAGGTATTGCTAGTGAACTTGCCTATGAACTAAGGGACGTCCAAGTCCACTGGGTAGTCAAAGACAGTCATATATCGGCCACATTTGTGGATCCTGGAGCAGCAGAGTTCTTTCAGATGGCTAGAAGCGAAGTCGTGAAGGAAGAAGATAAAAAGATAAAGCAAGTGGAAACTGCTGTAAAAAGAATGAGATATAGCGAAATCGCACCCAGCATTGATGAAAAAAGTAAGCAAGGAGCAGCCTTGGGTCCCGACTGGCATAGGAATTATGATTTGTGTGGTGGACTTGTTAACACAGGACAAATTTTACCAAAAATTTATTACAAATGCCATATAGAAGAACATAATATGCATCCCAATGGACAAGGTGGACTTCAGGTTAGACTACGACATGAAGATGGTAGTTTTGAAGAGCTGCAATGTGATTTTATAGTCTCCGCTACGGGTGTGAATCCCCGGCACGATTTTACCACGGACAGTTCCTTCAAATTGGCCCAGGATGGTGGAATTGCCGTTAATGAGATGATGCAAACCAACCTACCAGATATCTATGCTGCAGGGGATGTTTGTTCTGCTGACTGGTCACCGGCACCTCACTGGTTTCAAATGCGTCTGTGGACACAGGCGCGCCAAATGGGTACCATGGCCGGAAGGAGTATGGCTGCAGCTTACCAGGGAGAGACTATTTACCAGGATTTTTGTTTCGAACTTTTTGGTCACGTGACACAACTTTTTGGCTATCCCGTGGTTCTACTAGGACGTTTTATTGGCCAAGACTTGGGCCGGGACTATGAGTTGCTTGTGCGCTGCACTCGCAATAAGGAATATATTAAATTTGTCCTTCAAAATAATCGTCTTAGAGGAGCAATTCTCATAGGCAATACAGATCTGGCCGAAACCTGTGAGAATCTTATACTTAATGGCATAGATTTAGAGCCTTATGGTGACGATATACTCAATCCCGACATAGACATAGAAGATTATTTTGATTGAAATTTAATTTATAGATAAATGTTATTCTTATTTCTAATTGGACTCTGCTGCAGTTCTTTTGGTTTTTTGTCATTTCAGCTTTCCCTCATTTCCTGTAGGGAAAAAATTCAATTAGTGTTGGTTTATGGTTATTTGACTAAACTGAGACTCTGTATACTCACCCACATATTTGATTTCATCAAAAGCCTTTCGGGCCTTTTTTAATTCTTCATTCATGGTGAGCAAGTCCTTGACTCTGGCATACTTACGTGGATCTTTACGTACAAGAAATATTATATCCTCGACTTGGACACGGCCAGTGCGACCAATTTCCATGGCCCGATGTGTCGTTTCAGCTATATACTCAATTACTAAATCCTCAAGCAAGTCCACCGTCTCCGTGTAGGGATTCTTGTCATCGCCAAAGCCAAACATCATGCATCGCAGCTCCTGATATGTGGAATATTTCAATACAATGTGTAATGAGGAGTCGATTCGATGCTCACCTTGCTAAACAGACGCTTTCTGCCCAAATTGCTGCCAGCCACCATTTGCTCGTCTTCATCATCGAATGGAAACTCTCCCCCTTCGAAAGTGTCTTCAGGAATAGTGTTTGAGGTCATTTTAATAATTTTTTTTTTATTTGGATATTAGTTTAGTTATCTTAAAGAAATCAGTTTACTTAAAACGTCCTATTCCTTGATCTGGTTGTATGTCAACATTATTTTTATAAACAGATTTTAACAGTGCTCGCAAATGGTAGTGCTAAACTTAACAGCATCATTTGAGAGCTATGTTGAATTTAAAATTATCGAATAGTCGTTCACGTTCCGACTGTTACTTTAAAAAACAATTTGAAGGAAATGTTTATTTTGTAAATTTAATGTTTATTTTGTAAATTTAACTATTAAATTTGTAAAATTTATTCGTTTTTACGTTAAAAGATTTTATTTTGAAACTCACTAAGACGTCATAAACCATTTTGCAGTTGATTATTAATCTTATTTAAATTTATGAGATTTCTACTTTTAATTGATAAAAAAAATTTTTTCCAAATGGTCGAGAACATATTACATGCAAATGTAAGTCGTCCTTTAGTCTAAACTCTTTCTAATCGCAAAATGCTATTGCCTTTAAACGTAGAATGTCTACTACAAATCATTTAAATTATTTAACTTATTTAGTTTTTTTTTATAAGATAGGCGAATATTTAGTTTTTTAATTGGTGGGCAGCATCCAGAGATCAGAGACCTAGGTCAGACTTTTAATCAACAAAAACCACAAATGTTGTCTGGGTTTTTGGGCCTGGGCCTAGGCCAACTTCCGAAACGAAAGCTTATGCGTGAATTAACGAATGTTAAATACATATGTATTTACTTGAATTTCCGCCAGATTTCGTTTGCTCTTGTCGTTGTGTTGCTGCTGAAGTTTGTTGGCTATTGAGTTGACGATGTTTTTTGATTCGAATTCAGTTAACCGACGACTGTTGAACCTCTCGCATGTGCGCGCGCGGATTAAACGAAAGCGTAACTTCGGTACTTGTTTAAGCCCTTGTGACGTAGTTTTCGCAGGTAATACACGGGGTTCTTTTATACTAATGCATAAGTTAAGTTTTTAACGTAAGCAAGTAAGCAACAAAAATATAAAATAATAATTAATCCAGAAAGTTGCTTAACAAGTGAAAAGAAAGTGCCTTTGATCATCTGAAGGAGCCAAATTGAGAGTAATATTATGTATGTACATATGTATATGTATTTGTAAAAAGGAGACCAAGCTCCAGGCAATACGGATACGGTTAAAGAGCTACGCATGCCTTTGTGTAAATTTTTGTTTTGTGCCTGTGTGAAGTGAACGTCTTGCCTAATACAAAAACCAACAAAAAAATAAAGTAATGAATACAAAAACGAAGAACCTGTAATTGAAAACGCACTTGAAACACAAATCATCATATGCGAATATACATACAGGTAACCCTCCTACAACGCGAGTATTAGGTTCCTCGGAAATGCCGTGTTGTAGGAAACCGCGTTGTAGGAGATATGAACTTCATACAAGAGTCAGGGTTAGGTTCTTATTCGAAAAAAAAATAGTTTTTATATGCTTATTTAAAATATTTTTTTAATTTATTCAAATTATTTTAAACAATTCATTCAATTAAACAAAACAAAATAAAAAAAAATTTGAAAAAGAATAAATAAAAACGGATTTCAAGTGTCAAACTACCTACAAATCGCCCTCCTCAGAGTCACTTATTATAATTTGAGCGTGTTTGAAATGTTTTGCTCGTGGTCGTCCTATTTCAAAATCCGAGCTTGAGCCACTATCACATTGATCCGGTTCAGCTATTAAATCTTTGATTGATGTCTGCTTTGTCCTACTTCGTGAATCTTTATAGATTTCCTGGTAGGCAGATAAATCATGCTCAAGATTTCTTTTGAACATTTCTGCTCTACTATTTAGAGGATCGTTTTCCAAAACATACTCTTCCAACTCCTTCGCCAGATTTAAAAGTTTCACTCAAACACTTTCAGTATGTATAATACAAACATATTATTATTTCTTTATGAGACTACGAATAATAGATATACATACACATATACACAAGTAATTTTTGATAATTGTGTGTTTATAGAATAGTTTATAGAATATGTATTTAAAAAATGCTTTAAAATCGCGTTGTAGGAGTCGCGTTATAGGAAACATTCCGCAATTCGCAAACCGCGTTATAGCGAAATCGCGCTATAAAAGTACCGCGTTATAGGAGGGTTACCTGTACATACACTGTGCAACACGTTGTTGACCCTGAAGGCTTTTCAAAAGCCGCGTGATTTTTCCAAGAACAACAACGTAACAACTTGAACGTGTTCTCGAAGACAACTTGCCCCATTACGCTTCCCTCTCTCTTAGTTGTTTTCTGTTTCTCTTTTTCATGTTGTTTTCTAATCATTAAATGCCAATTATTTAGCAAAAGAGTTCATGAACCCCAAGTCCAACATTCCTATCATGTGTTTGAACATACATACATGATTCAATGTTTCAGAGTTCCAGTTTTGGACATCACACTTGATTTTATTGAATTCTGTGAAATTCATTTTAACATCTATCTTTGCATTGGACGTATGTATATGTATGTATGCACACTCATTCCCATATGTTTGTGTGTGTGTGCAATTAACTTTGATTACAAATCAAATGAGAAACTCAATTTGAAATGTACGATTTTTATGCCATTTTGCCGACTTTGGCTTGTCATGTGCTACGGCTATAAAAACGTTGTTAATAACATCAAAATATAGGAACAATTAGAAAAGATACAAAAACAAAGATACATATGTACTATAAATATTAATGTAGTACATTTGTTTTTGAATCTTTTCCAATTGTTCCTATTAAAAATGGTAAAATTTAAGCACAGTAAATGCTTTGATTAAAACTAATCATTATTTTTCTAAGAAGTTTGATATGATTCATTGGGCAATTGCTTTCGCTTAAGTCAAGAATGAATCAATCTAACTTTTAACATTCACAAAAAAACTGTTTTCTTGAAACTACTAATTAATGTAAAATTTTCTCCATATATTCTACAAAGATTGTACATTACTGTGGTTAAAATTGTTACTCGGATATTTCATTATCAGTATGTTCGAACCCTACATATGTACATATAGATTAACATATGTATTGTAATCAATAGAAATGTGAAAAGGATGCCGTCGTATGTATGTACATATAAATATACATATGTATATGTTTTATCTGTTACTTGTTTTAGTAGCTTTACAAATTTTATCACAGTAAATTAATTTTTCGTCTAACTTTCCAATTTGTTGAACAATTTCTACTTAACAAATAACAATCAAATATCTTTGGTATCTAATCGGTTATCAAATTGTACAAATTCGCCAATATCATTCCCGTTTTTATTTAACTATCTTGAATGTTCCAAATCTTGATTGACGAAATTGGTCACACGACTTTTGAAATCGGTTAACAAACAGGCAGCAGTAGAAGTAACTAAAAACTGACAAAATATTGTTGCTATTGATAAGGAGGAGGTTTTAATAATCGCTCAACGTCGCTTAAATATTGTAAAAAAAAACCCAAAAAAAGATATTAGCAATAAAGTGATTTAGTAGTCCCCATAGAATGCAGATATAATTCGTTAAGATCTCTGTTGTGTAGATATATGTATATATGCATTTGTATATATTAATATATGTAAGTGTATGTATGTATGTACATTTATTAAGAATATTTATATTGCTCCGCTTTTAAGGAAGCTTCTCAAACGAAACGTGTAATGAATGATTCAAAAAATTACTTTTAATACGCACATGATTCACCCTTTGTTCAGCCTTCAAAAGGCGGAACTGTAACTCTGAGATAGATACTGAGGTATATATCTATTTATTAACCGATTATGTGAGAATTGTCTACAACACAATGAATAAACGTATTATATAAACGCTGCCCATTCATAACAAAAACATTCAGATACATACATTTTAATGTCATGGGAAGTTGCCCAGTAAATATTTCCAATTTTTCGACTTAGTTCCGCGATTTGTTGAAAAACACTTTCCTGACCTCTCTTCTTACCCTTCTCTCATTACCCATTGCTATATATAGTACAATGTCAATTACTTGACAAATAATTTGCGGGCTTTGTCTGTAGATAGGCCAAAATGACTTACAGATAATTGATTATAAAAACACAACTAAACACGATTGGCTAAAAAAAAGTACTTAACTACTTCACCTATCTAGAATCATATAAAAGCAATTAAGTAGAACAGCAAGGTTTAAGATGTAAACAATTTTTATTTATGGCATGAACGTAAAATACAAATTTTAAATTGTAAAGTCGCTCAGAGTCTGAACTAAGGAGACCAGATATATAAGCTCTACAAGTAAAACATTTCTGATCGAAGCTGAAAAACTTTTATTAACTTTCTTTAATAAGAAAATCTTAGTCTAAAAATTCGTAGTTAAATTGAAGATTTATAATAAACTATAATAATAATATCTTTGTGATAGCTCTACATGATTTTAGTGTCGATCAATGAAATAAAAAGCATGCTCATGTCATATATACTGACTTTTCCCAATCATACCCATCTGTCTCGTAAGATTTTTATACCAGAAAATCGTTTGTATCGGACAAACACCAAACAATTTCTTTTCAATTCTCCATTTTTAAAGGCATCAAGGGTAGTTGAGTTGTCCATTTGTGACCATTGCTTATACAATCTTTATTATTAACCTTTTCTAAGTTGTGATCTAATCCCACAGGCTAAATCCAAAATGGGTCTCCCATTCTGTTAGAGGTAAACCATTAGAAGTTCCTCTCAGTCACATTCCTCTTCTACTGTCGGCAAAGCCATCAGATTCTTGCGTTTTTTTATATAAGTTTAAAGAATTCTGCTTATCCATGAATCTTTCTTATGATCACTTCCATATGAAACTCATCCAAGGAGAAAGGAAAGATTTCAGTTTTTTAACCCTCTGTGATCTGTACTTCGTTGGGGAAGATAGACTTCTTGAAAGAAGAAGGTGAAAGAAGAATTTCACCCAAACCTCTTAAACATCTTAATTGTATTATAAACTTATCAAAGACATTAACTAAGGTATTCTACTTGTAGGTTTGTTAAAAAATATGTGTATTTCCTTACATCTCACTCACTCTAATATGGCTTTCCAGGAACCTTTTTAAACTAGCCTTAAGATACAATTTTCCACTAAAAATTTCATTCTTTCATAAATTTCGTTAAAATTATTATTATTCCATCTCTTTTTTACAGGTTTTACAGTTAGTTGGTTGGGCAAGAATTTGTCCAACAAAAAAGGATAGTTGATGCGTAGGCACTTAAATCTTATTTTAGTTTAATGATCCTATCTATGATCGGCTTTGTTTTTTGAAAATTCATTTACCATTTTAATTATTAAATCAATTTTAGTGAGTTTTCTATTTCGTCAAACCATTACAGACACCATTATAATCGTAGTGAACTAGTGATGTACTGATGAACATGTGTAGCATTTCTCCATTTTTCTGTTTTTTCGCATTTAACTGTTTTGTTTTTTAAATACGAGCCAAACTTTACCTGGAAAGAAGAAGAAAGTTTTAATTTCAGTTTTGCCCACACAAATTCTCGATCGGTAAAAAATCAATGAATTTTAGTAATCATCACTTCTACAAAATTCTCGAGCAAGATTTGTATTTCATGGAGTGCTACTTGAACTTGAAATGATTTACGTAAATGATCTACCTAAATACGCCAATTATTAGTAAGAGTATCTACACATATCAATTAGAGATATATATTTGTTAACTAACACTGAAAGAGAATATTCCAAATATCGCAACATTAAAATTTCATATCCCCATCAAAAAGGCTGTCATATTGTTAAATTCTTGTCTCTTTAGACAAGACCCTATCTTTTATCTGTTAACTGATCTTTCACTACCGATTAAAAGTTAATTGTTAAGATTATTTAGAGGTTATTTCGATTACTTCTCGGCCAGCCCTTGTACGTACGAAATTCAAATTTAAATGTTGTAAAGGTTATCTATTTCAAACTCCATTAAATCTATTAGAGAACTTGGTGAAATTATTGAAATTCCATACCAGAGAAATCATTTTGATTACAATTTGGGAAGCACTGAACACATGATTATTTTAATCACATATTTGTGGTTATTACTCATGTACTTACCTTAAGTAAATTAACTCATTCAAACATTATTAAAGAGGAAACCCCAATATTTGCTTTACACAGCTTGAAAGTGAGCCTGGAAGTAAGTTCGGACTCATTCTCCTCCTGCGATCGATGAAGGTGTCAATAGCCGTTGCCCCTCATGGCTCCACTCGTGCAATGGCCCCATTTTTTGTTATTTTATCGTTTTTTTTTTTTAAATTTTTTTTTTTGTGTTCGGGCTTTGACAGTTTCAGACATGACATCAAGTCAAGTGGTTTTAAGTTGGTCGCCGTCCGATCGAGTTAAGAAACTTGAAAATGCAATCGAGCAAGTTTCGCCTGTCCCCGTTAGCTACTGTCACAAGTTAGCCCGCCCCTCCCCAGCTGGAACATCGTTCTGGAAAAATTTGAATTGTTTTTGTTTTGTCAGTCCAATATGGAAAATAAACACGCGCTCTAATCCATATTGATCCAAGAAATTAGTATCCCTGTTATAATTTTAGCTTGCAAATATTAGAATGCTCGATTTAAAGATTTGTTGTTGCAAATAGATATATATTCTCGTACTATATACATACATACATACACTGTTGATCGGCATTTGATCTGCTCATTTATTGATAGGTTTACTGTTTTATATTGAAATTTTACACTACATTTCTATCCCTCATTCATTGTTTCTAAAATTAGCAATTGCTGCTGAATTTCAAGTTGGGTTATAATTTGCTAACCAATACATATGTATATATATTTATAAATAGATAGTACATACATACATACACACACATACATATACATTTACGAATCTGAATTTGTTGTGGCGCACTCTAATCGTGTAAATTGAATTTGAATATTCACTTAGCGAAATCAAGTTGGAATAATAATAAGAAAAATTTAATAATATTTATTTATTTTATTTTTATATTTTAATATTTTTTGTTACTTGTTATTTAAGTTATTTTCAAATATATTCGTGAATGGAACTTCCCTTATACTTATATCCTTTATATAACAGAACCCAAATTCGAATTTAAATTACCTTAAGGGATTGCTTTAAATAAAACTCTTTCCCTAAGTTTTATTTTCGAAACTTTTGGTATTTTCCTAGAGGCTGATCCTTCTCAAAGTTCATTCATTTCAACTAGTAAAATGCAAGTATTGTCCTTGTGCTGTAATAAATTCAATTATAACTAGAAGGATGGGCTAACTTCGGCCACGCCGAAGTTCGGATACCTTTGCAAACTGTTCTTATCAATTACATATAAATTACCAGAATTATAAGAAAGTATATAAAACTAATCATGCCCGTGGCTCCAAGAAAAAAAACTTTCGAGTAAAAAAAATTTTTTTTTTTTGGTTCGATTGTTCCTATAGGAGCTATATCATATAGTCGGCCGATTCTGTTAAAACTCAACAGACACATTTATATATATACCAAACTTACATATACCAAATTTCGAGTGAATCGCTGTTAAAATAACCAAGATTTTCATCTAAAACTAATTTTTTGGCTATGGGAGCTATATGATATAGTTAACCGATTTTGATAAGACTTGGTGGATATGTTAAGAGGTATATAAATCTCACAAATAACGGCTTTCGTAATATTTCGTTGGAAAACAACAAAGTTATTGAGGTTAAAGCATATTCATGACCGACCATTCCTATGGGAGCTATATGATATAGTCATCCGATCGGAATGATTCCGAGATATACAATGCCTGCAACAAAAGCCTAGGTGCAAAATTTCAGTTCTGTAGCTTTAAGGGTCTCGGAGGAGATTGCGTTGATCCAGACAGACGGACGGACGGACAGACGGACAGGGCTAAATGAACTCAGCTCATCGTGCTGATCAAGAATATATATACTTTATATAGTCGGAGATGCTTCCTTCTATGCGTTGCAAACTTCTGACCAAAATTAATATACTTTTTTGCAAAGGTATAAAAAGAGGGTTTTTAAATAAGACTCTTTACAAAAATTTGTAATGTGTATATTTTGAAAGTTAAAAATTGTTTGTGAGAAATATTGAATATCAATTCTAAGATTTTTCATTTTAATTATTTTAAAATTTTCTTTCAAACAATATTCTCAAATTTATTTAATACAAAATTGATTAAAGTGTAAGAGGATGTAATTTTCGGTGTGATAATTTTAAGTAATTTATTGTTATTATTCCTCTTTTTTTTTTTACTTTAAGTAGTGTTTTTCCAGTGAGAGATTCTAGATAATATTAATACGATGTATCTTTATTCTCTTGCCACAAAACTTGTTTTCCGATCGTAAAATATGAACGTATTAAACAAAGACTGGAGAGGGAGAGACAGAGACAGAAACGGACACGGAGACGAATAAACAATTAATAAAGACTTTACAGATTAAAGTTTTAAAACTGGAAATGCCAAAAGTGAGATGCAGTTGCATTATAAGTATATAAATTTGAATTTTTACAAATCCGAATTATGGGGAAATAGAAATATCATTATACTCTGATATACATACACACATACATACATACATTGACCACTATATAAAATATTTTTGTGTGTTTCCATTAAAAAGAATTCACCGCTTGGGCCATGCAACGCTCGAGTGACTCTTGGAAATCAAAAACCATAATTTTATTTTCATTGTTGTCAGTCTGTGTGTCTGTCGGTTGTTTTGTTATCGTGTGTTGACTGTACGGAAGTAATTTACCAAATTCGCTTTGCCATGCGATTTCAGCAAAGTTCAAAGGCAAAACAAATAAATAAATATAATATTCTTAAAAAATATTTCATTTAAGTGAATCGGCAAGTTTTTAAACAAAACTTGCAATTTCCGATCTTAATCGGCAAATCCATAAAAATAATGCGAACAGCAGTTTTTTACAAAGAAAACTATTTCAAAGTGACTAAGCTTATTTAATTGTGTCTCTACGGCGAACCATTTATCAATTTTTTATTTTACAAACAAATGGTTTTTTCTTCGTGAGTTGCTCAACTTGTTTTAGAGTTAATTAAAATTTATGTCAACCAATTTGGCCAACTCAATGGAGAATGAACATATGTATGTCACTCTTCCAGGTAGAAAGCCAGTGGTAAAGGTCATGCGATAGTACTATATATCGCACTATATACGATATATCGTACAATCTCATTACATATACAAAGCAGGAATATATTCTTCATTGAGGTGAATACGCATTTCAGAATTTTGAATTATATTGTTTTAAGTTGATATATTTTCATTTTGAATTCTTATTGTCAATAAGGATTTTGTTTTTCTTAGTAAAAGTTTTTATGAATAAATTTTAAATTTATGTATAAAAATGATCATGATCAGCTCCGATCCCATCTATTCAGTTTTTAGTAATCTGTCTATTAACTCTTTATTTGCATTTTCATATATACTAATCGGTAGAAGAGTATTTTTGAAATAGTTTTAATAGTTTTGCCAAATAACTTGAGGAATCTTTTATCTCAGTCACGTTGAGATCGGATATATCATGTTTTCATTAGTGTAGCAATGTTAACAAATCACTTCACTTTACCTTATTATATGAATTATATGCATTGTAATTTAAACTGTAACTGATCGCTTTTGTCATTTGACAATACCTTTCCTATAGAGTGTTTTGTTGAAGGGTATTGTTGTATAACAGATAAATCAGGTTCAAAATGCGCTTAACGCACAAATTGTGTAAGTGGCAGAAAATTGCATTACATGTTTAACGGTATTAACAAAAACAACAATCAAAAAACAGAAACACATGAAAAAAGAAAAGGGAAAAGCACAAAACTAATTGACATTCAATTACATATGAATTGTTGAGGCACATGCTCTTCCAAACGATCCCTTCGAATAGTCTTTAATGAGTCTTGTTGAGCATTGTTGTATGTACATATATATCTATATAGTCGATTCGGGAGTTTTTTGTAAATTTTTTTGTCAGTTCTTCATTGATTGTGTATTATTATTTGCCTGATTTCGTTCGATGGTGCGCTGATCTTTGAACTGAATCAAACTCAATTGAATGATAACTTGAGCTGGCTTTATTTATTTCGTTATTATACTTCACACCTCTGATACAAAAAGAAACAAATAAAGCCCACTGTTACTTATCTGCACTCAAAGATTAGGTTCTAGGTAACACACTTTAGAGCGAGATAAACCAAAGACGAAGAAAAATAAAAAATTGGACGCCTTTTGTCTTCTTTTTTGTTAACTTAGCCTTAAAACCGTTTAGATACATATTTTCGTGTGTTGTGCAAATAGTCATTTAAACATTCTAGCTCATAAATTCCAAAAGACATTAAAAATCAATTTGCTTATCAACATTATTCTTATCGTCAGAGTTTACAAGACATATTATAGATAACAAAATTTGATTAATTCAATCATTATTTGAGTATGTACATATACGCATACATGTACATGCATACAAGGGCGATACAATAATCGTTACATTAAAATTCTTTAATAATTCAAGCATTTAAAATTGGAAAAAGGTCATCTCCGAAAGCAGCCTAAAAGTATGCTAGGAAATGTTCTTCATTTTCTGTCTTTTACCTGTGCCGTTAGCTTGGGGAATGTGGCCTCAATTTGCAGACTCTTTAGCGCCTTATCGTTCAAAAGTGCTAAGTGAACGCAAACAACACACGCACACACACACACATAGTCATACTATCTGAGTATGCCTGGTGCAAGTTAAACGAAAAGTTTAAATTGCACCAAGTAAAGCAAAGCTTGCGATTGCTGCCTTTGCAGGTGTGTCACATTGCGCCAACAGGTTGCAGTGGGACAAGAGCAACGATAGTCGCAATGAAAAATTATTTAAATTCATTTTGGACCTGCAGATATAAAAAAAAAGCTTTTCAAATGATTTTGAATAGTATTTAAAATATATATCAGCTAATCAAATATCAGTTCCTCTTCACCAGTATTTTGTGAAATCTTTTAGAGGCAAATTTCATACAAACTCAGAAACCGGCACTCAATTATAACCTGTAGGGAGATTTGTCATTGAATAACCAAACCACTGTACATATAGCTACATTCGAAAAATAGAGAGAATAACAAAACTGAGACTATAAAGTCGAGAGCGTGAGCAAGCGATTTGAAGAGAAATCTGGCGAAAGCTTTTCGCTAAGCGCTCTCCTAAACTTTTCCTCCCTCTCCTCCATCGTGCAAAAGTGACACTTATCATAATACATGCTCGATCAATCAAACGTGTCTCTCAATCTCGACCTTCTCTAAGAAATAAAGAAAAAAATAAACTTGGAACTAAAATCACAGGCCTGGGCGCGACTCCCCCCAAAGCTAGCGCGAATGAATAAATTAATCGGAGAGCAGAAACCCCCAAAACCAACAATATCAGCTCACTTTTATCGCGTTCTCACTCACACTCACTCACACACACACGTGGCTTAGAGAGCGCGCCGGGCCTATCTGCGATATAGAGATACAAGTATTTTTCGGGGCACAGGCACAGGCACTTCAGTTGCCGATAAAACGTCAAGCGGTCGCCACGCTTTGCGCTTTACACTGCGTCATAAAATCATCAAAATTGCTCAAAAAGGCAGCAACAACACGAAATACTTTTTTTTGAAAACGAATCACACACCAACAGTATAAATGTAATTTTCTTCAACAGAAAATTAAATCAAAAATCGAAGCATTTCGTCACAAAATCGAATACTATAGCAACAACAAACATTCTCCAAGCTTAGTGGAGTAACTGAACAAAAATGTGCCGCTGTTGTCAGAAGTAAGTAGTAATCTTTTTTTTTTGCTTTTAAATGTTATTTTCTTTTTCTCTCATTTTGCTTGACTGACACTTGGAAATTAAACCGTTTTTCAGCTGTTGGGAAGATTTCTACTGGAATTGTTTTGAGGAGCGCTTCTGCTATGATGAATCGATCGGTGAGTTAAAATTTTCTACACTTGCAGTTAGTTGCTGACTTCCAAACTATACAAACAAGTACATATACATACATACATATACATACATTCATACACACATACATACGTACATACTCTTGTTAAACTCTCACAAAAATATAAGTAAACAAATACAAACATATACACTTTTGGATGTAGATCTCGAACGCACAATGTTGCGTACCTTGGGGTACGGTTACGGGTACGAGTACAAGTACAACTTTACGTGATTGGCATTTGCAAACAGGCAGAAGAAAGAAGGGAAACTGATGTTTTTTTTTTTGTTTTTATGAATTGAATATTGGAATATTTGCGACCGATCAATACACCTACCCAAGGGCAAACGATTAAGAGTTCAAACTGCGTATTTTTTCCTCTTCTTTTCACAAATGAAGTTTTAATTGTGTTCTGTGGAAGCATTGCACACACTTTATAACAATAAGGTACAGATACAAATTAAAGTAAACAATCTGCAGCGCAGTTTGTTTGTTTTGTGAAATTCAACACACATACATACATATGTATGTATATACGAACCTGATGGGGGTGTGGATATTAGTTGGTTAGAAATCGAGGACTTTGGCAATTAAAGAGTCTTTCCTTTGAAAGGGATTATGAAAAAGGCACCTAGTAGGCAAAGAAAGCTTTTGGAGTTCTTTTATGTAACGAAAGCTTGTAAAAGCGGGAAACAGAAAAGTGAATAGTTTACAATTGTAGTAATCAAAAGATTCACATGGAACCCAAGCGTTTCTTCCCATTTATGTCGAGTCATGACTTCCTAGTATTTTTAAATTAATCAAGTCGTCGGCATAGTCGAAAGTCTTTGTTTTTAGTAGTTTATTATTAGATTAATTAGTAAAGTGATAAACTAAAATTTATTATTGCTTTTAGCGAAATGTTAAAAAAACAACTATTAAATCAATCATTCCAGCCAATTACAATCCAGAGGACGATGAAGACTATTTGGCATCACAGAAAAATGGCACCATAATTGGACGCATTCAACCCACTGTGGCGGATAATAACAATTTGCTAACCGTTCCACAGCCCATTTGCGATCAGCCAATGCGACGAGGCAACTCCGGACTGGGCCTGGGACTGATGAGGTACTAATTGCCAGGTTAAATAACTACATACCAACATACATATAGATGGTTTTTTTTCGCACATCTTTGGTTGAGAATTGGATAAATCGAGACTAAAGAACTGCGCCATTGACAAATTGAATGATAAATTGAAGCTCGTGTTTTGACATGCAATTATTTAACTTTCCAATTTGCTTGAATTCTCTCTTGTTCTTTCATGACAGTGGCAAAATCCATGAGGAGGATTATCGTCGAGAAACACAGACAAATGTACCCATGTTGGGGCCAGAGATATTGGCTGTTTTTGCCAATTCTCAAATCTTCCAGGACCATCAGCCAACAAAATTGAATCGCATCAGTACAAAGACCTATTTGCCTGGGATCCATTCCCCCAACAAGGAGATGCCCACCACTCCGCGAATGAGCGATCAGGATCGCTTGCTGCGACGTCTAGAAGGAGGAGGTGGCTTAGGTAATGATAGTGGCACCAGGCGTGGCTCTGGTAGCCATGCCCATACACCTCTATTAGGTGGTAGAACTAGTGGTAAAAGTACACGTAGCAGCAGCATTGTGTCCAGCGGAGTACCCAAGGTTAAATTCTATTTGAGTTGAGATTCAAAAGAAGACAGATTGAGGATTCCTCCTCAACAGATATATACAGATATTTTTGCAGTATTTATGCCAAAGATATGTAGAACGAAAATGGGGAATGAATCGAAAACGAAACCTCTTGTGACTTAATACTATTTACTTAATTTTCTAGTAAGTGTTTTTTGTTTATCGCTTTTTTATTTTATTTATCGAGTGAAATCGTCGTGTGGGTCAACAATGAAATTGTTTATTTTCAGCCTTTTTAGTATTACTTGTATTGTAAGCACACCCCCCAGCCCTCAGCCATCATTCCCCATTTAATTCCTCAACCCCTTTTTGTACTTAGTTACTTTTAAGTCTCTACACACATGCATATGTATGTACATATATGTATGTATTTCGTCATGGACTTTGCTTGTAGACCTTGTAATTTGTAATCATTAGACCTAGTTAACGTATATTAGTTGATTAATTTTTAATGTGAGTAAAAAAAAAAGACAAAGAATCAAAAGAAAACAAAAAAAAAAAAGAAATGCTAAAAATATTATCAATATAAAAACAAATTGGTAACAAAAATTAACTCAAATTGTGGTCGATCGTTTTGAATACTTTTTACAAATCGAAACTTTATTTGACATGTGTTACTTTTAAAGTTGAAAATCCAACAAGTTAGTCACCTCTGTTTCTCCATCTGACTTTTAAGCTATTTTTAATGTGTATTGGGTTTTTTCTTTATTGTTGAAGTGTAATTTTAGTGCTTTGTTTGCACATTGTTTGCATTACTCAACAGTTACAGATTGACTAATTGCTTCAGATCATTATATATATATCCGTATCGGTTACCAGCTGCCCATTTAATTTAATATGTGATAAATTAAAACATTCAGCTGAGATCTATCAATCGTTACAATTAGGGGAAGCCGGCAAAAAAATAATGGAATTTTATTTTCACTTTTATCAGGATTTATTCAATTCGGTTCTGTAGCTGATCTACAATCGCCGCACTAATCATATATATATATATATATATATATATATATATATATATATATATATATATATATATATATATATATATTTATATATATGTATATATATTTATATATATGTATATATATTTATATATATATATATATATGTATATATATTTATATATATGTATATATATTTATATAGATTTCAAATTTTTTCTTTTGCAAAATTAGACAAAACAAAGCAAAAACTAAAAAATGGGCTAACTTCAATGCTGAAGTTCGAATACCCTTGCAAACTGGCTTTGACATGTAAATTACCAGAATCATAAGGAAGTATTGTCTACTTAAATATTTATAAACTAGTCAAATTTTCCTGGCTTAAAAACAAAAGTTTTTGCCCCCATTGTTCTCATGGGAGTTAAAGCATATAGTAAGCCGATTCTGTTGTTACTCAATAGAGACATTTCTGTAAAAACCAAATTTACAATTTCGCGAGAGTCGCTCTTAAATTAACAAGTTATTCTGATAAAACTTGGTGGATATGTTAACGAAGAATGCCCACAAAAAAAATGAAGCAAGCAAGTCGTCCCTGCCGTCCCTGCAGTACCAATTAAGGGAACTTTATAAAATCAAACTCCTTCGAATTCGCCATTATTTCAAACTAAAATTCTCCTCACAAGCGGCAGCAACGAACGCATGCTGTCTCGCTCTTACTTACTACGCAATGTCGCACTGGGCATTTCAGTACAACTTGTACATAGATATATCTCCGATATTTCTTGTCCGATTTTTATAAAATTTGGTCAGCTGATACCTTTTCGCCATATTATTGGGTGTGCCAAATAAAATACAAAATACGCTACCTTCAATATAACTCTAGCTATTCATTTTTCCTAAATTGCGGGGGTGAAAGTAGGCGTGGCAAAAATTAGAACAAACTTGATCTGCGTATACACTACACGAATGCTAACACCAAATTTGGTTGCTCTAGCTCTTGTAGTCTCGGAGATTCACGTGTTTATACGGACGGACGGACGGACAGACGGACATGTCTCAATCGACTCGGCTATTGATGCTGATTAAGAATATATATACTTTATGGAGTCGGAAATGCTTCCTTCTGTCTGTTACATACATTTTAGCGACTTTAATATACCCTTTTACCCTATGGGTACAGGGTATAAAAAGGGTATAGTCCTTAGATGCAATTACTATAAAACAAAATATTTTTCTGCATAGTTTCGATAAAAATATCGTTGTGCACAACATATTCTTCCTTTGACTGCTGTTTTTCAACAGAAAGTCTACGGAGGTTCTAAATAACGTCATAATTTTGATATCTGAACGGAAATATGATTATTTCATTATCAATGCAAATTAAATATAGGAATGAATTCGGGGGTGACTTTTAACTTCTATATTTTTAAATCGATTTCAATAAGTTAAGTTCTAATCCGAACTCTTTTGGTTTAAACTTAAAATGATTATTATTTGTTGGGATTTGAATGTTTTTGTTATTCGATCCTGCTGCTTAAATGAGCCTGGATAAAGTTTTATAATCTGGTTGAATTGCATTTTGGATTTAAATATAACCCACTATATTCCATACGTATAAATAATAAGCAGTTCAAAAACATTTCCACTCGATTCTCAATTCAGGAAACAAACCAAAGAAGTATACAAGATTATACGAATCGAATCTAAATTTAATTAACAAGATTGCATTTCAGTGACGCAAAGGTTGTCTTATGTACATAAGACCGGTTATCGGACTGGGGGGAAGGGTCGCATGGTTTTGGCGCTTCTTTTGTCACCATCTGCTAGCTGCTCCCGTGTTCATCTCCGCCACTTGCGTCATTCCAGAAAGGGCTTATCGCAAATGATAAAACCCGACCGAGATGAGCGCAACGACGGCAATTTGTTTTTTCAGCTTTTTATCATAATTTTGTGCATTTAATGAGCAAATTAAGCAGTAAATAAACGCCATCAATGGGCTAATCAGTGATTGGACAATGGGAATGCGATTACCTACACCATTAACTCGATTCCCAGTATCGAAATTCCATCTATAAAATTGTCAACACCAAATAAACATACAAAATCACAATGAAGAATATATTTTTTATTCCAATTCATTATTTAGTTGGCCCATTGAGTCAGGGGAACAGATAATGACACAATGCTTACATATAATCAGATTGTTCCTATCGAGTTGCTCCCGCTCTCTTTGCCAAACAGTTTTTCTCTATTTTTGTTAGCTGATAAAATACGAAAACATATTCGTACCTAGCCAACTCACTGATAAAAATAACAATAAGGCGCTGTTCTGGGTCTCTAACTCCTGCGTCGTATTCTTCTCCTCCATGAGTAATTTATATATATATATATCTTTGATTTACTAAGGAATTTCAATTTGTAGTTCCATTTTTTCAGCCTTTTATATCCTGGAATTGGCTAAACACAATAGGTAGAGTCCAGTAAAGTCTTCATCATACATTTTAAGTACCATTGTTTGTACAGGGAAATCCAAAGTCGACTTCTTTCACAACAATAAGTTGAAATTTTAAATGCTCTCACCTGTTGAGTTCTTACCGCATTCCAATAATATTCGATTTGTTTGTTAAAACAGGCAAAAATGAAAAAATATATATATTTTAAAACTGAAATAGACTTCTAAATATTATCAATTGATTAAGGAATCGAAATCTGATTATATTGTCGTTTTTCAAAAAACAAATAATCATTTCATGCCCGGAAACTCTGATTTACAGTGGTTTATTTTAAGTAGAATTTCTTGAAACTGCAATATTTTACGAATCGACCATTTGACAGCTATCATTCAATTAGCTTTAAAAGATAAGAACCTTTGTTTTCTCCACTCAACAAACTTATATATGATGTTATACTAAGTCATATAAGAGAAAGAAAATTACACTTACAACTCTAGTTTTTACATGGATTTGTTCGAATGTTTTACAAATGAAGATTCTACGAAGAGAACTGCTTTTAATATATTGATATAACAATATTTTACCTGTATGATTAAGAAGGACTTCTAAAGAATTCTTAATATTTGGGCTGTAGAAACTTAAAAAAAATTATCAACAATTTTAGACATTTTAAAAACCATAAAATGTCTTTTCATTGTTTACAAAACACAAAAATTTATTAACTTATTGTAGAAAAAATCTAAAATCCAAAAAAATAACATTCTTTCCTCAATTTAAATTCGCATTTCTCACTCATAGAAACTATCGGTCAAATATTTTTCTGTCCTAATGGAAAACATTTTTACTACTTGACCTTTTGGGGGACTTGAGATTTTGTAAAAACTTTGATTTGTTGACAAAATAATATTTTTAAAAAAAGAATATATAATATGAATCCATATAAAATGACAATCAATCATTATCTTTCTGTCCGTCTTATTTCCTGACATTAAATACTGATTCTTTATGTTGAATTATAATTGTTTCGAGCGTAAAATTTTCTTCACATCCCAATATTTTAGGAACTCAATTTTTCTTTTATTATAGGTAGCTTTTATTTCTCGAGAGACTTGGCCAAAAGTCCCCTTAATAGTTTGCCGAACCACCTCTATGAAAACATACATACATCCAACAAATGTACACACATACATACTTATATATACATCTAATCACATATGTACATACATATATGTATCTTAATAAATCTAGAGCTTCTGTTTTTGGTTGTGTATAAGATAAGGGGCCAACAGCAACTTTTTTGTTGCCTTATTCTACCTTAACAACATTCACTTATTCATCACGTTGTTTTTTTGAATGCTAAACGCTTTTGTGCTGCTGGTGAATGACTCTATAATTCCCTAGATCAGTGTGTACACTGGACAAAAAAAATGTGTTTTATTATCTTTTATATGGCATTTCAATGTGACAATTTCCATTCAACTGAACGTGCGAAATGTTTGGGTTATTTGCCAACGTCACGCCAGCGATCACGTCGATTTCAATCGTAAAGTTTACAACACTAATGAAGATTATAGCCGACAGTTCCTATACTAATGACGTTATTGAATAGCGAATTGACAAAATATGAACAGAAGATTTTTATCGCAAAAAAAATAAAATTTTTTTAAACTTTGAAGCTTGTTTTATTTACTAAATTAAAATTGAGGAATCTCTTACTGCGAATCTTAGTAATTTCGCTTTAACCTATGTTCCCGTGATCCCACGGTGTAAGGTCAAAAGCAGCTCCTGTCTGTCATGAACTCTGTTTTTTATCTTGTTTGCCTGTAAACATTTTTATGCAATCGTTTTACAGTTTTTACATAGAAAACAGGTGATAATCAACTTTTAGATGGGGGTGAATATATTGAGACAATTAAAAGTAAAAAAACACTGATGTAAATCCTCTTTCCCCACAGATGGCAGGCAGCAGTTGGATTCGACAGACTCTAAGAAACCGGAGAATTCATCATCGGAAAAACGTATTACTTTTACGTTGGCCCCTTCATCAGCCGAGTGCTCGCCAGAAGGAAGTCAAACTTTGACGCCTATGAAGTTTGATCCCATTGCTGAAGAGAAGGAATCAGATGATAGTAAGGATGAAGTGATTTTGCGTCCACGTCTTATCGACAGACACCCCCATTTGGCGGGAACTCCCAAACGCATCTTACGCTCTGCCAAGAGTGTTCCCCATATGAATGTAAGGTCAGCTGCCAGCGAAACGGACATCTTCGCCATCACGGGAACCATAACAAACAGCCAGATCAGCATGACACCCGAAGTTCCATCCATTTCATTTAGCAATTTACCCAAGAACTATGAGGATACACCGACCATTGAAAAGTATCGTGTATCACAGAGCCTCTATTCCATACAGACGGCAAATGCTGCACGGGCCACCCAAGACGATTACTCCATGCCACGATATTTCCGTAGATCGGCCATGCTCATGACACAGAGCTCGGAAATGCTGGCAGGCTCAAATTCACTAGCCTCCATATCAACACAGACATCTACTGCATCCACATCGCCTACCTCGTCGAATTCAAAGGATGAACTACGTCGTCCCGAGAAGAACAAACGCTTGCAAATGTTGCGGGGCAATTTACCGCCATTGCTTATCCATTCTGTCTCATTCAAGCGAAATCGGGACGAGGCCAAGCAGGTGGATTAATATGGATTCTGGACTATCACTATGTATATAGTGACATACATATGTATATCATATTATGTTGTCACATTATTGTTTTGTACTTAACAAGTTAATTGTTTATGTTTATATTGCCTATACTTTAAGTTGTAAATTTAATTGAAAATCCGTCTAATGAGCATTCATTCCACTCTCTTCACAGTATTTACATGTACTTAATAAATATTCGATATTCAATAAAGTCCTTTTTATAAAGTTAATAATTGTTCACATTTCCTTTGTTCAAAAAAGTTATATAATAAGATTATTAAGTTCAATATTGTTCGTTATTGGATTTTTCTTATCCTTTTTGAACAAGTTTAACCGTTTTTTCAAAGGTGAAATGAAAGTACATTTAAAAAAATATTGTATGACAATTGGAAGATCATCCGAAAAAACTAACTGAACTAGAGCGTATTAAGTGCGTCTGTCTGGACCAATGCAATCTTCCCCAAGACTCTGGGAATTATCCCGATCGGATTAATCATCATTATATGGCCCCAATAGAAACTACCATTCAAAAATAGACTCAAACATTAAAATGGTTGTTTTTTCAACACACTTAACATAGTTTAATTTATTTCTTATATGTTATATTTCTATTAAATTTATTCTGAAGTGATTGACGATATAATATCGATCCAATTGATGTGATCGCTCAAGAATAAAGTTTCAGATCAATAATTGGTATTTGCAAGTTCAGTATATATAAATAAAAATATTTCGACTGAGTTTCTATACCATATGTTATAGTTGTCATAGGAACAATTGGACGGAAAAAATGTTTAGCGTGTACGTATTTTCCTGGGAGACAGACTTTTAATTAAGATTTTATTAACTATTTAAGCTTAAAATTAAATAAATTAAATAACAGGCTATCCTAAAAATAAAATTTCTAAAAAGAAATTCTTGTTTAAAAATGAACTTCCACAATTGTCACCAAGCAGGGAATATGTCAGTGAATAGGACTGATTAGTCCAACAAAATAGGTAAGTTAAACCTAACATTTTAAACGATATCTATCTAGAATTTAACTGTAAATTAATGAAAATCTTGAATAATAATTTAAGGTGGATTTTAGATTATCTGAGGAATCGATTGTTAAACTGGGATTAATAATATTTATGCAAAATAATAACATTTTAGCCAAAACACAAAAAGGAAAAAATAATATATTTATTAGTTAGTAAAAAGTGAAGATTTTCTTACTAACAATAAAAAGGCAGCGGGAGGGAATTCAGTACAATTGTTTACAAATTGTATAGATATATACATTAAGTGTAAAATAGTGATACATATAATAAATATACAATATACATAAATATAAAACAACATATACAACAGGCAAAAAACATACATATTTACCCACTAAAAATAAAAAGAGTTTATCATCTCTCCCCGACGGGGAATTGAACCCCGGTCTCCCGCGTGACAGGCGGGGATACTAACCACTATACTATCGAGGATGTTGAATAGAAATGGCCAAAGCGCAGTGATAACTAAACGCTGTTACGATTGGAACCAGCCTTGTAAATTGTGAGAGAGTATATAAAAATGGCTGCTATTAATAAACTCCATATTTGAGTCATTTAAATAATGGTAATTTAATTGTGTTTCCACAGTTAATACTAAAATAATACTTTTAGATTAGCTTTGAATATTTATAACATAATTTAAAGAAAAAATTGCCTTAAAGATAAATCTAAGCAGAATTATTAATACTTACCAATTATAATTTAAACATTGTTGATACATTTACAGTTAAATCTTACATATTCTCTCACTATAACTGCGTACGCTCTTAATAGCGTTTGGACCAACTTAGGTCAACATCCTCGATAGTATAGTGGTTAGTATCCCCGCCTGTCACGCGGGAGACCGGGGTTCAATTCCCCGTCGGGGAGAGATGCAAATATTTTATGTTTTTTTTTTTCGAACCTGTAATTTGTTATATTAAAAGATATATATATATATATAGATATTATATATATAAATATATATATATATATATATGTTATTATTATTTAAAACGAAAATATTTCATACATTTTCTTTTTTATTTCTTTTGAAATTAATAAATAATAATATAACAGTGTGCTATATTGGTATATTAAAATAATCTGATTGTATATGTAGTTCTTGATTCTGTTAATTGGCGGTTGTCGCAATACGTCTATGGTACACAATATTAAAATACAGGTAACCCTCCTATAACGCGGTACTTCTATAGCGCGATTTCGCTACAACGCGGTTTGCGAATTGCGGAATGTTTCCTATAACGCGCCTCCTACAACGCGATTTTTAAGCATTTTTTAAATACATATTCTATAAACACACAATTATCAAAAATTACTTGTGTATATGTGTACCGGATCAATGTGATATTGGGTCAAGCTTGGATTTTGAAATAGGACGACCACGAGCAAAACGTTTCAAACCCGCTCAAATTATAATAAGTGACTCTGAGGAGGGCGATTTGTAGGAGTTTGTCACTTGAAATCCGTTTTTATTTATTCTTTTTCAAATTTTATTTTATTTTGTTTAATTGAATGAATTGTTTAGAATAATTTGAATAAATTAAAAAAATATTTTAAATAAGCATATAAAAACTATTTTTTTTTCGAATAAGAACCTAACCCTGACTTTTGTATGAAGTTCATATCTCCTACAACGCGGTTTCCTACAACACGGCATTTCCGAGGAACCTAATACTCGCGTTGTAGGAGGGTTACCTGTATACTAAAAGCCTTTTTTAAGATTTCCACACTTTTAACTTGGTGGACTTTTTTGTGGAAATGTCAGATTTAAACAACAATCGGGAAGTGGAACTGCTAATTAATATACTTACTTACATATATACATACATAATTTATAACGTTTAATTCGTTTCTTTCTGTGCGATACAAACGTCCGTTTAATTTATTGAACTGTGTGCAAGGGTATAAAATAAAAGTTGCTTAAAAGGATTTGATGTTTGCTGGGTTATTTATTGCCGGCAACAACAGAGAGCGTGAGCATAATTCTCTAAAAGATTGGTGAGAGATACGCAGTGAGGTGGAACGGAATATGGTAAGCTTTGAATGAAACGAATCATAACAAAAACAAAAATATGCCGATTTCATTCAGTGTTTTTTCTATTACGATAAATAGGAAATATTATAATACTTTAAGCAAATTGAATACGTTAATACAGCTTACCAAAAAAGTAAACGCGACTTAAAGAGCTAAGTTTTTGTATTTTGAAAACATCGAAATAAAAATAATAATACTTTATGCAATGAATGTGAGTATGTGTAATGGGATGTGGGGGGTATTCAGAAATGTTAACCAAACGCCCTTTGAACGCGCAAACTCACCCGCCGCCCAGTGAACCACTGAAATTGAAACATTGTTTTATATGCAAGAGAGTGAGAGTCTTTGGGAGTAAATTCACTGAATAAGAGAAGCATGTTTAAGAATTCTGTATTTAGCAGACCCATGGTAGAGCAAACTGTTAATAGCAGACTCACTTCGGAGTAACAACATAAGAAATTTTCTCTGTTAGAGGGTTGTCTTATAAGTTGTGAAATACACATTAACAGAGGCTGTAAGCTCGCGCATGTGACAGGGTATATCCGTTTTATTGAAAACAACACATGGAGACAACTTGGGAATGAAACAAAGAGAGAGAGAGAGAGAGAGAGCGAATTGTTTTTGTTTGTTGCTGTGGTGCTCTCATTCGTTTATCAAACGCTGGCCGAAACGGTTCTCGGTCCGGTCCGGTTAAATATTTTTGGGTGATTTTTGCCGTTCAATCGCTTTTCGTATCACCGATTTTTGACTGGTTTTTGCATTAACATTAACGCAGCGAATAATTAACATCAATCGGAACAAATATCAAAATTCAAAGAATAAAGAGACTTTGTTTAAGATATTTGTGTGTATCTTTGTGAAGAGTTTTTTTTTTATGGTATTCTACCATCAACTCAATTGCGAATTCACAGTGTGGCAAAATAAATTTTCAAATTGGCAATTGAGAAATTTAACAAATTGGATAACAAGTGAATCCAAAAATTTAATATAATAAAGTAATTAGATAAATAAATAAATTAAGTTTGATAAAGACCAAAACAACAAATAGAAAATTTCGGCAGTTTTTTCAGATATTTTTCATTGATTTTTCTCCTGGCGCGCACACCTCCAGCCACAAGCCAGGGAGAGGGAAAGACAGAGAGAAAGAGAGAAAAAAGAAAGAGACAGAGACTGTGATGATGGGGGAGGGGAAGAAGAAGAGAGGCTGCCGCTTTTATAGTCTGTTTTGCTATATAAGCTCTCTTTCCCTTCATTCAATCCCTCCCTCTCTCTTTCTCTTCCAGAATATGGGATTATCCTTTTTTATATTTTGTTTATTTTGTAGGCAGCCGCCGTTACTCTCTGGCTCTCTCGCTTGCTCGTCCTATACCTTACTTCTCGCTCTTTTTTTCTTTTTCTTATCGCATCTTTCTTTTGTGCCTTCCATTCGTTTCGCTGCATTTCATTTCACAATGTTTCAAATTGGCCACACAGAGAGCTCAGCAAAAACTGAGAGAGAAGCGCCAGATGTAAATTCACTCTGATTCTACTTCTCTCATTCTTTCGCGCTAACTCTCTCTCTCTGTCTTTCTCTCTGGCACACACCCCCCACAGAATGTTTTTGAATCCTGCTACTGCTGGTGCTGCTGCTGTCTCATTGCAGTCGTTGTCCTTTCGGCGTGTGTGTTGGCAACCAAACAAAAAAGAAATTCCCGAAATTTTTCATTTGTTTTTATAATAAGAAAAAGCCAACCGTGAACAAAACTAATTAAACATTTTCTTAATATCCACTATCGTTTTGTTCTCTCTCCCTCATCGCATTTTCTTTTAGTGTGTCGTAAAAAATTCAACATGATCAAATAAAACATACATACTTAAAACATAAAATATCAATTGCTTATTCAAAGCAAAAACCAACAAAATAACAATATTAACGTTAAAAGTATCTTCGCGTTCGCGTATCGTTTCCACCCTCGCCCCCTTGTATCATCATTGTCGTTGTCTATCCCTCTATCTATCCGTCTATATCTATTTAACCGCGTGCGTCTATTTCTCTCTCTCTCTCTCGGTGTGTGTTTGTGTCTGTGCATTTCTCTTTGTGTTTGTGTGTGTGTGTTTTTGATCTGTACATATGTACAATATTTGTCGTCGTCCTCGTTGTTGTTGTTGTATTTGTCGTATTAAATAAATTACTACAAAAAAATAGAGAAAAGAAAAGAGATAAAAAAAAATTAAATAATAATATAACAAATTTGTGTTCTTCGGTGTTGTCTCGTGTAAGTGTCTATACATAATTTGTTCTCAAATACGACAAAAGCGCGTCCAATTCGTTACAAATCGTGATCTTTGCAATATCTCCCAAAACACAACAACAACAAACACAACTACTCATTCCCCCAAAAAAAAGGATCACACAAAAAAGGCAGATATTGGGAAGAGTATTGACTCTTTATTTGAATTGGAAATTATTGGATACAATTGGAAAACAAAGGTAACTTTCGATTTACTTCACACTATTGAGTCCTGAAAGGAATCTGTTGATTTTTGAAATTTTTCAAAAGTTCTATAATTAGCTTGCAATTCTTACAATGTGACTTTGTTGTTAACGAAAACAAGGAAAATTATGTATTTTCAGTAACATAAGGGCATTGAAAAAAAAAATTACTTTGAAGAAAATAATTATTTTGGTGGACCATCACCGGCATCGATGACAGCTTTTAATCGTCTAGGCATTAAAGCAGAAAAATTTTCAATCAGTTCCACTTATTAATATTTCCACTCTTCCAGCAGCTTCTCCTGGAGCATTGGAGCTCCACTAATAATAGTTCACAAACATGCATGTTCGAGTGCGGGCTTTGTGGAGGTGAATATAGTTGTCGTGGAGCATGATACAGTCCTTGACGATTTGCGCGGTATGTTTAGGATCGTTGTCTTGGTGGAATACACAGCTTAAACTAAGGCAAAGTTTATCCACCAACGACTGCAAAATTCTTTCAGTATAGTCTTGTATTAAAAGCGATCCTCATGTCCTTATACAGAGACAAAGTTTGCTACTCCTAAGGCTGCAACTGCTTCCCAAACCACGGCACAGCCTTCTTTACGGATGGATTATTGTATTCGTAAATAATATCAATTTTCAAAAATCCACCCCCTATTTCTGTTGTTTTTCAGCGAACTCCAAGCAAAGCTTTCGTTTTTCCCACTTATTTGGGTCTGCTTGCAAGGAGTTCTGCAGTGGAAGGCTTGTTATTGAGTTCCCTTCTTATTGTAAGCGGGTGGACAATTTTAGACCATGTAGCTAGCTTATAAACCAAATCAGTGGCATGTACTTTCGGATGAGGTTCTGTAAATACATACATATGTTATATGTAAGCGGAAGCTTCAAATTCGATGAATAACTTTGTGTTTTTTATGTGTTTATAATTGAATTTATAAATTAAATTTTTTCTGATGAGATTAACAGTTCTTAAAATCGGACTTCTAATTCCAATAGCTTCCAAAAGTAAGAAAGAATTGCCAAAGAAAAGAAATTAAACTTAAAATCTCTCATTTTAAAAAAGGCATAAATGAAAAAAGCTCACAGCTTGTGCAGTTTTGTTTGACATATTTACTCAAATCAATTAAATCGATGATGAAACTAATCTATAAAACATAATCAAACTAGTAAATAAAGCTTTATTTAAATTGCTGACAACATATTTGCATTTTCGAAATCCTTTTAAGTGCCGCGTTAATTACTAACTTAACACTAGGTAACTTTACTGCAGGGCTATAGAAAGTTAACTTATGTTATGTATCAGCTTAGTACCTCTGATTCAATCAGCAATGACTGCTATATTAATGTTTACTTTAATATCCAAGAGGAAGTTGTGGTCTTCTTGTTAGTTTTAATTTACAAGGTATCAAATTATTGTGACATCTGAAAACATTATGTTGATGCTCAAGATTCTTGAAATAAGAATGTTTGATAACTTGGTTTGTGCTGAACACTTTAACGAATACATAAAAATCCGATCTAGAGCTCTACAACATTCCAGGTTTTTTTTTTTTAAAATATAAATCTTTACTGTCTGCGTTTGAAAAACAAATTTTAATAGTGTGATTTCATTGTTAGATTAGAGCGACTGACTAAAGGGTATAAGGTATTTTATATGATGATATTTCTTAAATCTTATTAATGTTTTAATAAATGATTATTTTTTGTTATACCCATCCTAATCGGATTGCTTTTACACATTGACTTTGTTGCAGACTGAGCTTTTTAATTTGGAAGGTAACTGAAATTTGGAAAAACAGATTGGATGGAATCAGAGATATGTGATTTCAGAGAAGATTATTAGCAATAACATTTTTCCTTTATCTTAGTTTTATCATTAGCTATTTTGAGATGAATTTTTATCATTAATTTTTACAAAACAGACAGCTTCTTTTATATAGTATATGAATTCATTAGGCATTTTATGCAAGCTTTATATTGGTTTTAACATTATATTTTAAAGTAGAATATGGAGAAGGCTTCATTAGTGTCTTGAAAATGAGTATGAAGCACAAACCATAAAGGGAAAAACGATTGCAGACGACATTTACGGATATTGGAATCTCTTATGTGACATTGGACATGCTTGTGCGAGTGACGTTGTGTCCTTGCTACTTACTCAATCTTGTTTTCCTTCTAGGAGTATTCTTTATTTTGTCAAACGCTAATGCGTTGTCCAGCACACAAACAGACAGCACATTTCTGGCATTTCGACGTACATATGTACATATGCATGGACGTTGCGTATTCTAGGGATCGAGGATAGAAGTTCTTCTACAATCTGATATTTGCCTAATGCCCACACGATTCGCACGAACGACACATGCAAGAGGCAAGAGTGTGTTAGAGTATATCTCATTAGTAGGTTCCGGTACGAGTCTAGTTAACCGAAAATAGCAGAAAATGCATTTTGCAGACAATAGACACCAGACATCAGACGAAACGCTTGTCAGGGGTACATCCTACGAATGCACACACACCAAACAGCAGGAGATAGACTCAGACACAGCAGAGAGCAGAGCAATTTCCATTTGAAATGTAAACAGAACATGTTGTTACCCGCATTACAAACGAAAAAAAAAGAAGAAGAACCCAAAAGAAAAACCGCCCGCAAAGCCATTAAAGATGCAAACTCCAGATTAGACTACAGTAGTCTCTCCTTATTGGCGATAAAAGCGTAATGTTTAAATATAATTAACCTCATCTAAAATAAACCGAAAAGTTTCCTCAGCCTCATATATGCATCTAATGGGTGTACATACATATGTATTTACATAGAATCAAAGATGAATGTACAGTAATTGGGAATACTTTTGTCTTTCAACAACATGTAACGAGAAATATTAGGTATATGGTAAGCCAAATTTAACGTTAGAATCTATATCTATATAAAATATAATGTTACAATCTATATAGTTGCCCTTCTTTTACTGTAAAACTGTATGTATAAATCAAATTAATTTGTAGTGACACTTATTTTTAATAAATTATATAATAAATTCAATTTTAATGGTTTTTTTTATGTTTCTTCTTTAAGACTAAATGAAACGTCAGTGAATAGGTTTTGGAGTTTTATTCTCTTGTTCCCTTTGAGAGAACATTTAGTGTGGATTCACTGTAATTTGAAAGCTAGTCGCTACTTCGTCGTCACTTTTTACTCATTATATCGAAGCCTATCCGCAGTGATATGGGCAAACAAAGACAGAAACCAACGAATCGATTATACTAGTATTCTTGTTGTCTTTCTTTTTCTCCTGTATTCTGTATATTTATCAAAGACTCCATTGCGTTTATGTCTAAATTAGTTAACCGATTTCACAGTTGATTTGGTTCTTCTATGCAAATGCAGCTGATTCCATTTTATCTATTTTCTTATCGTCTATCGCTTGTAGGCTTTGTCTGGTCATTATTTTTAATGGATTAAAATATTCTTTTAAATATTATATCATTTAGAATGTATTTTATGTTCATTCTTCGTTGTATCATTATGTTAATTCATCTAAATCAATTTAATTCATTTACAACATATTCATGTTTACGTATCAAATATATAACTAGCTTTGATAATTAGGCAAAATTTTAAATTCACTGTATGGTGAAGTGGAGCCTAACGGTACGAACGAATGTGTGTCTATGTGCAATCTGGGGTCCTCTTTCACATTCGTCCCTACTCCGTGTGCCGCGCTTTCCACCCACTTAAGAATTGCTATCTCTAAGCTATGCATCTAAGTATAACCAAAGAAGCCCGTATGTTTTGTATTATGTTACACAAATATTTAAGCTGCCTTAAGTAGATACAGCGAAACGCGTTTAAGATATACAAATAGAAACGGAGACGAAACGAAATGGAACGAAGCAAGAACAAGGCAAGCAAAAGCGCAACGATGGAAAAGTTACATTAAACTTGTGCGGGTGCTACCCAGTGGGAGGCAACATACACACACTAACAAACCACCTCATCACCCACTGCATCAATGCTAAAGCCAAAGCCAAAATCGTGCTAGAAGTTATCACTACACAAAGATGTAACCAGTCAGAAGAGTACAGGATTTGGTGTTGGCAATTGGAGTATATAGAAAAAGCTAAACGTTGATCGGCAAAAAATAGAAAGATCTCAAAATAGATATAATATAAAGATGGTTAAAAGAAACAAAAGAAGAAGGAACAAGCGTCAATTATTTATTTTGAAAATTATTATTATTTATTTTACTGATTTTGAAAAGATTATAGAGACAAAACGGATAGTTAATAGATTAAATGTTGATACTTTAGTAAAAAAAAATTTCATTCAATTTAGCAATAAATTTCCTTAAATTTACCTATAAACATTTCTTTAACTTAATATAGTGGCTTTGTTTCCGGAATTTAGTAAAACGAATCAAAGGAATAGCCAAATGGACAACACTGGCGGGACAGTGGCAGGCCTTGACTGCGCCTTTCGCCAGAGTCTCTAACTTAGTCTTAGGTCCTCTTTCTTTTCATTCGCTTCGATTTCTATTTTTATTTCATTTTCAATTTTTTTTCTTTTTGCTTTTTCGACTATCTCCATGTGTGTGTATTTGTATAAGTTGTCTGCTGATGCTCTGTTTTTCCATTGATATGCGTATCGTTTGCCATTTGCCCCCTTACCATTTTGCCCCTCTATCAAGCAACATAAACTCACTGCACGGCCCAGTTACCAAAGAGTCAAGCAAATACAATTCAATTCAATTTCTACGATTTCATCTTGGAAAGAGTTGTGGTTGTTTGGTGCTACATCTTCGTATGTATGTGGGGTATACACCCTGCTTTGGGGCATAGGTTAAGTGGGTATATGTATACCAATCATTCCGATGTGTTCGTGTATAACTGAATAATTTCAATATTCAAATGAAATATATAAACTATTTGTACTTCTAAACACATCTTCTTTCCTATAGTTTCCACTAGTATTATTTACTGAAAGGGTAAAGATTTGTCGATATCTTGAATTGTATTTAGCATAAAAGCACTGTCTTCATTGTTGTTGTTGGTGGATTTAGCATTGGGGCACTTAAGGCTCAAGTCAAGTAGCCAGAAAAAAGCAACTTTTTAGTGTTTGTGTGTGTAATTGTTGTTTTGCTCCTTCATATGCAAATAAATTTCAATGAATTCATGAATTATTTTCCATTCCATTTTGCCGGCCCAAATCTCATAATGTTCCTCTTGCTGTTGTTTTGTTGCTGCCATTATAATCTTACAAATACGGAGTGCAGTTAGTTTTATTCCTTAACTTTCAATTTATGGTATAAAAGAAATCGATTGATTTTTCTTTTTCTACCGTTTTGTTTTTTTTATTATTTTGCTTTCCCCCCACTCCCCTATTGTTTTTATTGTTTAGTTTTTGCCCAGTGGGCGTTTTCTAATCAAGATACATGAGTTAAAATGTCTATTGCCACTGTGTGTGTGTCTCTATGTACATATGTACATATATGGGTTTCCGTCTATATTTCTTCTATCTTTTTTTTTGGCAGAGATAATGCCAATCGAAGTTGTTGGGTTCGTGTAGGTGTAGGAAATCTGTTTGGATTTATGTGCATGTGCGCACTTTTTGTAGTTTTAACAAATCTCAATTATTAAATGGATGTGTCCTCGGGCAATGGATTGCAAATCGAAATGAAATAAAATTAAAGGGAAAACAAATTGACTTTTACATAAAAAGAAATTGGTCAAATTGTGAAATTATAAACTATTTTAATTCCATTTCGAATAAATACAAAAACCTTGAATAATATCCACAACAGCAAAAATCAATATAAAGGATTAATTTACATAGCAGCTTTCAAAAAGAAAAAAAGACTTAAATCGATTAAATTTATAAGAGTTTTATTTTCATGAGGAATCGAGATTCAGGAGGCTAAGGATATTTTAAATTATCATAAATCTTTAATTCAGTTTAATAATTCAATATTTATCCACACCATTTAATGAGAATTCAAGGCTCTTAGTGACCAGAATGATAAATTTATAAAGGTATTATATGAAAAATGGTAACATTTCCTTCTTTTTATAAAGCTAACAGATCCGGTAGTCAAATCATTTCATTCGATATTTTCTAATCCCTAAAATGAATATCTTAACAATATCGCATTATATTAATATTTATATTTTGTGAATTTTGAAATTCGGTTTAGAAGAAAAATTTGTATTCTTTTTAAATATAAATTTCTTTTTGTTTTTTCTTACCAATTCCTGTCACGGACCAAAATTCAATAACTGAGGGTTTTGCGTTTCTTCGTTATTTTGCATTTGTTACCTCTTCTGTCGTTTCTTTCGTCTTTTTTAGTCCGCTTTTTAGCCAAACTTTGTACTAAGAATACCATCGTTGCACAGTGGGCTACGAACACGAGTCCTTGCTTCAAATTATTTATTTTCAATTACAAAAAATGTTAAACAAGAAATGGGTTTTATTTTTAATAACATTCTTTAAAACTTTTATGTTATTAAGAGTTGGTATAAGAATATTTTACTAAATTTTCAACTTGTTATTACAATCTTATTAGACTGTACATTTGAAATATAGACAAACAATTTTTGAAGGTTTATATTGCTTATTTGATCGATTCAAGGACTTTCCGAAAATATTCACTGTCGTTTAAAAAAACCTTTGAGTAAAATGCATTTGACAAATAAATTCAGAAAAGTTTCGTTTAATATGAGTCATTTGATATTTTTGAGTATCTATGTACCTTTGTATGACTTTAGGTTTGGTGTGTAATTGTCCATTAAATGTTGATAACAGCCCACTGTGCGTTTCTCTGTCTACTTGTCTCTCTCTCTCTCTCTCTCTCTCTCTCTCTGTGGGTGAGCCTTGCGATTGGAGTGTCAATGATAGCGTCATTAAATCAATCATTTTTGGGTAGGCAGCCACTTGCTAACTTAATTTGGTCAACACCCAAGCACCACACACACACACACTCATTTGTGTATACGATACTTTTTCTTTATTTAGTTTTCTTTTTTTGTGTTTTTGGTGTGTTATTAATTTTGTTTTGTTTTGTTGGCTGACAAGTAAAAATGATTATAATTAAACTAATGACACACACACGCACTCATCGAGCTGCGACCTGCCATTTAATTTGCCTAATGAATTTCGCAGGATATTTATAGTCAAAAATTACGGGACATGGCCAAAGTGTCAAAGATGTGTGTAAATTATGGCAAAAATTAAAATTGCAAATCGTTGACCAAACGAAATGTGGTAACAAAAAGAATAAATAAAGTAGAATAGAACTTTGATACGAATAATTGTTATGCAAAATTAATCTATCAAATAAATCAAAATTGTTTACAGACCTGAAAATAATCATTTATTCCACAATGGAAGATCTTTAAAATCAACACGGTTACGACCCTTTTAGTTATCTTCTTATAAAAGTAAATTTCTTCTTTTACTATAAATCCAATTTGTAAGAGTTTTCAATTAAATCCAAATATATATAAAAGGTGGATATCCTTTGCACGTCTAGAATTAGTCATAAGGCTTTTCTTTTGATTCAAACGATAAGAAGCAGTATTTCATATCATAAGACTACTAAAAGAATCAGAGTCCATCTCATTTCGTGGACTCTGACATAATCTTAAATTGGTATTAAAAATCCAACACTTGTTTTTGTTTAATGTTGTATTACTTTAAGTAAAACTTAAACTTTTTTTGTGAAATTTTCTTTTTTTTTTGCAGATTTTAAATGTTTAACATATGTTAAAGCATAATTGATCAAATATTTATTTTGCCATACAGCAATTTTGCATAATTGGGTTGCAAACGACCTTTGCAAATTGAAAATGGTAGAAAAATTAAAATGACATTTTTCTAACCCACTTTCAATGAAATGTACTAGCCCTGGTTCTTTATTATAGCCATAAACAAGTTTTGAGCTTATTTTATTGCTACTTGTTAAATGTCACGCAAACTGAACAGAGCAATAAACAGGACACAAACGGACATTTATTGGGCTTAGAAAAATGATCACAATTAAAAATGGCTAAGAAATAGTCCCTAAAAAATGGTAAATTAGATAAAAAAATAATCATTCTTAGTTTTTCGATCAGTTTAATAACAATTAAATGGTTCAATTTAAGATTTTTCGAGTTTCAATATACAATTAATAATGCTTTAAAATTGGAAAAATATTTTTTTAAGGTCTTTTATTGTTACAATCTTATTGATGGACGACTTTTCCAATTTTCGCTTTCAACTTAAGGAATGAATTTCCTTAAGAAAAATGATATCTCACTAGAAAAAAATGATATCTCACTAATAATAAATTATTTATATATATTATACATTAGTATATCTTTGTAGATCTGAAATGGAATATCTCATGTTAACTATCTCAGTTTGAGTTTGCAAAAGGATATTGGGAAAGCAAACAAAAGATGGCAATTTAAATTTCCACTTAATAAAAAATCGCTCAATGACTGTGTAATTAAAATAATAATTAAATTATAATTAAAGTTTTTTCCATCATTCGTTTTAAAGGGCCAAGTTAATTGCGCAGGAGCAAAAAAAAAAAGCTGTGAATAAACAAAAAAAAAATTGTTTTTATTTTACTTATTTTTTTGTGTATATAAAATGTTTATACACATTGAATTGCTAATTAAACTCAAAAACACAAACTAGGCGGTAAATTAAAATGACAAATTACATAAAAGGGACTAAACAACAAAAGCAATAAAAGAAAAGCCACAGAATGTTGAAATTACACATTTTATTTATTTACATACATTCGTAATGTTGTTTAATTTTATTTTTGTATTTTTATCCTAATGGAATTTGATTTCCTTTCGTACTCTTTATTAAATTATTTATTTAGTTTAATTGATGAACAATTTCAAATATAAATCCCCGAAATGATAAGCAGACATTTTGAGCCTTCACCGCACAACTCTAAAGAATCTAATTGGATTTTAGATTTAAAAAACAATTAAAATTAAAAAACTCTTCATGCCGTTAAAAAAAAAAAAAAAAATTAAATTGAATTTATTTCCATTAATTTTGCAATTGCCAATGAAAGTCTTTCCCTGGGTTATAAAATAAAGTTTGAAAACTGTTTTGTGAGCAGACTTGGAATTATCTTTCCTTTGATAAAATATGAGGATGATTTTTTACGAACTCATTGGGTCTAACCTTTTTATTAATACACTTTTCTGAAATTTCAATTTATTATAAAATATTGTATTTGTTCGAGTTCTGTAATATGATATAAGATATATCATTCTAAGGTGTAAAGACCAGAAAAATCAGTTTCATATATATTATTAAAAGCAATTTAATAAATTTTCTACCTATTCGACGTCACTAAGGTTTTTAATTTGCACTGATCTATCTTATATATTTATTTTATTTTAAAATTTATTAAGTAAATGCATTGTCGACACATGGTATTCTCGCTAAGGCTTAATTAATTAAAAACTAGAAGGATGGGCTAACTTCGGCCACGCCGAAGTTCGGATACCTTTGCAAACTGTCTTTTTCAATTACATATAAATTACCAGAATTATAAGAAAGTAAATAAAACTAATCATGCCCGTGACTCCAAAAAAAAAAACTTACGAGTAAAAAAATTTTTTTTTTTTTGGTTTGATTGTTCCTATAGGAGCTATATCATATAGTCGGCCGATTCTCTTAAAACTCAACAGACACATTTTTATATATACTAAACTTACATATACCAAATTTCGAGTGAATCGCTGTTAAAATAACCAAGATTTTCATCTAAAACCAATTTTTTGGCCGATCGTTCCTATGGGAGCTATATGATATAGTGCCCCGATTCTGATAAAACTTTCCAGATATGTTAGAAAGTATATAAAACCTATAAATACCAAAAATAGTGATAATCGCTTTCAAAACAACCGAGTTATTGCTCGAAATCCATATTCATGACCGATCGTTCCTATGGGAGCTATATGATATAGTCAACCGATTTTGATAAAACTTGGTGGATATGTTAAGAAGTATATAAAACTCACAAATACTGGTTTTCGTAATATTTCATTGGAAAACAACAAAGTTATTGAGGTTAAAGCTTATTCACGACCGATCGTTCCTATGGGAGCTATATGATATAGTCATCCGATCGGAATGATTCCGAGATATACAATGCCTGCAGCAAAAAGAAGCCTAGGTGCAAAATTTCAGCTCTGTAGCTTTAAGGGTCTCGGAGGAGATTGCGTTGATCCAGACAGACGGACAGACGGACGGACGGACGGACGGACGGACAGACGGACATACGGACAGACGGACAGGGCTAAATGAACTCAGCTCATCGTGCTGATCAAGAATATATATACTTTATATAGTCGGAGATGCTTCCTTCTATGCGTTGCAAACTTCTGACCAAAATTAATATACCTTTTTTGCAAAGGTATAATAACAAACAATTGTTGCTCGATAAAAACAATAATGCTCGTTTGTAACAAATCCAATGAAACTTATTGTAGATTTACTTAAAGTAGTTGGGAATTATTAAAGTGTTACAAAAATAAACATAGGTAATTTCACGAATATTTATAGCTTTACATTCTAATTTTCATATTCTTATTGTTAATAAAGTTTTCTACATTTTTCTACATGAACGGTTTTTTATGATTCCTCGCTGATTTTATTCGTGAAAGAATCTTAAATGTTCAATTACTTTTAATTCTAGTACAGTTATGAACGAAATGTTTTGTATAAATTGTTCATACTGCAGCTATGCAAAATATAAAGTGCAAATAAAAAGCAGTTCATATTTTTTGAATGAAACTGAAAAAAATCCATGCGATAAAAAGGCTTAAAATAAATAAACGCAAATGCACAAACACAGCAAGAGAAAATTCAGAGCAAAACCATAAAAACCAAAGAACACAAATTTCCAGCAATTAAAAATTCAATGTTTGCAATTTTTTTTTTATGCCACCCACACAGAAAGAGAGAGAGAGGGAGCAAGAGAGATAGAGAGAGAAGGGCTATATTCTCGCACCCGCTTGGCGGGTTTTCGCTAGAGACTCGGTGTGGGCAAACATTTCGCCATTTTTATTGATATTATAAATTATGGTTTTTACGAATTATGAAAAAACCTTTTTCTGCATTTATGTATGTATATGTATGTATGTACATTAAACGCACTATATACAGTTGGTTTTTCAAATGGTTTGGCCATTTACTTTCCCATTTTCCCGTTTCCCATTTCCCCTTTTCTTTTGGTTTATATGGCGTTAATCGCAGGAACAGATATTGCGAAACGAAGTTTTTAGACAAATTAAATGCAGTAAACCGCAGACAAATAAATCTAGAAAAATATATAAAGAGATTCCAACATTAAAAGTAGATTTAAAGCCATTTTATTCCAAAAAGGTGCCTTAGACTTTAAATCAAATTTGGTTAAAAAAAGCTTTTCTGCAAAAATTCTTAGTCAAACTATCCGAAAGGTCATTTACAGACTGTAGCCATAGGATAAAAGGCGATAAAATGTGTGTAACATTCAGCAGAAAGTATTGGTAACCTTATATATATACTATATATTCTTGATCAGTATCAATAGACTAGTCGACTGAGACATCTCCCTCTGTCTGTCCATCCGTATGAACATATGCGTTCGCTGCTACGGCTTGTCAGAAGAAATCAAATTAAGAGTTACTTGATTATTGAAGTTGGAGATATTCAATAGAAGCTTTGGTTTTCCAAAGTTTCTTCATTAGGTTATGATATCCTAATTATATTCGAAAGTAATTAAAAATTGAAAGAGGTATATTTCTTATTCTAATCACTATTCTTTAAAGGTATTTTGCATTCCTCTTCTTATCAACAAGTATTATCATTCGTATTTGTGTATTGATTAAATCGATGAAAATTGAACTAAAATTTCTACATTGACAATCTCAGGAAAAGGGAAGCAAATAAACAACGAGACGCTAAACATCTGCAGGCATTTAAGTGATAATTTTTTATTTAGTATGTGAGTAATGAAGGATAGACATGGTCGCTTTATTCTTCTTCTATATGTTGTTTATTTAAGAAATTTACATTTTCAATTTGAACATCGAAATTGAATGTCGTTTGAATAAAGCAAATGAACCGATGCAAAGTTCTAAGCTCTAACGCAATTATGCTCAAATTACTAGCTGACAAGCTGAACAGTCTCGGGCGTTCATGGGTTAAATGCGGTGGCGCAAGCCCCGAGGAGACGCCTTCTCACTTTCCGAAAAAAAAAGAAACGAAATGTTTTTAAAAAATTAAAACGTGTTCCCCTTTTTGCAGCTGTCGCATATCTCGCTTCGCTGATGAGTGCACTTTACGAAATATGCCCAAGTTTTCGGGGGTTGATTTGCTTGTGCTACAAGGCATTTGGGGGTTGCACCCCTTCTGAGGAAGCATGTTAATGATGCTTCTGTCAAAAAACGAAATTCGTCTCATTTCAGTTTTGAAGAGCTCTACAATATTTCATTAGGCATTTTGCATTTGTTGATCTTTTTCATGCCGCAGGTTCTTCAAAATGTTAAAAAGAATGACGTATTTTGTTAGCCATCGGGCACATTACCCGAATAATGCAACGGAAATTTATATAACTGGTAAATGAAATACAGTTTGTGGTATGGCTTTAAAAAAATCCGAATTTGAGGCAACATTTTGGCTAGCCACTCTCCCGGTCAAAAAGAAAGAAAAATAAAAAGGAACGGAGAACACAGATAGGAAAAGTCTTAGTAAAATGTGAAACTTTTCTTTTAAAAAGTTACATTACACTGGATGACACTTTTTTCAATGTGGAAGAGGAATGGGGGAGAGGGGTGGTACTCCCCCAATCTTGGCCAGATGCTACCATGAAGGAGGAATGTCAAAAGTGCAACGGCGACGAAAACTTATTTACTTTTTCACATTTCGCAGCACTTGACTTGGGGTATTGAAGCTACCAAGTTCGGTCGACTTCTCCATGCATCTTCGTTTGTCTAGTTTGAATTGGTCAGGGAGGTCAGAGGGCGGCGTATAGCAGTTGTAGTAAGGGAAGACTTTGAGCTGGCGGCGGCGCTACTTGACAAGTTTGAAATTTCAATTAAATTCATTTGAACTGCGGCCAGTGGTCGGTCGTCGTATGGTCGGTTGGACAGTTGGTCGGTTTGTCGTTGGCCGCTCTCTTGCCGGTAATGAGTAAAGAACGGAGCGGAATGTCATCTTATGTGATGCCTGGGAAATAGTAATATTGTTGTTGTTGGATGTTTTCCAGTGTGTCGCCCAGTATAGTGATGTTCGCGGGTCAAAAAGGTGAAGGCGAAGTGTGTTGACATAACCCTGGTATAATATCTTCTAAAACATTAATGAATTTTTAAACCGGTTTTGTTCATGTCGCTTGATATTTCTAAAACCTTTCTATTATATTTACAAAAACATATATTAAAGAAAATATTCCACTGCAACACACTATATATACCCCATATTTGTTCAGACATATTATGGTCACACGATTGTGGCTGTATTTTGTACCACTGTATTGCTTAATGCTGTTGGGCAAGTGGACCTGGTTGGGGTTAAAAAGGTGCGGTACATTCGATGACAACTTCCGTATCGCCCCACAACCAAATGCATATACAATGAAGTGTTGTGCAGTGTCCAGTAACCAAGTGTCCAGATTGGTCAAGTGCAGTTTCAGTTGTTGTTGTTGGTGCTGCTGCTGTCATTGTTGTTGCTTTAGTTGCAATTCTTGGGAGGATTGCGTGGGCAGGGAGCAAATTGCCAGCCGCCGAAACGGAAAATGTCTTCATCTTCATCAATCAAAGCCCAGGCATCTGACATTCAAGTCACTCATGCAGTCACTCAGCTCAATTCAATTCCCACAGACTTTTCTCTATGTTGTCGTTGTCATTCTGCTTTCTGTTGTTGTTGTTGCTGCTGCTGCTGCTGTTGTTTTTGTTGCTAAATTTCAATTACAACTGAAAACTACTAAGTACATCAAGTCAACTTTACAGCCAGAGCCGACTGGACACAGCACACAAACTGGTCATCATCAGTCAGAGAATGTTGCATTCATCATTTTGTGTGCCCAACCCCAAGACCTCTGCACTACTATGTCCCATCCCCTTTATCCAAAGGAACAGAGAGACAGAGGAAGAGAGAGAGAGTTGACATCAAGTAAACTATCTAACAACAGTTCAGTATCAAACTTTTTCAACTTTTCTTTCTTTTTGTCCACTTTGATTTTTGTTGTCGAGTCTTTTTAAAATTGCCCAAAAATTTCGTAAATATCATTTTGTTTGCTGAAGAGATCAAATATAAATTGCCTAATTTGTTTAAATAAATATTTAAAATTGATTTCCCATCTCTTCCATCCGTAAAAATTGAAATGTTAGTGTAAGATATCTAATCAAAGTGTTTATTAATTTTAAATTTCAAAAAGAAAAGAAAACGAATATAATTGATTTTCTAGGTTCAGAAATCTATTTTAAAATGGTATCCAATCCTCAACAAACGGTAATCCTTAACTTGTTAACTCATATAAGTTTAACGAGTTTCCTTTTTTTAATTTAAAATTGTTCTTAAAATGTCGGTGGTCTCTGTTTATCTATGCTTAAAGATGATAAATATATTTGTAAGGTAATCCAACTATAAGTAATTGTTAAGTTAATAAGCAGCCTACATGCTATACAGATTTCATTGTGGTTATAGTGGCCAACACATCTTATCTAACCCGAGTGATTGTGGTCAGAGTTGCACTCTCTGGTCTTCCTCATATGCACATCGTTTGATGCAGTTGCTGCCACCGCATGGAGTCTCATCGTGCGTCATTTGGAGTGGGTGGTGACTGAGCGGGTTAGCGGAGTTTCTGGTTCAGTTCTGGTTTTGGTTTCTGCTTAATTATTACAGCATAAATTATCCATTGGTCTTGGGATGTTGCGAAGACTTGCGTGGAATCGAGTGGAGAGTCTCTGCATGAATCACTTAAGCCTCGATTTGCATACTAAAGATGCTTTTGTTTGTTGAATGGAACCTGAACTGCACCACAGATAACACACATAATTCTTTGCCTTTGTTTGTAAGAATTTATTTAAATTTCGATTTGGGTTTTCCCTTCTTCTTTTTTCTTGTTATCTGCCATTACATTCGATCATTCCCCCTTTTCTTTTGTGTTAACTCTTCCATTGCCGTTTCCATGTGATTTATTGATTTGCTCGCACTTTGGAAATCAATTTTGTATCGTTTTATTCAGTTTTCCTTTTTTTTTTGGTTATCGCTAATGGCAGCAAGTTGAGTTAGGTTACGAGGGTTGTGGCGCCTCTCCTATTACATTCCCATTGACGAGTATATCGACTTTGCTACTACTGGAATCGAGTCCCATTTCTGGCTGTCTGTTGTCTGATGGATTAGCCGTGGGAATTTGTAATTTCGTATGCAAGTTGTGTGCCGTCTTTTGTATTCATCATACATACGTACTTATATATATATTTATCCAGTGTATCCTCTCTATATGAGTAAGTCCTCTGTAAATATGATGGGCAATTTTCTTTCGTTGCCTTCGTCACTTATTTTATTTTTTAAAGGATCTGCGCGTGAGTCTTCAGGGAAATCGCAATAATGATGACGCTTTCCCACTTAGGTTTGACGCATTTTGAATTCAATTAAACGAAAGGAAATAAATTCAAAGTGGAAAATACACACATTTTTGCAAGTATGCTAATATATTTTCAAAATTCTTATAATTTCAGGTAAACCTCTCAAATGGAAAGCTTAAATGGAACATGAGTAAGAATTTTATCCTTATTTTGTTTGCTGTCTTTTTTTTAAATTTTCTTTTCAATTTACCTTTCTGATAATTTCTTTATAAATTATATACAAATGTACAAAAATTTAAAAGAAATATTGAAAAAACTTGGAAGAAGAAAGAATAATTGCCCCATATCCAGATAGATTTAAGAATTAAAAAATGTTTTTGTTCTGTTTGATCATTTTATATATAGTATATGCTTCTTGGTATTTGCATAAAATCATAGCAAAATATCATCCATGGAGGTCTTGAGAGAATTATTAGCATTCAATTGCTCTTCCTCAAAGACCATAGCACTATCTAAACTCTTGTTAAGGCGATACTGGATGTTGTCCTTAGCGGCCTTGTTCAATGCCATTCGCTTGGCATAGGTCCTGTTTACCTTTTGGACCATATTGTTGTTCTTCTTCCACCCATTATTATACGAAATAGCCTGCTTCAGCTGACGCATATTAAATTGAACAAGGCAAACCCGATTACCCCCCTCGATAGCACCTCCACGATGGCCGGAAACTAAACCATCAAACTCGCTAACGCGAATTGGACGTCTGGCATCACTTCTATAATCAAATGATCCTGGCGATGCAACAGTTGTTGCACGTGATTCCTTCTCTTTGCCTGATTTGGTCAAGAGCTTGTCGGAACCTTGCTCAAGTTCAGTGCTTAAAAAGGACATTATCGTTAGCGTTGTAGAATAAAGGCAATTTGCAATTTACCTATCGGAATTGGAATTTTTTGCAAATGATATTTTTGCAAAGCTATGTATAATATTGTCCATATTTTGTTTGTTTCTGTGAACTTTTCTCGTGCAAATGACTCAACAGAAATTTTTCTGTGACATTAAAACGATAGCAAGACTGCTTTGTCGATTTCTACTGGTCAAGTGTCATGGATATCGGACTGATAGAAACTAAAATTTAATATTGTAGATGCATAACTTCATGTTAAATGGAAATATCCGTATATGGAAGAAGAGACCAAGTAAATTACGGAGTGGTATCCTTCAACAATCGGTCCAAAATCAAAGTGTTTTATATATATACATACATACATACATCTGTATGTATAAATATAATTCTACATAAAGAAGATATTCTTAGAAGGCTCTCACAATTTGTGGGTTTTCGCATTTTCTCATATTCAAAATCAAGTTTTTTCATTGATTGAACCCAAGGACTCACAACTTATTGGCTTCGATAAGAAGCAAAAACCAAACCAAAACCGCATCCAAAAAAGAGAAAAAGAAAGGCAGAATACTTTGGAACATTCAAGAAATGACAAGAGAAATTCTTCCCACCCTCTCCCCCACAACCTAAAATCCAGATTTAGCAAAAAAAATACTGAAATTCCCTTGGCACGCGCTGGCGACACTTTACAAGAAGCAAGAACATTTTCTTTTCTCCTTTGCATTTTTTTTTTGCAAATGTCAACTGTGTGAGATTGGGGAAGGGCAAAAGGGCAGTGGGGAAAAGGCAAAAGTACAGACGGACATACATACATACATACATAGTAGAAACAGGAGTGAAAGTCAGTGTGGCGCAGAGGAAGGAGAAGTCAAGGGCGTGCGTTTCTTGCATGTTGTGAATTTTAGTTGTGCTGTTGAGGCACATGCCACAAAGAAGGGTAGTAAAAGCGTACCGTTATACAAACATTACATAAAAATATTAAATTTATGATGCAATAAAAAAAAGAGTGTTAAAAGGGAGAGGACAGAAGAGAGAAAGCAAGCAAACACAAACAGCGAATCATGCGTGTGCGTGCGTGTCAGCAAAAGAAAAAAACATTTTGGAGGGGAACGACTTGAGATTGGGACGCCCTTGGAGAAAAAGTTGGTAATGAATTAAAGAGAAATGTGAATAAAGAAGTTGGTACAAAACGAAAAAGTATTGCAGAAAAAGGCATGCATTTTTGATAATGATGACCAATTCCCAACCCTAAAACTAAAATTGAACAAACTGGACCAACCAGTTATACGACAATAATCTATCCACCCCTAGAAACGATCTCCGTTTACCATATCAATGGCAGAACTGTTTGCTAAGTCCTTCACCCAAAGATAATAAAGGGATGTTCTTGTGCACTGGAAAAATGAACGAGTGTACTAAGGTTAGACTAACCGATAGAAGAAAAGGACAGAAAATCAAATCTTGGTCGAGATATGAAAAAAAAAATGTCACGAGCCGTCGGCTTATGTTCGACTTTTGACAGCCTTAAGTTGTGCAAATTCATGTTCTTAGAAATTCGGGATCCAAGGAGCACGTGCCACCATCTTGGCGATGACTTTTTGATTGGATTGAACACCCATACATAAGTTGACACACAACCACATATGTACATGTAGATTTAACTAGACAGTCACCATTCTTTTGTCAATTATTAATAAACAAATTCAAAGAACTTCCATAGATGTCATTTGATATTCGAAAAATGGAAAATTAACTTCTAAGTAAGATAAGACACTTTCAAAAAAAATCCAATTTGAAAAACATACATAAATGAATATTTTTTAAAAAAATTACAATATTAAACCTTTGTTCTGTGAGGTAAGAATTGAGACTCAAAATATTTATAAATGGAACTATAATAATATTTCAGCGTTACTTGAAATACATGTGATTTAAAAATTAAGACTTTTGGAGTTGAAAGAATTTCGAACACAGTGAAGAAATACTGAATTTAGGAAAAACAGTTAATTCATTTACATAATTTCAGAATATCATCCATATACATATATGTATGTACATACAAATGTACATATGTATTCAATTCTCCCCATTCATCGGAATACAAAACCCACACTAGAATAAGATAAATATCCCATCCTTTTGTCAGTTTATCAATATAAACGATTTGAAGGGGGAGGCTAGTCATTAAACAAAGTTGAACTGAGCTTCTTTTGGTGGAAAGTTTTCTTACAATCAATCAAGCTGCTTTTTTTGACCTGTCTTATCAGCTAAAGGCCAGAAGAACTGGTCGGGAACATTATATTATTTACACAAACTAAGATTATTAATGACTAAGCCGAGTTGAACCGAACAACAGAAAATTAAATTGTGAAACCTACAGATACTCTGAAATAACTTTATTCTTAAAACTCAAATTCACATTTATCGATTAGAGTAACTATAGCTGAAGTCGATTCCTTTCGATAACAGAATAGTCCAACTTTTTTAGCACATTTTAAAAAACTAACAAATATTTTTAATGTTATAAATGTTTTAATTAAATAAATGTGTTTAAATGTTTTGGTCCACATTTTGGTACGCTTTTAAATAAATAATCGTTACAACCATTCACAATAAAATTCTTGATCAACTTCAATTGCCAAGTCGATCTTGTTATATCTGACTGTCTATTTCTTTGCATCTTGAGGACATTAATTTTAAAGCTATGTAGCCAAAACTTGGTAGATAAGCTTTTTCGATATGTACGCGTCGTAGATTTAAGTATTAGTTGAATTGTAGGGTTAGTCATTATTGGAAAACTCCGTCTTGAATAAAGAATATTTTTAAGTTTTGCATTTAAACAGAAATAACTTGGCAAGTAATTCAATAGTCGAGAACTGTAAGAGAATACAAACAACGGTATGGCTAAAGTTAACCTTTTTCGTATTTAATATTACCAATTAAAATTTAAATATTTTTCGTATTACGTATTCGTATTAAAGTTTTAATTTTCATCAGTATATCTATGATAAAATATGGTGATGACAATTCGAATATACTTTTTGAACCCATGGACAATGGGTATGAAAAGAAGATGGCACACAAAAATTAGTGGGCTCTTTACCTGGTCGGTTTCGTTATATAATAAAAAAACAATGACAACAAAGTTATATCGCCGAGGTGAAAACGACAAGAACGAAGAAGTTTATGCACTTAAAAATTCAACAAGCGTACTAATTTCTTTACGACGTTCTCATAATAAATCACCAGACGGGAAAGAGGAACTCACACAAACATTGACACATACATACATTTATATGTATGTATATGGGAACGCATTCAATCAAACCATCAATTAAATTGAACCCAATCATCATATTTCAACAGGAATGAGAAAGAGGAAGAAACCTGCTGCATCACACGGAGATGATAAAAACTTGACTGGCAAGAGCCACAAAAATTGAACAAACAAAGTAAACGAGCCGCATAAAAGTAACCAAAGAGCAAATAATATTATTTTTTTTTCGTTTTTTTGAGAGGGGTCAGGGATGGGAATAACTGTTGGTTGTATAGATGGGGAAGAGGAATCAGGAAGGGGAGAGGCAGTCATACCATTATGTCACATCATAAATGTCACGGACACATTTTGTTCGTTTTTAGTGCGACCATAAAAATTGTTTTTGAAGAGTGCAAATAACAAACAAAATAGAAACGACAAAATGACAAATACAAAGCAAAACGAGTGAATTACTTATGTTTTGTCTATGGATACCCCGTAACTAGGTGTAATTACGTTCATTGGGTCGATTGGTGTTAAGTATATTTAGTTGAATCGGTTTTAACCTTACTCTTATGTAATTGTTAGCAGTTTCTTAATATTCTTAACCTTTTGTTACATTGAATAAGGAATGTGTGGAATGGTACACACGATTATTTGAGAGTCTGTTAAAAAGTTTTAATGATGTTTTTCCTTTCACACTTGATACAGGATATATTGGATTCGACTCCTCGACTAAAAATTGGGATTTGAGGGGTCAACAATCGCAGAAAGAGATAGAAAATGGCGCACATCCTGCTTGACCATAAACCTACTGGAAGGCGTGTAACAGGGAGGGTAGGTGGTGAGTGCAGGTTAGGGGAGACGCCACCACCGCACAAAAGTCATAAATCACTTAATCACATAATTAGAATGTATAAAAATTGATTTACGAGATTTTGAATGCGAATTATTATTATTGTTTTTGCTGGCGTTGGCGTTGCAGAGTCGCGTGTTTGTGATTATTTACTTACAGTTCCACACACAAGAGAAAGCAGACCCATAGAGACAGAGAGAGAGAGAGAGACAGCGAGAGAGAGAGAGAGAGAGAGAGCTATGTGAAAGGGGCTACCGTGCTTTTGGATAATAGTTCTTATTATGTACATACATACATACATAAATCACAGTGGAACTCGGAGTATCAACTATGCAGATAATGCGAACTTTAAATTAAAACTGACTAATACAAATTAATAGGGTATGTGAAAAGTTTCTTTATGGGAATGGACTTTAAGATACCCCATGAGTACCCATCCTATATACTTAAAGAGCGAGAAAGGAAAAAACTGTCAATCTGTGAAATCGGTTTATAAGTCATTGTTTGAAAATTGCCTAATTGTTGTTTTAGGTGCTGTATAATTTGGATTCCAAAATCTTGATCTATTATATCTATTTACATTCTTATATTCTTTAAAGGCAATTTTTTTCTGTTATCATTTGGTCATATGTTTTCCAGGGCACGTTTGCGCATTGTCACGTTTTAGAAAAGCCGAAAGGGATAAAAGAGTGGGGAAAGAAAAACAAAGACCTTTTGCCTCTCCATTTTACGATTCACTACGTGTTCTGCTTTAGTCAACGAGCTTAACGCATTCTCCCTCAATTCGTCTTGTCCTCCAGCATCCGAATGTGTGGCATTTTGATACCATGATTTATGGGATTCGGCGGAGTAACGAAGGAAACCCTCTCAACATTAGCAGCAACGCAGCTCTTTTGCATTTGATAATCCTATAAATTTGCGTATGCTTCTGCTCTTTTCCCGGGGAGACAACTGACGGACATTTGACTTTGTTTGCATTTGGTTTAAAAATGCTCATAAATAATATTCGGGAAAGCCATGTATGTATATATGCAGAGTATTATTGGGCTAAACATTTCAAGCCCATGAATTGTAATTAAGTAAAAGAAGGTTTCTTTAAATCAGAATTCGTTCTTTAAAATAGGATTTATGTTAACGAACTGTCCGAAACTGTTTTTAAACTTTCATGAAAACTTCGTTTGTTAGTGTGGGTCACCTAGGATCAATGTCTGTTTGTATCTAAGTAGCCTAGATGAAAAGTATTGGTCAGGTAGATCATAGTCCCCGTTAAAAATGTCAAAATGCCTTCTTGTTACTATAATGAAATTTGCGTTGTATTTACAGGATTACTGATCGATCACAAAGGACAGAGAATTTGCAATGGAATTTTATTTTTTGGCGTGGAATAATTTAGTATTGCCTTTGGTAGTTTTTATTCCATTCGTTCATGCTGTTCTCTCTACGAGTATCTTTAATTTATCAATTTCCTTTTTGACAGAGCTTTATCTTCAAGCTCAGGACTTAAACTTAACTGTTGTCTGAGAGAGGGATTTACATAATTCTTATGCCACATCACGTTTGCCTCGATTTCTTCTTTTTGCCAGTTTTCCTCCATTTTCTCTCTCTCTTCTGTTTTGTTGCTCTCTGTGACTTATTTTTAGTAAATAATAGTTAGTTATTCTATTTGCTTGTTTTCCCTCATAATTATTATTCCTGTTTCTCAGTGTTGGCAGCTGCTACCAGCCAACAAGGAGTACTAATGCGTCTTCCTTCTTTGGGAAACCAAAAAGCTTTTTAAGTTGACACACATACAAACATACAGGCAGTGGCACGAGAGCTCGGAGAAAGAGAGTGAAAGAGGGAAAAAGAGAATGAGGTGGAGGAGGTGGAGAAAATGCAGGCTTTTCTTTGCCGTCGCCCATTTTGTTTGGCCTGGATTAGCATAATGCTATTTATTGTTGTACTTTTGCTTGTTGTCATTCCCATTCCCTTAATCCCCTCCTCGCCCATTCATTCCAGTTCCCAGTTAATGTTGCCTCTCAACTTCTTTTTTGTTGTTTCTGTGGTTATGTAAATAAATTTTCAACTTCCGCAATTGCAACTGCATCTGCAACTGCCTTAGCTTTTTCTTTATTTATTCGCTTTTTTCTTTGGGGGTGAAACTTTTGTTTGCTACCAATTCTCACTCGATTCATTATTAAAAATTTTCACTTACAACTTGAATTTTCCAATTTTCACTTCACTTCCAATCGATGTGTATTGACAAAAAAAACTAAAACATTCCTCTTAGAAAGCCAGACTTTCCAAAGTCCTTGTCAGTTATGTTTGTTCAACGAAACTCCTCAAAACACTTAAATTCCAAGTGGCCAAAAGATCTGCCACAAAACAATGCAACGTGTTAAGAAGATTTATTCAACATTCTAGTGGAGTCGTATTTGTAATGTGATTTATTTTATAAACATTTTACTCTGTCTGTATTATCAAAGCTGATGACTCAAGGACTTCCCATTAAAGATATTTAATACAGTGGGTGCAAATCTCATGTTACGACTCATTCAAATGAATGTCGCAAAGAATGATAAAAAAAAGTTCATTAAACTTTATTTTCCTGCTTTCTCCACTTAACATTTAAAAAAATTTACTCAAGTTACTTTTAGGAGCATGTTTTTAATAAGAATCAAAAATATATCTAAACTTGGTTTGTAATAATAAAATATCTTTCAGTATAGGTTCGATATTATTGAAATCCGAAACAAAACATAATTTTATAAATAAAAATTTTTACTTTGAAATGTTTGATTTTAAAAATAAAATTTATTATCTCAGTTTTTTTAACCTTTCTGAACTTGTTTAAGATCGAAATGACTCTCCTTTAGGATAAATAACCCCTATTCTACAACTAGCCTACTGGTGATAGAAGATGGATATATCAGAATCCGGAGAAATTCTTGCAATAAAATAGAATTATTGAAAATTCATCATTTTTTTTTTTATGTTCAGTCATGTATTTATGAATCTGTCGGGGAAAATTTACTGAATGAATAAAATGATATGATTTTGAGTTTGACGAGGGCAAGTTGAAGAGTTAAGTCAAGCCAAGTAGATGATTATTAGGTTCTAATCGTTTCTTTCACAATTCTGTTTATAAAAAGAAGAAAAACTTGAGGTTTTCCAAATTGAAGATTCGATGGATGAAAAGATTGAGATGAATTATCAGGTATGCCTAGACCGTGTCTTAGTTACGTGTCGCAATCGACAATCAAACTATTTATATAAAATAGCAAATACTCTTTTTGGATCCGGGATACATTAATAAAATACAGTAAATTAATGTACCACTTGTTCCCAATTTGGGTATTCCAATTACTTTTCAACCTTCCCTTGTTGACGCTAACCACAAATTGACATAGCCAATTCATAAAAATTTGCAATAGAAAAAAATACTCTTTTATCACATAAATTCCAATTAAGTTGCAGCATAACTCATGGTTAAGTTATGGGACAACCAACACACACACATACACCCATACACATACACGAATACATACATACATATATAAAGGCTAAACATGTTAAATTGTCATAAGCTTTAAAAATTCCATTATGATTATTTGCTCAAGTACCGCTGAAATGTAGAAGAAGAAAAATAAGTTGTAGGGAAATAGAGGGGGGTAGATGGATGGAAGGGACTTAGTAGTAGAAACAACAAGAACAAGGGCTGAAGCGTAAAACACAAACAACAACACAAGATGCATGACAAGATAAGGAAACAAAGTTTTCTAAGCGAATAAATCTGTTTGTCCTGGTGCCAGGATCTCCACACGCTCACACACACACACACACACACACATTAAAAGTGCTTGTAAAAATTGTAAAATATTTTCAAGCACACACACACACACATGCAGACACACGAAGCTAATAAATGAGAAGTTTACGCGACGACAAACAGCAACAAAATCCCATTTTACAAGGATATATGAAGTAGGAGCAGGCCAGAAATGGAAAACAAAAAAAGATGGGAAAAAATATCAAATCAAATAAAATGAGAAACAAAAGCAACCAAAAATCGCTGCAGGATATGCAGACAAGACAAACAACAAGTCACGAAAACGACGACGAAACAAAATGAAGAAAAACAGCGTCGAGCCGCAAAAAAATATAAAAATAAAAAAATGAAGACAAAAAATAAAAAAAAAGATTTGCAACATAAATATTTTCATTGCAGACAAACGATATATAAAAATGTTGAAACAGGAGAGAGACAGATAGAAAAAACAGTAAATTGCAGAGAATGCCGCATATTAAGAGTTGTTGTTGTGTTGTGTTGTGTTGCTTTGTTGGTGGCAACAGCAGCGGCAGCCATTTTGCAAACTGCAACAAAATGGCGGCCACAAACAAATTGCATCGCCTGATGAGTGTTAAGTGGATGTTGCTGATGATGGCTGCGGGGTGCTGCAAACGCTCGGCCAAGGAGGGGTAAGGAGAAATTGTGATAAAATCACAAACCGTCAGTCAAGCTTTTCATACCCAGTACTTTCATTCAGTCGATGGAGCATTTAAGCTAACCGAAAGCCATGGTACAGTTAAAGGACAATATAGACGATTAGAATAGTTGAAACAATTATTGCTGATATACAAAATATATGGATTCTGGATTAACTATGCTGTGATAAATAAAACGTATTACTATTCTTATTTTAAGGAAATTTTGGAATATGTGATTCATTAAAAAGTAGTATCAGGTAAAAAAGGGTTAAAAAATTCATTTAAAACTCAATTCTACTATCAATACAGCAATATTTAATATATATATATGTATATATATATTCTAGATGTTTGTTGTAGATTTACGTTGTCTTACTTGTTGGATATTCCACCTATGAAGACAGGAGAAGGTGAAATTTGTACTGCCTTTTGGAAATTATTGTATTTATGCCATGCTCTTTAGATAGGGTATTCTTATATCGCATCAAGTTTAGGTTCTAAACATTCTATGTTACTTGTTATCTTTAATATTATTATTTTTTGAGTGATATGCGCAATGCATCAGGCTCAGAGTCAGTCTCCCGCTCAGGACCTGTGTCTGGCTTTGTTATGGCCATAGTTGTTGCTGCCTTTGTTGTAGTTGATGTGTTGGCACATACATACGTACCCACTTGACATATTCCTGCTCCATGGAGGGACTCGAGGCATTTAATTTTTGGTTGCCAGACCCTAAAATCCTAACCCATACACATGCACACATACCGCAGACTCTGTCAACTGCCATGTAATGCAATTGCTTTATAGTGTAAGAGAATAGAGTTGAGGGGCACAGTGGAAAGGCTCATTTGTCCATTCTTGTTTGTGAAAGTTTACTCTGTATAAGAGAGAATTGTTTTAAATACCCTGAAATGCCTCTTTAAATACTATATATGAAAAAGCTAAAAGCAGAAACAGAAGCTTAAAGAGCAGTGATCTGGTAAAGAGTTTTGTATATCCATGTATGTATGTACAAATAGCAACAGAGACAACGCCGATATAATCCTCCAAATTTTAAGAACTCTTTAGATATTTAAAATTTAACCAATTAAATAAAAGTCAGATATGTCACATATGTATATAGGAATTACTTTAGAACACAGACACCCTATAACAGAAATAAAGAAATTTTTGTTTTATGGAAAAAAAAACCGAATTTTTTTTTAGTTTTATAACGGTGACATATCAGTTGTAAAAAATTTTAAAATGTATGTTTTCAAGGATTCTTTTAAAGTAAAAAAGGATATATATTAAGTTTACCTCAGCTTATATCACACGATTTGTAAGAACTTTTTTTGCTTCGGGTTAAGTTTTTTCATAAAATTCGTTCTTTTGCCAATTGTTTAAATGATCCTTTAACCCCTAAACATCTCTCCACTACTGTTTTTGGTCACCTATGCGCTTTGTTGACGTCATAATTAGAACACAGCCGACACCTGAATACGCATGAGTTGAAAACAAATTGCGCTGCACTTTTTTACCCATTCTCTCTCCCCCATCCCTCTCTTTCTCTCTCTCTCTCTCTCTCTCTCTCTTTTTTTGCCTCTGTCCTCTCTACTCGCTCTGCGGGTCACCAGTGTGCAGATTTATGATACCAAATAACCCCGTTTTCACCTGCAAAACCCTTCATGTGCTACATTTCTTCTCATTTCGTGCTACATTTTAATTCTTTCGTTTGGACGGATGATGATGACGGTTGGTGGTGGAAAGGGGGATGGTGGAGAATTTATGTGTCATGATAGAGGAGAGCGAGTGGGTGCTGAAAAACTCATTAACTGTGCACGCTACTTGGCACCTTGTTTTTGCTGTTGTCGTTTTTCGTTGTTCTGTTCCCTTTGCTTGGTTTTTTATTCTTTCATTTCTTTCAATTTGTATCCGCTTCGCTTCGTTCTTTCGTTCATTTGTGTTTGTATGCCTTTCATTCGTGTGCCGTCGTCTCCATATCATTTCCCCCTAATATCACCATTTTTGTGGGCGAAGGTCGTCTTTAACTTATCTGCATGGCAAACATTTCTAGGCATTCTCCTTCAAAGCACCATTCTAATATGTCGGTGGGGTTTGTTTGGGGCGTGGCCTTTTGTATGTGTTTGTGTATGTGTGTGCACACACACGATTGAACAATAAGCCGATTTGAGTATGGACCCGCCATTAAATCGAGCACAAAATTTATGCCATCGAAATTGGAAATAGAGAAAAAAAGTATAGAAAATGTTACTAACCTTTATTAAAAGTATGCAAATGCGCGAGAGAGAGAGATGTGTGTATGTGTGTGCTAAGGACTCCGATTATCATAACGAAATGCCTTAATATTTGAATTTTCATCTAGAAAACAAGAAAAAACAAATAAAACCATTATTTCGACTAGAGTTACAGTTGTTGTATAACAGTTATGCCACTCTATAGTGTTTTCGAATGGTAAACGAATATTCGAACTTATCGATTGAATCATAAATTAAAAGATAAGGGAATTCTACAACCATAAACCAAATATATATGTTCTTACCGATTCTCGAATCTGCCAGTTTAACCCCTTCCCTAGTAAAAGATACAGTGTTTTACACCTGATTTAGATTTTAGATTTTAATTTTTGTTTGATTTCAGTTTTTCGTTTTCTTCAAGTAGCAGAAGAAGTTTTTAGTTAGAATGAGAAGCTTCAGAATTTATGTTTGAAAAAGATCAAGAAAGTGTATCGTTTCTATAGGACATTTTTTGAATTTCCGTATATTCGAATACTGAATACTGGAATACTCCATAGTATATCAATTTTGGTCAGAAGTTTATAAAGCTATAATGTACTTCCCAATGATTCAATTTAATAGATGCAAGGTGCAGTTTGAAAGGATATTCTAACATCGACACTGTCGAAGTTAGCTATATTACTCCTTTGCCATTACCCTTTGTTTCGATAAATAAATTGTTTAAAATTAAAAATTGATATATGTATTAATTATTATTGTATCAGTGTATCTAATGTATTTTTCGATTTGTATCAATCTCTTTGCAGAAATGACTTCGAAATCGCCTCCAGGAAGTTATTAGAAAAGTTACATTTGATCAATAACCGAAATTAAATAAAGTCTTTGTTTCTACAAACTTTGTTACTACACTTAAATAAAAAATAGAAAAACAAATAGTTGTTAAACAAGAATGAAAAATAAATATAATATAAATAAAATATATATAAACATATACACAGATATTTGCCATATTTAAATTGCATTTAAATTTTAAGTAAATAAAAATGCAGTAAATAAATTAAATATAATCCATGCGATACACACGATTCAAACCACAATAACAAAAACAACAACATATATACATTCATATATTTATATATATATATCAACAAATCAAATAAAATAAAATACCAAGAGCAACATTAGAAGCAACAACAACAACTAAAAGTCGGTTAAATATTCAACATTGTATAACAAGGAAATTGAACTAAAATTTATGCAAAATAGAAATGCTAAATTTCCACCGCAATTCAGCAAATAAAATTACGCACAACAACAGCAACAATAAAAGCCACAAAATGCATTTGCAAAGTGCAGCAGGAATAATAAATTTATCAAAGCCAGGAACAACAGCAACAACAACAACAACATTAAAAGCAACAAAAGCAACAACAGAAAAAGAAATAACAAGAAAAGCAACAAAACAAAACCATCGTTTAGGCCAAGTTTATGGCTACGGTGGAAACGGATGGATGCAAATGCAGATGCAAGTCTTCCTACTACTGACACTCTTTGTGATTGGTAATCAAAGTGCCTGGCAGGAGAATATACGACCAAAACTCTATGTGGAATTAGGTAAGAATCTATATATATTTTATTTAACTTATCCCACTATTGATTAAAATAACCAAACTTTTTGTTAACTACGCAAATAAAACCAATTTTATTTAACCACAAATACGGAGGTGAACTCAAAAGTATTGCTTAGAATGTCTGATAGATTTGGATATTGATTATCATAGATGGCAAAATAAAGATTATAAAACTCTAAAAAATCAATTGTGAACAAGTTTTAAGTATTTAGAAAAATTTCATTTACAATCTTTAACGAAATTGATCTATACTAAACTCCTAAATATACTACTTACTATCAATAACCACATTATATATCCTAGATATGCATTGATAAGTACATATATCTTGACACTTGAACCTAAGTCTCAAAGTGTATCAGTATTTTTAAGAACTTAGCGAGAAACCCTCGCATCTTAATAAATCCTCTATAACATGTCAAGAGACTGGCTGTCAATGCTGCAGCATCGAAGCAATCCCAGAAATAAGATTAAAACTAATGCATATGTCAATTTAAATTATGACTAATCAAAGAGAAAAAGATGCAAATGAAATAGAAGAAGAACTGAAAAACGAACGATTCGAAATCAACTGCCAAAAACTTTAATGGTAACTTCTTATGAGCTTCAGAAAATGTAATTTGACTGCGAGGGTTACATACATACACACACCATGAACACATATATAGATACAATATACAGAGACAGAACATGTACATATGTATGTATGCATGTATGCAACTGTGTAGAGGAGTTACATACCCCAACTATGAATGGCATCAAAAGTTACTCCAAAAAAGCCATCTCTTCTTGCTGGAGGAGTAAAGGAAGTTTTGCTAAAGAAATGAAGCAATAACTTGTAAAGCAAAAGAAAGCTAGACGGTTGGAGTACGGAGAAGGGCCAGATACATACCAGTATATACATACATATACATATATATACATACATACATACATCGGTACTAATGCACACTTTTAGATATCAGGCATCCACACGTTTGCTATCTTAACTATAAATAACAGAAATTCCTGGAAGACATTATTTGCATAAAAGTGGCGAAGACACACTAAAAGAGTGAAAGAGAAAAAGACGACAAAGAGAATGAGACAGTGATAGAGACAGCGATAGAGAGCTGCCAGCTATTTCTAGTGTCCTGTTTTTTCTGCCCCCAAGCTCTACGGTAACGACGACTACGACGTCATCATAGTCAGCTACCTACGGGAGTAACGTGCATATGCAAATTTTTTTTAGCTGAAAAACTTGGGTGAGATTCTAACGTACATACATAAATGCGACATACAAATACACTTAAAGAAATTCAAAGTTTTTTGTATTTAGATTTTGTTAAAAAAACGCACCGTAAAAAATTAAATAAATTGATTGAAAAATGAAGATATTTTATTTTTATATTTATTATTAATTGAAAACTGTCCAATTTTCATTAAAGAATAGTTTTTCTTTTCGTTCAGTGCTTCCACATGGAGGTGTAGATGCATTTGTGTCGTACGTATGTATCCTGTTTGTTTGTGTCTTGGCTAACTCTTCTTCGTGTTTTTTTTTTTTTTTTTTTGCCTTAAAAAGATGAGACAGCGAAGGATACAAAAAAGTTAAGAAAAACCTTTGCTGGAAAACTAAATTCTAAAAATATCTTTTGCACGCTTCAGAAATTACGTTATTAAATGTGCATTTGGCACACACTAAATGTGAACAACAGAGAGTTGCTCGACGTCATGCCACATTGCTTTGGAACACCCCTGCACCCGACTTTTTATTATATTGCTGGTATTGCACTTTGCTGAGCCTTTTTCCAGACAGGACACATCAGAAGCAAGCAAGCGGCACATGTGCTGCTTATAAATGAGCCAAAGAAATAGAGTCAAGCGGTTCTCCTCTCACTTCTCCTCTTACTCATATTTTTTTGGGGGCCTCCTCTTGGAGTCAGGAAGTAATTCAAATGAATGTGCTGCCATTGCTAAAGAAATTCTACATATAGAATACCCATGTACATATAAAAGTTTATGTAAATGAACAGCAAAATGGGACAAAATTCTACATCAAAAGGGGAAATTTAAGAAACGATTGTGGAAAATGTCAATTGTAACAAATAAGAAATTTGAAACTATGGTAATATTTTTGCCAATAAATGGTCACACCTTCGTGTAGTGTTGGTCAACGTAAAAGATCCTTAATAATGATATCCCTACTCTAGCCACTGTTTAATTAAATTTAGATTTCAGATAGAATCCTTGTCAATTACTTTACACTAGATGCTTTTCGCTGTCATTTTTCTTCATTTAAAGTGTCGTTAGGAAATTCTAGTTTTTCACCTTTTTATTTTTAGTTTACCAAAATATCTGTCTTATCATAATCAATTCAAGTATCATCATCATCTGCATTGGGGCTCGGGCCACGCCCCAAAAGCCAATTACTTAGCCAAGCAAAGAGTACAAACTTCAAGCAGAAAACATTGCACGTGTTAAAGTTCATTTAAAATCCATCAGAGGGAGACATAGAAAGTGAAGTGCAGGGGGAGTTGATGATGGAGAAGCAAAGCGAAGGGAACTTGACGTAAAAACCTTCATTTTGGGAGGGTGGTGACAATTTCTTTTCTCTCCCTCTTGGCTTTCATACCTTTTTTCTTTTCTCGCACTCATGCATAACAGGAAAATAAGGTTAATGGGCAAATTATGAATGCGCCAAAGTAAGAAAAAGGAAGCAAATGGAGGGAGACACAGATCAAGGAGGTAGAGAGACGATAGAGAGAGAGAGAGAGCTAGTAAGAAAAACAATAAGTGGGTAAGAGGAAAATGTGTGTGTGTGTGTATACTTTTACCGTTGGTAATGCATTCATATGCCATTCTTGGTCACCGCACAAAAACAACAACCTCTAAGCTCCACCCCCACCCCCGTACAATCACCCACCCGCGTACATTTCACATACCCTACACGTGCATCCCCTTTCACTCCCATCCTTTCACCTTCCAAGTGCCATAAAAGATTACAACACTGCGTGTACGCCCGCCCAGGGTTGCATTTGACAGCCGCAAGTGGTTGTCATTAAGGAGCTGCGACAAAACGGCCATTTAAATGCACATTTTCTTCTTGGCCGCTGAAGTAGCCTCAACCAGGCGACCCCTCTGCATCCAAAGTGGGTGCGGCATCACTTGCCAAGCTCTGAAATTACGTCTATCAAGTGGGCGGTTAATGTGGATCATTTTGTGGCACTTTACGTTCGCATTGCATTTGCTATGCCAAACTTTTTGAAAATGCTCTCGTCAGTTTTGGGGAAACATCTTGTGAAAATAAATTTCCATCGTTGAAGAAATGTATTTAAAATAATTAAAGCATAGTTTTAATTTAAACAACGTTTTAATTTATTTTTCAAAATTAAGGTTTAATTAATCTCAGATTCTACTAGATTAAATAAAGTGTCATATATCGATTCTGCAGGTATCGTACCAAGAGCTTGACGTAATTTAAAGAATTATGTGACGAGGTTAACCAAAGGGGGAAAAAATAAAAATCGGAAGTCTTAGTAAAAGTTATTCAGTTTCATTTCTTTCAAGTCACAAATGAGGAACCCTTGAAAAAGTTACCGCTGTTTTCTATAAAATTTTAAAAAATTTTAACAAGAATAATAATTAATGGGCAAACCCAAACACGTTTCAACGAGAATTTTTGTATTTAATAGAAAGTTGGGAGGAGACTGATTTAATATTCATCTGCGCCGATTATTGGCGATCTTCCGCTTAATTTAACTTGCATTTGAGCAATCTGATGTTGCCCCGTGCCCGCCCATCGACTTGGAATTACGTGAACTTCCGTTGTAGTTAGAGCAGCGGCCAATTAAGCGAACAGCATGAGCATTCTGTCTGGTCGACGTTTAAGTCACTCACTTCCTGTGCCCCACAAAAAAGGGAACGAAGGTGCCGTCCCTACCACCCTGCCTCATTCTCTTTCCCCAACAATCGTCCAAGTCCAACTAAAAATAGTTTTGCCAATACCGGGCACCGACACCAAAGACGACGCGTCGTTGTCTCAGTCAATAAAACTGTCTGCAACGTTTGGGAACAGCAAACATAACTGTTAATTGCCATTCGAGTGGTGCTGGGAACTCTTTACCCACTACGTTCTCATTTTACTAGATGTAAGTATTTCGCCGCATGCGCCTCATTACAATTTAATTCACAATGTAATTGCAGTGAGCATAGAAGAAGAACGGAGAATAAGCATAGGAATATGGCACTGCGACGCATGGAAGCGAACTTGGGAACCGACTTGGCAAAAGTTTTTTTGTAAAAGTGCCGAGGCACTTGACACGCGCCTCGCATAATTTCCACACATCTTATGGTTCATTCACTCACACATACAAATGTAGACTCATGTACAGACATAAATCCCCATTTTCCCCTACGTTTCCGATCCCTCTTCATAATGTATGCATTTTTGGTAGTCAAAATCGTCGTCGGGTCTGGGTCTGGCGGAAATGCGACAGTTGAAAATATTACTTCTGAATACGGGCTAACAATTTTTGATTGTACGTTCTTTTTATATACCCTTACTAAGGTTTCATTCCCTATTTGAATGGGGTAAGAACAATTGTTAAAACTTGTCATCTTTCTAGAGAAAACTTAAGTAGAGAAGAGTAAAAACTTTCTTTTGTTTTGAATTTTCGGGTTGCCGTGTGATAATGATTCAAGGTAGACTATATATCGAAATAAAACAATCGCACTGATCAAAAGTGTTTAATCTAGTTAATCTGTCCTTTTTTCAAACAAGGATTAAGTCTCATGGATCTTTGCCTGATTCCATTTAGCAGAGGTTACTTCAAAAGCAGTCAACAAATCTCAATTTTCGGTACCAAAGCATCTGAGTGATGATATCTTTTCTAGATTAATAATACATACTTTTTGGAGTATAGTAAAAGTTTGGTTTATGTTTTTCAATTCAACTTTAGTTTTTGAGCAGTTAAAATTAAATTTCGATTTGAATGATTATGGAAATTTAGGTCATCAAAGTTCTTTTTTTTCTTTGAAGCATTTGTTCATTTAATTCGAGTTGGGAATTACAAATCACAGGATTGAGGGCTTTAAACTGAAATCCAAAGGCACAACCCAATCAATTATATAGACAGCAATTTAACAGCCCCTGGGCAGTGGGTTGAACATGGGCAGCTGGAGGAGGAGGGAAGATGGACAGAGAAGCTACAGGGACATTGCCATGGACATCCTTTTTACTTGCTGCTGGGCTGGTGCTCCGTGTGCAATTTGAACATTTTGTATGGATTAAACGTTTTCTTAATTGAGTGCTCATTTTCCGGTTAGGAAGTTTTTCCATGTCGAAGAGTAAAATAAATTACACACATGAGTGCAATTTTTTTTCCTCCTTTCCTTTTTTCCCAGTTTACTTTTTTGTGTAAAGTTAAAGTCAAGCAGCAGCAGTAGCAGCAGAAATAACCTGACAGCAGAACTGAACAATCAGCTTATAATGGCGTTAATCAAAAAGTTGCCATTGCAGTTGCAGTTGGAGTTGATGTAGTTGTAGTTGCAGTTGCTGATGCGGCAAGAGTTCATGCAGCAGATTGAACGTTTAACGATGACTATGAAGTTCGATGGCTGCTCTGGTGTCTTGGCCACCAGGGAAATTAGTAATACGACAAGTGCAGAGCTTATGCCACCCTCCCACCAACCTACCAATGCAGTCCAACACACACATACAGGCTACTGCCATTTTACCCTTTTTGCGTCTGCAACAAATGAGCTGGATGCAGCATGTCGCCACCATTCCAGGCTGATGTCCTGTTCAGCCCTGCAATACCATGCCACACCATGTCAAGCCATACTTTTCTTCCCTTTCTTTTTTACTTATTCCCTTTGTTCTTTTAGTCTCTATAAATTTTGCCACTGATCGTCCTGGCCCTGGCACTTGGCCAGTAATTGAAATGGCGTAACGACAAAAATTGAAGAGAATTCCTTTCAACCAACCTCCTCACTCTCCTTTTCTTACCCATCAGTGCTCTGTCTGTCCCGTCATTTCTTTTTCTGTTTTCCACTTTGTGTTAGCGATTCTTTTTCATTCTTTTCCATTTTTTACAAACTCTAATGAAAAAGTTAAAGTGAGGTAGGTTGAAAAGTTAAAAAACTTTGGCGGCCGGCTCTCAAGTAAAAAGTTAATATTGATAAATTGATTAAAAGTTTAATAATTGTACATTTTTTGTAGCAATTTCTTTCTTTTTTCTGTTGATTAGTTTCTGCGGTGGCAAAACTTATTGTCAGCAAGAAAAAGTTGTTTTAGCCGAGGCAAGCATTAAAAATTAATTACCAATGAGCACGTTTTCATCACTATTAATTATTACGCAAAAATATTGTTTTTTTGTTTTTGCTACCAGCTTAAATTAAATTTTTTTATTGGTTAATAATGGTTCATTAGGAAAATTTTAGGAGTTGTTTACAACGCTTCGACCAAATTGATTGACCAAAATATCCATAGATAAAAAACATATTAATAACAAATTAAGAATTGAAACACTATTTTATCTTCAATCTAATAGATTCGCCCTAAGAATCGATGTCCCCTTCTCTTCTCTTCGCCTTCACTTCCGTCTTTTAATTCCCTCGTTTTTTATTATAATAAAATAAGTTTTTTTTTAAATAGCGACGTTTTATGACTTAATAAGAAAATAGTTAAAAAATTGGCTTAGAGTAATTTAGTGACCAAAAGGAGATGAAATATCCCTTTAGGATTGGATACAAATGTGGATTAATAGGCAATTAAATTTTAATTAATTCAATTAATTATACTGTTGTTGTTTTTAATTAATTAAATTAATTAATTAAGACTTGATTGTGACGCATATTTCATTGTAAAAATATAGCACAATTGATATTGTTGTTAATTACTTTGTTTTAATACTTTTTCCTGACCAAAAAACTAATTATAACAATAATAAAATGAAGCAAGCAAGTCGTCCCTGCCGACTTTGAGTATGCTCTGCACCAATTAGAGGAGCTTTATAAAATCAATCTCCTTCGAATTCGCCATTAATTCAAACTAAAATTTTCTTCACAGCAACGAGCGCATGCTATCTCGCTCACACTTCCTAAGCAATGTCGCACTGGCCATTTCAGTACAAATTGTATATTGATATGTCTTCGATATTCATTGTTTGTGTTAACTGAAGGTAATCTGAGACTTATCGCAGGGGGTAGAAAGTCACGCTCTTTAGGCACAGTCAGCTTCGAGTGCCGAAGTAGCTCAGTTGGGAGAGCGTTAGACTGAAGATCTAAATGTCCCCGGTTCAATCCCGGGTTTCGGCAATTAACTTTTTTTGTTTTTGTAATGTTTTTTTTTTAATTTTTTATAACTCTGGTATGAATATTTAGTTGTTTAATAATAAACAAATTAGAATTCCCAATAAAAAATTAACCGTGGTAAGGCATTATCTTTATTGAAAGCTATGTCATCGACATTGCGGATTTTCCCGAAAGCTCCTAAAATGGGGTGTAACCATTTACCTGCGATAATCTTTGGCTCATTGGCTTTTCATTACTAACCTGAGGTAATAAATTAAAGTTCTGCCTATCAAGAGAACATAAAGTAAATCCCGTCAACTGTTGATTTTACAACCGCTAAGGTTTGGTCCAGTCACCTCCAAACGTCTGGAATACTATTGCTTAGTTTTAATTTAAAAAGGATATTTGTATAAAAATAGTTTGTTTATATTTATATAAATATAGAACTCTTTATAGATTAGAAAAAAAAAATTGTGGGAATGTGTTTCGATTTGTTGCTTGTTTTTTATTTTAAGAATACGAATTTGTGTATTATTTGAAACTACTTGGAATTGTCTAAGTATGCGAAAAGTATTGAATTGAAGTGTTTAAGTGGCACTTGTTAAGTATTAACGCTTTGAAATGTAATTATGCATGTCACTCGCACATCAGTTCACACATTCTTCAATGTCGTCTTCTTTGGCACTTCATTACTCACATATTGCAAACATGTATGAATGAATGAACGAATGAATGAATGAATGAATGTGTAGTGTGAATACATATACTTTATAGTTTATATGTATGTACCTCAATAGACTTGTGCACTCCGAGTAGTTCATTAAAAATGTAGTCACGCTGCGTAACTGCAAAGAGGATGGATGGGTGGGGACGATTCTATTGTGAACTAAAATCACAATATGAAAGAACTTTTTGCCGAAAAACTTTTGCAAACAAATGCAGCAGCAGGAATGGAAAATGTTGGGCAAATAGTTGAGAATGTGCGCGAAGCACAGAAATCAGCATGACAATTATAATGATAATGAGAGGAGGCATGGCAAAGAAAGGGACATAAGACATGGGGCATGGGGGAAAAGAGGATGTTGATGAAAATGTCATTAAATGACAGCATCAGCATGGAATTTCGCCAGTCAAACCAACTTGGCAACGTCATCATCGTGAACCTCAACCTCATCTTTATCCGCATTCTCATCATTGTTCTGATTCTCATCTTCATCCTTATCCTTAGAGTCTTTCTCATCCTTGTCCTTGTAATACTCGTAGTTGGCAGATACATTGAATGCAATTAAAAAAGTTCAACTTATTTTTTTTACCGCCCGCGATTTTTGCGGCGTGGGACTATCTCCTCACACTTTACCCCCTCTTCTTTTATTACTTCTTTATTTCTGTTCTTTTTTTTTTTTTTTTTGGTTTGTGCAGCTAAATGCATAGTAAGTACGAGGAGGGAACGCTCTAATTAAATTAATTAACAGGAAAATGAGTTGCTTAACAGTTGTCGTTGTTTGTTTTCATTTTATTTCTGTTTCCTTTGCTAGTTGATGCAGGTGAAGATTTAACATATGTCGAACCAGATGTTAAACCACTTAACATCTTGTTTGGACAACGGTTATTAAAAAAATATTTATAAAATCTTGTACAAATCCAATCTGATCCACGATTTAATAAAATAAAGGATCTTACATATCAAGTAAAAATTAAATTAGACCATCTTACCTTGCTTTATAGGGAAGGCTTTAACCCATTTCAGCTGCCAAATGAAGTGCAACCTTTAAAAAATAATATGACAAATTCCATCAATAATAATTTGTTTATTTAAAGTTACAAATTTAAACATAAAAAGCTTGTTATAAACTACTTATATGACAACTGCCATTCGCACTATTTCCACAATTTAGTTTATACTTGAATTTTAATTAAATTTTAATGTGAAACGCCCTTGGCTTTGGTTAGAGCCTTTCAATTACAGGTTCTGATTTTAGTTAGTTGATTAGCTTTTAATTCCAAAAGGAGTAAACAGTTTTTTAATGTTGACTACTCGTGTCTGATCGGGGCCATAAAACATAAATCAAGCTTTTGTTTTGGCCAGTAACTTTTTCTCTTAGTCTTGTTGTTGTACTTGGGAAACTGTCAGAAGCACAACAAACCCAAAAGTTTCTTAAATACTTTGTTTCTGTTAACGTTTAGCCCTTATGGACTGCTGTGTTCATTGGTGTCGCTTGTTACTCTCTCACTCTGCTTCTGTCTCTCACAATCTACGACAGGCACAATGCTAATGATCTGCGCCAATGGCGCCCATGTAGCATCTCATCCTCATCATCCACAATCGTTGTAGTTGTTGTCGTCGTAGTAGTTCGGGAATAAACTTTAGCTGCCTTTTTACCTACTTTTTGTTATTGATGTGGGTTGTTGTTGCAGTTCTTGTTGGGACTCACCCATCCGGCAAAGTGCTTACGTGTTTGTCCGGCTTACTTTACCGTTGTATTTTGTCTATTACGCCAAATGCGACGTTATATAACTAATGCAGTCCGACTAGAGACACTACTCGTTATAAAAAATCAGAAGAAATACATTTATTGATTAGTAAAAGTCTTTTATGTTCGAATTGGGGGAAAATTCAGCTTTATCAATGAATCGGATAGATGCGCGAACATTAGACAGAGACTCGTTTACGATTTTCATAAGGAAGATTTGCTATCTGCCTAAAACTGTATAAATTATTTTGCTAATTCTTACGTCTCCGAATCTTTAATTAAGACATCTGTTTGCTACCAAACCCATCCATCCTTTTCAAGAGAAACCGAAACAAATAACAAATCATATCATCGCAACGAATTACAAAAGAAGCTCATATGCTAACTGACAACTAGAGGAATCACCCTCGATTTACACTCTCAACCCCATCCTGGAGGCTGCTGCTCACTTGAGTACAAATCAGAGCACGTCATCAAGAGAGAGTGAGACACAGAGATAGGGAGAGGCCTATCCATTAGAAGGGTACCCATGAGTCTCCCTAACCCCATCTGTGCCGGCAGCTTGAAACAAATGTCTTCCGTCTTGCTAACTTCCGTTTACGTACTTCGTACCTTCTGTTTCTGCTTTTTTTTTCTTTTTGCAAATCCGTCGTCAAGTTGCTCTAGTCTGGGGTTTTTTCTTTCTTTCCTTTATTTTTTTTTTGCTGTTGTCTTGGCGAGATTTATCGCCTTTTATTCATCATTGTCAGTCAGGCATTGGTTCCACTTTTTGTGGCTACGACGTGCAAACCGAAACGCAATTTGCCGCCATGTCGAAGGCCTCTAAAATGTCTCTTCAGTATTCTTCGGCTGTTACCGCTGCTAACGCATTTTGAAATCTTTCCAGCTGGGCAGGCGCCACCGCCGCCGCCGCCTTCTGGGTTTGATGAATTATTGAGACGCATGTCTTTGTGACAATCGGCAAATCAGCGATGTGTGCGACTGATGAATTGTAAAGGAAGGCCAAAGTTCTACGTTTAAAGTGGATTAGATTTAAAAGTCATTTACGACATTTTGACCTAAGCCGCTTAGTATGTTAGTACACACAAATAAACGCACCTATGTATGTTTCTATGTAGATATATATGTAGGTACGTATTCTTTGTACCCATTTGGGCTAAGTCCTTTAATAGATAAGTACTTGTTGTAGACCTTTTAAAAATCGATTCAAGACACGTAACAACAAAAAGATCACAAAAAGTTACTTGTGATCTTTTTCTCTCCCATTGGGTACCACCCAGTAATGTAATTTGCATTACATTACTAGTAATTGACAATTAAATGTTATTAATTCATGATTTATTTCAGTTTTTAATTGGCTGCTATTGTACAAATTACCTTTTTACAAAAATATCAAAACTAATAATTTATAATAATTATTTGTAAAATTGCTTAAACTTCATGCTTTCAATGGATTGACTTTCTTGAAAAGAGATCCTTGATGAAGAAAAAACATATAATCTTTTCGACCAGTTAGAATAACTTGCCCTTTCATAGTTCACAGCTCGTTAGACGGATGGTTTTTCTTTTTATTCCTTCTTCTGCGTATTTGACAAACATGGCCTGTTGACAGCTTTTCAGTTTCCACCTAGCCAGAGGGGGCAGCTCTTGGTTGGGGCGGGGGTATGGTTGGTCAAGGCTGTCATCCGCTTGACTCGTTTCCTTTTCTTTTGTGGTCTTTTGTCCTATTTGGTCTGCCTGAAAATGCCTTTTTGTTCACTTAAGAAATCCGTACATTGACATTATCGTTGGGCATCGTCGTTATGGCATCGTTTCGGCCACTTTGAAGTTAACATCAAAATCGGGCCCACGAAAAAATAAAAACCACTCACATTTTCTGTCTGTACATTGAGCTGCCGACTGCTTCTAGGTAAGAACACACTTCAATGTAGAGCTTATGTATGGCTATAGTGCGGTAGGCTGGTAAAAACATTTTAGAATTTTAATGTGCCGCCTTCTGCCTTTTATGGCCATATACAATCGACAGCAGGAGCAACGAGAAGCAGCTGCCAACTGTCCTAACCGCAGATACTGGATCCAACACTCGTCGCATCTAAAAGATTCTTTCCACTTGGAACGCTTTGGCCGAGCTTCGCTCCAGCTACTGTTAACATGCACATGACATTTGTCTTTAGACGTTAATCTCATTAAATAAGCAATGTAGTGCAGAGCACCCAACTATGGGATTGGAATCTGTTTTTTTCGGCTACTCGAAGGCACAGTGGTTCAAGTTGGCGCTTCCACTATCTATATACAGTGATTAATAACAAGGTTAAACATCTGAAACAGTTATTTAGTAAGGGAAAGGTAATATAATTGTTTCTTATAGCTTTATAATAAAGTTCTAATGGATAAAAAAGACTACAGTTCCACCGTAGTTGGTTATTGGTCAGTTTGGGCATTTGTGTCCATCGTACCGTCCTGTCAGTTACCATGGCCGCTTTTAATGCAAATGCAAAAGCGCATTAAGAACCAACACAAACGGACGCTAGCCGCAAAGTAAGCTGAACGTAGTTGGATGGAAATTCAAGGGGAGTGGAACGAACAATAGAGGAAGTGCGGAGATGGGAGTTGAAGAAGACGGTGTATGGTGGGTGTGTGGCGATGGCATACCATGAGATACAATGTGCATTTTTTATGACATGCGACAAGCATTCGAATTCGAATTCGGAATCGCATTCTCTATTCCTGTATAGGTTGCAGCAGCAGTTTGCATAACGTTTTGCTTTGTGTCTGGGCAAATGTTTCGCCATCGATTAGTTTGCTGCCGAATTACCAAAAGCCGCACGCACTGCTGCGACAAGAGACAGGATCAGAGAGAGGGGGGAAGACGAAAGGAGAGAGCTTGTTAAAAGCCTAACTGAACCCTGGGCGACCCCTGAATAAAAAGTTTTCCACAAATTTCAGCAAGCAAATTTGCATTTTGTGTGGCCAAAATGTATTTATATGAATGTGTGTATCTTGGACGGATGTGAAATGCTTGGTAATTCTATAAAGGCTGAGTTTAATTGATGAATTACTGTTGTTGCATTTTCCTTGCTTCTACCAAAATTTGTGAGCGCATTTGGATTGCCAGCTGTTCCTTCTGTTGCCGCTGCTGCTGCTGTTGCTTTTACTCCTCCAGCGACGTTTGTGGTCCATCTTTAACCAGAAAATTGCATATGAGGGAATACAGATAAGTCTAGCAAACTGACGACGCATTCACTCAGCCGTGTGCACCTGAATCATCAAATTTCAATTATACCAAGCATAAGCCAACAGAATTTGCTTGCCAAATAGTAATTGTGGATAATAGACAATTCCCTCCTCTGGCATCCTATCGTGCTCTCCCACTCATTCTGTTGCGAATGGGAAATGCTAAACAAATATATGGCAACAAATTTTCCAAAACCTCAAACAACATTTCCGTCTTTAGAGCAATGATCACGAATCATTATGTACGGAAGATTATAGTACCCTAACTCTATGTACTTTCATATTGCGACCAAATGAATTGATGTTAGATGTAGCAGGAGTCAAAGCCCATTCATTAGTCTACTTAGGAGAATAGCAACACCTAAAAGATGTTAATACGTTGAACAAACAGTTGGTAATATAGAAAATATATATTCAATTGAAGTTACACAAGTATGAAAGTTTTCATGTGATTATAGTATATGTTTATATTATACACCAGATATCCAATTATTTATTTGACTTAAATTTAATTATCTTTATGATTATTATACCTTTGCAAAAAAGGTATATTCATTTTGGTCAGAAGTTTGCAACGTATAGAAGGAAGTATATATATTCTTAATCAGCACGATGAGGTGAGTCTGTTCATATGCCCGCCTGTCTGTCCGTGTGTCTGTCTGGATCAACGCAATCTCCTCCAAGACCCTTAAAGCTACAGAGCTGAAGTTTTGCACCTAGGCTTCTTTTTGTTGCAGGCATTGTATATCTCGGAATCATTCAGATCGGATGACTATATCATATAGCTCCCATAGGAACAATCGGCCAAAAAATTGGTTTTAAATGAAAATCAGGGTTATTTTAACAGCGATTTTTTCGAAATTTGGTATATCTAAGTTTAGTATATATGTATAAAAATGTGTCTGTTGAGTTTTAACAGAATCGACCATATGATCTAGCTCCTATTGGAACAATGGGACCAAAAAATTTTTTTATTCATAATTTTTTTTTTGGAGCCAAGGATATGATTAATTTAAATACTTTCTTATGATTCTGGTAATTTATATGTAATTGAAAAAGACAGTTTGCAAAGGTATCCGAACTTCGGCGTGGCCGAAGTAATACCATCCTTCTAGTTTTTATTCTGATTTTGATTCTTTATCGATCATCACTCTTACTTCCTTCTACATAATATCTTTTTTCTGACTTGTGAGTCACTTTTCCCTTCCCGTGTTTTATATCATTTTATTCTTAAATATTTTCCAAATAATTTGAATTTTACAGAAAAATATTCATCCTCATTATGACATGTCCACTCCACTATTTAATAGAAAACACATTTTTTGTTTTGCATGTAATACCCTCTTAACTTTTTCCCTATTAACGATAGAATTCAATCAAAGAATCAAACAGCTGTCCGTACATACATAGATATGTACATATTGCGTGTGTATAGTCATAGCCAGCTTATATATGTATGCATGTACATATGTATATACGGGATATATATGTATATACATACATATGTGTACATAAAATGCAAACGAACCAACAAAAAGTTATCAGAAATGTCATGCTAAGCGAATCAATTGGTCCATAGCTGCGGTCAGTCTCTCGTTATTATATGTGCGCCTTCTTTAATCAAACGTGAAGAAAAGCGAGTACTGAATGAGTGAATGGTGTGAGGTAATTGAATAAAATATTATCATTAGCTGATAAAGCACCGAAGTGAATGAAAGAGAACGAAGTCACAAACAAAGAGAACTTTGACCTCTAATCTTCTTTTGTCTTGTTTTTTATATTCAGTTGTAGTAAATATGAATGTAGACAAAATGTCTGCCGAATACCGTTGTGGAAAATAAAATGGCCACAATTTAAATTCAAATGCAGCGACGATGGCACCGACTCTTGAATAAATTCCGCCTCTCGATGCCCTGGCCTTGTCCATTGATTGTCTGTCGAGTGACGTGAGCCCTCAAGTAGCCACGTAGTTCCGTTCACTCTCTTCCTCTGTCTCTCTCTCTCTCTCTGTGTGTGTTTCTCGCTCACTCTCTACCTCTCTTTCTGCTATTGTTTGTTAGTTTGTTAGCTGGGCGATAAGCATCTGCAGTAGCCTCTCTCTTGCTTCTAAGCTCCCCCTACTTCTGTTGGCCCAATGAATAAAGAAACAAACAAACAAGAGAATTTTGTACGCTTGACTGCATGTCTGCTTGAATGAGTGAATGAATGAATGAATGAACGAGTGAGCGAATGACTGGCTGTTGGTGCAAATGGCTGAATGAATTGTCGGTGGGTTGTATAAATCAACTTGGCGTTTATCTCAAAGCAAATAAGTCAACAGTGTAGACGGGACAGCAGAACTGCTGCAAGTGGATGTTGTTGAATGCCCCTCTCCCAAACCGGGATGAGGTCCAGTTGAGCAGGAAGAGAGGTGGAAGCACAATGTATATGCGATGACATGTGCGATTTAGTTGCGCTCCTTTCCCCACTATCTTATGACAGTTGGCAGTTTCAAGTGACCCCAAAACTAGTTGGTTAATATAAAAGATTGCCCATAGAAAGTCAACTTAACTACGGTTAAATTTTTATCCAAAGAAATTACCAATTTAAATCGAACAATGGTAAATGAAAAAATTGTTTAGCTGGCATGTAGCTAGTATATATTTATACCCTGTGAGCGAGATAGCATGCGCTCATTGCTGGTGCTTGTGAGGAAAATTTTAGGTTGAATTATTGGCGAATTTAAAGGAGTTTGATTTTATAAAGTTCCTCTTCTTGGTACAGGGTATACTCAAAGTCGGCAGGGACGACTTGCTTGCTTCATTTATTTTATATTTTGTGTCACCAATAAGGTGTATTATTTTCTATATTAAATTAAAAAAAGCGTTTTATTAAAGTGTTATACAAACAATACACTCATCATTTAGTATCAGCTGATATTACAGCTTTGCAAGCTCAGTTTAGTTATAATCTCTTATAATTAAGCTTTTTTCTGAGCTTTGTTCTAAGCACTAGGCTGGCTTACTTGTAATAAATGGTTCCACTTTTAATATTTAAATTGTCCATGCCTATTTTTTCGTGTTAAATTTATTAATTATTTTTTCGTTTTTATGAATTAGTTGATTTTGTTTTTTTTTTGTTTTGTTACTGAAAATAAATAAAAGATAAGTAAATAAAAAAAATTTTTCAAAAAGAAACAAGTTACCATCTCTCCCCGACGGGGAATTGAACCCCGGTCTCCCGCGTGACAGGCGGGGATACTAACCACTATACTATCGAGGACGTTGCTTTCGACGCGCCAAAATGCTGTTACCAGTAAAGCATTTGATCTTTAACACAATTTCAATTCGTTGTCTAAATTTAGATTGAGAATTAATTATACATACATACATACATATGTACGTATGTACATACATACCTACACTACGTATTTTGACAGAATTTTATTTTACTGTTGATGCTGTTATTTCTGATTATCGTTAAGTAACGGTACGAAAATGACCTAAACAAAGATTCTATTAATAGCTCTATACATGGTAATTTTTTCGTTGTTTATCTCTTGCATTCTCTTTCTGCTTATAAAAATGCATGCAAACATCGAATTTAGGCGCGGCCTAATTATTTTGACGAAACCATTAAGCAGAATTGTTTTCACTATTGAGCACGTGTGAACCAAATATGCTTTCTATTCATATTTAATTGATGTTCAAAATCGTAAAAAATAAGAATTTATTAAAACATATTGAAAACCATTTGTAAAACGTCTGAATTAAGTTTGGAAATCAGATCGGCAATGGTAGCAAAGTTCAACGCTGGAAAAATGAAGCAAGCAAGTCGTCGCTGCCGACTTTGAGTATACCCTGTACTAAGTAGAGGAACTTTATAAAATCAAACTCCTTCGAATTCGCCATTAATTCAAACTAAAATTTTCCTCACAAGCGGCAGCAACGAACGCATGCTATCTCGCTCACACTTAGTACGCAATGTCGCACTGGGTATTTCAGTACAAATTGTATATAGAAATATCTCCGACATTTTTTGTCCGATTTTAACGAAATTTGGTCAGCCGATACCTTTTGGCCATATTATTGGGTGTGCCAAATAAGAATACGCTACCTTTAATTTAACTCTAGTTCTTCAATTTTTTTTAAATTGCGGGGGCGGAAGTGGGCGTGGCAAAAATTTGAAACAAACTTGACCTGCGTAGACACTACACAAATGCTGACACCAAATTTGGTTGCTCTAGCTCTTGTAGTCTCTGAGATCCAGGTGTTCATACGGACGGACTGACAGACGGACATGTCTCAATCGACTCGGCTGTTGATTCTGATCAAGAATATATATACTTTATGGGGTCGGAAATTTTTCCTTCTGCCTGTTACATACATTTTAGCGACTTTAATATACCCTTTTACCCTATGGGTACAGGGTATAATGAAGCAAGCAAGTCGTCCCTGCCGACTTTGAGTATACCCTGTACCAAGTAGAGTAACTGTATTAAATCAAACTCTTTAAAATTTGCCACCAGTTTAAACTAAAATTCTCCTCACAAGCGGCAGCAACGAACGCATGCTATCTCGCTCACACTTACTACGCAATGTCGCAGTAGGCATTTCAGTACAAATTGTACATAGATATATCTCCGATATTTATTGTCCGATTTTAACGAAATTTGGTCAGCTGATACCTTTTGGCCATATTATTGAGTGTGCCAAAAAAGAATATGCTACCTTTAATTTTACGCTAGTTATTCGTTTTTCCTAAATTGCGGGGGCGGAAGTGGGCGTGGCAAAAATTTGAAACAAACTTGATCTGCGTAGACACTACACGAATGCTGACACCAAATTTGGTTGCTCTAGCTCTTGTAGTCTCTGAGATCCACGTGTTCATACGGACGGACAGACGGACAGACGGACGGACAGACGGACAGACGGACGGACGGACAGACGGACAGACGGACATGTCTCAATCGACTCGGCTGGTGATGCTGATCAAGAATATATATACTTTATGGGGTCGGAAATGCTTCCTTCTGCCTGTTACATACATTTTAGCGACTTTAATATACCCTTTTACCCTATGGGTACAGGGTATAAAAATAGTAGACATTGCAAAAGAATATCATGTGTCTCGTCAAACTGTCCACTATCAAATAAATAAGCAGAAAAAGCATAATACTTTAAAAACTTAAAGAGATCAGGGCCCAAACGGAAAACTACCCTTGTTGATGACCGAGTCCTGGTACGTGAATTTAAAAAAAATGTTTTACTGAAGCCTCATAAAGCAGCAGATTTTCTGAATTCAACTGCCAAAACATCAATAAGTGAAAGAACCGTCCGACGGCGCTTTAAAGAAGCAGGATTCGGAATATTTATAGCCAAAGACGTGCCCTTTATATTAAAGGCAAACAAACAAATAAGGTTAGCCTTCGCAAAGGATCACGTTCATAAGCCAATAGAGTTTTGGAGAAGTGTTTTGTGGACAGATGAGTATAACTTATAAAAAAAAAAAAATTTTATAAAGCTGCCTATCGAGCAAAGGAAAAAGAAACGCCCTGTTTGTGAAAGGCTGAGCCATGGCGGTGGCTCTGTAATGTTTTGGGGATGTGTTGCATGGCTGGGCTAGGTGACTTCGTTCCTATCACAGGCTCCATCAACCAGGACAGTTTCGTTGGATAAAAACAGGGAAGAAACAATTTCTGAGCTCACTTCCCTATGGCCAGAGATACCTCCAGAGATTATTAAAATTTGGTGGATTCTGTACCAAGACGCCTTCAAAAAGTAATTGAAGCCAAAGTGGGTTATACGTTTTATTAAATATAACCTCATTAAATTCAGTTTGTTAAGTGGAAAATATGATTTTTATACCCTGTACCCATAGGGTAAAAGGGTATATTAAAGTCGCTAAAATGTATGTAACAGGCAGAAGGAAGCATTTCCGACCCCATAAACTATATATATTCTTGATCAGCATCAATAGCCGAGTCGATTGAGACATGTCCGTCTGTCCGTCCGTCGGTCTGTCTGTATGAACACGTGGATCTCAGAGACTACAAGAGCTAGAGTAACTAAATTTGGTGTCAGCATTCATGTAGTGTCTACGCAGATCAAGTTTGTTTCAAATTTTTGCCACGCCCACTTCCGCCCCCGAAATTTAGGAAAATCTTATAACTAGAGTTACATTAAAGGTAGCGTATTTTTATTTGGCACACCCAATAATATGGCCAAAAGGTATCAGCTGACCAAATTTCGTTAAAATCGGACAAGAAATCTCAAAGATATACCTATGTAAAATTTGCACTGAAATGCCCAGTTCGACATTTCGTAGTAAGGGTGAGCGAGATAGCATGCGTTCGTTGCTGCCGCTTGTGAGGAGAATTTTAGTTTGAACTGATGGCAAATTTTAAGGAGTTTGATTTAATAAAGTTCCTCTACTTGGTACAGGGTATACTCAAAGTCGGCAGGGACGACTTGCTTGCTTCATTTAACTTAATTTTAAGAAATAATGATATTAAAGTTTAGTAATTAAACCGTTACCATAGTTGGCGTTTTGTTATTGCGAATCCTCAACCGTGGGCCTAAGCAAATTGATTTTATTATTCATTTATTATTGCACTTATTTGGTGGGTACTCCCTGCTTTACTTTATGTGAATGAATAATGACAGCTTGTATGCTTAACGGCAATTAATCAGCGGAACTGTCCGCACGCAACACCAACTCACACACACATATTCATACAAACCTATGTATGTATATGTACATACACATATATGCACACTCACGCCCACATCCATTCACCGTAATAAATATGTGGACAGGCCCCTCTTCTAAGTAGAAACACTGCTAGAGAGCGAGAGAAAGAGAGAGAAACTAAAAATGTTTTGTTGTAATTAACTTAGATAAACAAAGAAGCAGCCATGAGGACATTTGCCCCTTGTGTGCGTGTGCTTGTGTGTGTGTCCTTTGGTCTGACTTAAGGACAATACACACTGGGCTAGTAGCAAATTTGAGCAATCAACCACCCACAGGATGTAGGGAAACTGGTCCAACCGCTTTGCTTATATTGGCTCTGCTGGCCACTCTGACGATTTCCAGTTGAGAAAAATGATTGCACAAATAAATCATAATTAGGCATGTAAACATTTAACACGATTGTGTGTGTATGCAAGACAAAGCGATACCATAAATCGTTCATGGTCCCTTTTTTATACCCTGTACTCAAAAAGGGGTGAAAAGGTATCTTAAGTTTAACATGCCCAAGTTGGTTAAAACAGATCCGTTTGTCTATGTCACAACTTTTGTAAAATTCCTAAATCTTTATAGATTTAGGAAAAATATAAAAATAGATTAAAGGTTTTTTAAAAGTTATTTGTCTTATGCAGGGTAATTTTGGGTCGACCTTGATATATTAATGGATTCGTTTGCAAAAGAACAACAAGAAATAGAAAAAAATGTTCACAATATTTTGCTGACAATGCAAAAAAATTGACTTTAATATATGACCCAAAAATAATCGAAATCTGCATTTGAATTGTAATGATAGTATATATAAATCGTAAATTTACCGATTGCAGGTAATGGATAAAAAGAGATAAGCACTTACACAATTTAAGCTTTAACCGTAAGGAAGTCGTTACAATTGAAGTTATTTTTATTTATTTATTCAAAGAATTTGAAATGACTTTTACGGAATAAAGAGTTGTGAAGAAATTCATTAACTTCGAGGGAAAACATGAAACGAGGCTTCTTCTAGCTACATGACACATCATTATCCCTGTAGTGTATCCATTGAATTTAATTCTTTATTCTATATAGATCATCTCCTACATAGCCTTAATTACAGCATCTGCTGAATTCTGCAATTGTTATTATTATTAGTATTGTTTTATTGTTGGATGTTGTTGATCTTATTGTTGCTTTGCTCCCATTTTAATTTTCCTTGTTTAATGATGTATAAATTTTCCTCTACTAGAGCCGTGCTGGTGTCGGCATTGCCAGGGTCGAGGTCAATGATTGTAAATGGTTGTCTCTCCGTTCGTTGACTGCTTTTAGTCTCGAAGCGACGACCCTTTCCAGGCATCTATGTAAATAATTGATTTCTTACCTCTTCCTCTAAACTCCAAAAAAATACCCGTAATTACAACCAGCATTTTACCTGAGTTTATTCGACTCTGGCTTTAATTCCACTCCCCTCATCAATAGACCCGCCACAACTCACTGGGTGTATAGAGTATGTGGTAAATGCCAAGTTTACGAGTTTTCTTCATCCATTTGTAATTGGGTGTGTTCGTTCCTTCAGTTGTTGAAGTGGCCGGTTTTATTTTAATTGCTCTGCGACCGTGATTCGGTAAATGTGTTTCTAATGAGGGGACGACTCTCCCGTTGCCTTTCCCATTTCTTTTCTTTAACGATTCAACATAAAATTGATCCTAATTTGAAACTTAATAAAACATCTTCTACCTTTATTTATCTTTACAGGTATGTAAATCGAATGTGAACTTATTCAAGTTCATTACAATTTTATTTGGGTAAGCTGAAAGACAATCAAATTTCACAATATTGGAAAATTATAATTAATTTAACAAATGGTTTAAATAGTATTTATTTTTTTTTTCTTTTTGGTAAACTCTGCTAATAATTATGCCTTATCCTCGAAAATTTTGAAAGAACGGATTGGGTGCTAAAAGACCAAATATCAATAGCCGCTATTAAACAGTTCGCTTCGTATATTGATCAGTTGAGCAGATGAATGATCGTCCAAATACAAGATTACAAACTGTAAGAGCATACAAACTTCGATTGAGTGATTCAAATATATGCATACAAAGTCGTGTATTGATGCTTTAATCAATCGTTAAAACCAGTTTTCATATTAGTTTTATACGAGCTAAAAAATTGAATAATAAATAAATTTTCTGATTCTCTGCAAAGTAATTCCTTTAATTAAAGATATTTATTTGATAAAATGAATACTCCATTTCTTTAGTTTATTATTAGGTGAGTTAATGCGTTTACATTCCATTTAAAATTGCTGTCAATTGATTGCTATCTGAGTTGATTTGAACTTATCCTCCACCTTGTAGGCAAAAAGTTAAATAGTTTTGTTTTTCCCGCAATCCAATTTGGATCCATATAGCTGGTTAGGTGACCTTCTGGCAACACTTTGACACTATGCTGCAATTTATTTCAAGAGCTTATCAAATTAAAGTTTGGTGGGATCTTTCACTCCAGCATTCACGTAACTCGCAGTGCACTTTTTGTGGCAGCTTAACCCTTTGGTTTTTCCTCCTCTCTTAAATATATATTTTTTTGTTTTTTTCGCTTGTTGGACATCATGAAAAGTTAAACTCCACTCGTAGAGTGTTTTTTTTGTGTGCTGTTCTGAATGTTGTCGCCATTTGCGTTGAATGCCCCAACAACAGTGCGTAATAGAGTCGGTTAGTTGAACTCTATCTGTCTCTGTGTGTGTGCGGTGTTTGTGTGTGTTTATAGGAGAGGTGCGGCTAACTGGAGGATTACAGCTTATACTGTACATGTTAGGGAAAAGAGCGGAGAGTCGGACCGGGACCTTACCCCAATTGGCTTTGGGTGTAAAAAGCTGAGCGCTGAATTAAGTCTTTTCAAGTAGTCAACGCAACAATGGAATGCCGTTGTGCTATCTCTCTGGGTGCACAATGTTAGAGTTGCACTTAACTTCAGACACAGGAAAGCCGAGCAGCACAATAAGCGCAAGGACAAGTGAGAGCGGTGGAGGTGGGATGCTTCTCCCTATTACTACTCCATCTCTCTATCCCTTTCTCTACATCTATTATTTGTCTCTTTCACTCTGTATGCGTTTGTGTGTGTGTCACAAAAACAAAAGTCGCATGAAAATAGCATGAAAAAGCTGCATTTTTTGCTATTGCTGGCAAAGTCAATTGCCAGGCGATTTTTCCTACACAATAATACACTTTTCCTATTTCACTGACAGGCTCCGCTGTGATACCCTGTAAATAACACAGTAAAATGAGCTACATGGTCATTGTGGAATGGAAATTTTAATTTTTTTTCATGTATATTATAATAATAATTTAAATAAATATAAAACTATTTAAAATGTTAAGTGGATTCGTTTATTAATCAGTTAAAAACATTACGTTTCTTCAATTTACGCTAGTTTTAGGATGAAATTAGTTCTTGTTTAATAAAACTGTTTTAATTTTGCATTAAAAGTTTATACTAAAGTTTTTTCCCCAATTTCTTGAATGTGAAATTTAAAAGAACCTTTTTTATTGGGTTTTTCTCTGAGTAAGATTGAGGTTCTTTTTAATATTCAATTGGATATTCCAAGCTCAACTTGAATGCTGCTTTATTGTTCAATTGTCTAGTGGGTCAGATGGATTAACCTTTCGTTCTTTGACTTTCTTCATATCGTTGTTCTCCATCATCTTCCATGAAATGCGTTTCCATTTCTTGCACATGGACTGCTTATGACGTCACTTAGTGCAGACAACTGTGATAATGATAAAATTAGATTATAGATGCTTTTCATTTTTCACACCCAACAACATCGAGCCCTCCGCATGGCTCATCTTCCCCCCTTTCCCGTTTTTCTCTCTCTCTCTCTCTCTCTGTCTCTTTCTTGTTTTATCCATACTCCATTTCAATTTATGACTACTCGCTGCCTTCTATGTGGGAATTCCATGCGGGTGCAGCTGGAAAAATAATTACGAGTAAAGTTTTATATTACACATATATTTTATAAGGCAATGGGAAAGCTACAAAGAAGAAGAGAATGGGACAGCTTGAAAGACTAAGAAAGAGAGAGAGAGAGAGAGAGAAAGAGAAAGGCAGAGAGGTAGAGAATGGAGCTGTGGGGCTGTGGAGTCAAGTGCAATGAAGTGAAAATTTTCAACTAAAATTGACAGTTTGCTTAAGCGCATTTGTTACTAGCAACTGCATTTGACTTTTCAGTCAGGGAATGCTGGCAGAGGGCAAAAAAGATACAAATGTATCTGTAACACATGTGACGATTATAAAAACGATTCCTGCTCTGCCCAATGACTTTTGTCTTCATTTGCTCCCATCTCACATACACACACTCACAAATTTCAATTGTGAAAAATTATATCTATATTTGTCTTGCCGATTTTTGCAAAAATGCAACTTAGATAGAGAGAAGGAGAGATAGAAATAGAGAGACCCATTGAGAGTACAAGAGCACGAGGAAAGTTTCGTTAAGTAATTGAATTCAATTGTTGCTACAGTAACAATCATCTACTTACTTGAATGTGGCCTAGATAAACAGACAAAGAAGAAGAAAAAACGTTTTGTAAATGTTGATTACAATGCGTTTTCGGAGTTTCAATGGCTTACAGTGAATGCATATGGAATTGTAAACAGAATTCAGCTGAATCTTTCGATTGTTTTGTGACAAATGAAACTGATATTGTTTTTCCTTCTATTTTGTTGTAGATTCAGTTAAAAAACATTTATAAGCTTTAGATACTTGGCTAGAATGCTTGAAAGAAATATGAAAAGTCAATCCGATTAAATTGGATTTAGATGGGTTTATCTGTTATATACAAATAATTTAAGTATTAGCATTAGCATTAGCATCCCAATTTAATCGACCATCCAAGAACAGTTTTGAAAAATCGGGAACCTTAGCTTATAATTAAGAATAGGAGTCTGTGTAGTTAGCTGCTTCCGGCCCTATTTTTGTTAACTAAATTGATGTATTTATTTATTCTAAATGGATAATTGAAAAATCTAGAAAAACAGTTTGAAATGTTGTCTCAAAATATAACATTCGCTTATCCGAATTTATTTTTTGGTTAATATAAATTTCGAAAGCTACAAATATATTTAAGGGAATCAGAAAACATGATTTCCAAACCAATTATTTTCACATTATGAAGCCATTTACCTTTTGACCAAAAAATCAACAAGCCGAGGCCATTAAATTAGTGTTAACCGCAAAGGATTTACAAACTATTTGAAAAACACTGTCCGACATGCAACAACAAAAATAAAAATGTGTGCAACAAGAGTGCCACACATGCCATAGAAAAGACTAATTACACTCCACTAAAAACTTTAACGATGAGTGTTGTCGGCAATCTCTTGATGCTCATACTGATGATGATGATAATGAAAATGATGAAGATAGAGAAGAGAGGTAAATAGAAGGGCAGAAAGATGGTATAAGTAATAAACACCAGGGTGGGGAAGAGAACGAGAGCACCAACCGCATTGGTATAAAATGAAAAATATTTGAGTGTAAACACACGCACAACTTGTCTGTGTGCATCGTCAGCTGTGTCTGTCCATATGTATACAACTGTAGCTGTACATATACATATATATATATATATATATATATACTTATTTATATATAGCGTCTCTTTTGGGTGTATTCAGAAAGGCGCCACAAAAGTGTTTTCAGGGGCGTTGCTTGCCACACACATGGACACAAACACAAATCAAGATACATTTGTATCTTTCAAGTCTGCCTACTGCAGAGTGGTATAAGAGCTTGGTAGGATGGAGATGGTTGCAGGCATCTTTAAGAAGGATGCACAAGTTGCAAATGGTTCCGACGTGTCGAAAAGTATCTTGCAGATACAAGTGACAAAATCGCGTTTTGTACGTGAGCCGGCTTTTGTCTCTGTCTTTGTCTCCTATGGTAACTATTTGTCACGGCGCATTCCTGCGTCACCAGGATTAAGTTTTTTGTCTCCCTTCATCGTTCCCCTTACCCTTACCGTTACCCTTATTCTATTCACCCACCGGCATTTCCTACACGCTTTTACAAGCTGGAAAAATGTTTTCTTGCTGTGTGTTGCAGATTTACTTTCGTAATGAATACAACACTCAATGTAAAATCTCAATTAAAACATGTTATTCCCGACTTTCAAATGGTTTTGGTTGCAAGTTGAAAAAATTAACAATGACAATAAATACTTATAAATTAAGGATTAGCAACTAAATCTCTACTGAGGCAACTTGCGACTTCATAAGGTATCCTTATACAAACCCTAAGAACTCTAACAAGAACTCCTAGTTTTAGGTTATCTAACACTATATGAAAGTCTGGACTCTTTAATATCTGTAAATCGAGTTAAAGTTAAGTGAACTTCCAACTGGCAAATTTGTAGCACGAACCTTGACTGATATTGGTCTCTAATTGACGCATTTGCTCTGATATTTTGATTGATTTTTATATTATAAGTAATGGTTGCAGTGGTTGATTTTGGATTGATCGTTTGTTTTGGAAGTCTTTTTGTTTCATTTATGAATTGACACTATTTGCACTGCAAATATGTTGGGTATTTTCCTATTCCTATACTACTGCTATGAAATAGACTGTTAACAGCTCTGTTATTGATGAAAAACGAAGAAGTGAAAGCGATAAACAGAAAATCTATTATAACCTTTACCCTCATGAGTTCAATTTCTATGCATGGCAATTCAATTCCGTTAGGCAATTCTCTTTCCTTCCCGTGAATTCCGATATTTTATATCCCTTATAATGTAAACTAATTAGTCTAAGTTTATATAATTTTATAAATATTACAGTTTTCATTTCTTTTTGTTTTCAGTTTTCAACATTTGTGTTAGGTTCTACAACTACAAGAAATTCTCCTCCCCCTTTGGTGTTAATATTTATTCCTATCCGCTAATAAACTTTGTTCTTCTTTTCCTTTTTTTTTTTTTTTTTTTTGGTTTCGTTAACAGTTTTCCGACTTGTTCTTGTTTCCCCTATTGTGTTAAGTTTTTTCTTTTATCCTTTGTTTCGTTCGCTTTGCTTTCTTTTTTGCGTCCAGATTTGTTGAAAGTATAATCTGCTAATTGGAGCGGAAAATTAGCAAGTTTTATTGATACGTTGCAGAAGATTTATTGTTTCAGGCGGAAAAAGAAAACTACACAACACTGCAAAACACATGAGAAAAAAATGGGTGGGGGGAAGAACAAACCTGGTAACTAAAATAAAATAAAAATTAAACCAGTTTTACTTTGGTCCTCGAATGAGATTTTTTCTCCTTCCACACTCATGAGTTGATTAGTGCAACAAATTGCTGCAACTATTCATGCATAATTTAAATATAAAACATTTTCGTATCACTTATTTTCTTTTGTACAGTTTTTCATTATTTTAAAAGCGGATTACGATGGAAAAGGGAAAAACCGTAATATACATTATAAAATAGAAAAATAAATCACCAAATACCCGTGGGGCCTGACGCGCTTATTCGGACAAAACATGGCAAATGCCTCGAAAAAGATATTGAATTAAAAAATGAATACCATATATGGTATCTATATATAAATATATAGTAGGTGGAACCACCCCTGACAAATCGGTTATACGTACATGTATATATACATACATACATGTGTGTGTATTTGGGTGTGTTTGTGTGTGTGCGGCATGGCAACAAAGTAGGCTAGACTACCGAAATTGCAACTCGGCAAACAAAATAAAACTTTTTCTTTTGCATTTTATTTTGTTTCTTTTCTGTTTTTATTTTATTTTTTTGTTTCGTTGCTAAGTATTATGTATTTCATTTTGGCATTTGCCGCAAACACTCCAAATGCATTTGCCATTCCCTAGTTTTTTTTATTTTTATTGGTGGTGGGTGGAGCTGTGGGTAAGGGTGTGATAAGGGGAGGAGGGTACACTCTGTACTGTATACTGCCCCCCAAACTCTAGCCGGAAGCGTAGATTTTTAATGCATGGCTCTGGCTCCGGCTCTGTGGTTCCTTTTGCGCTTTGCGTTGATGCGAATGCAGACACATGTTTCTGTTGCTCCACGCCCGGAGCGAGATTCCAGAGAGAAAGACGGAAAGACGTTTCTATACTTTATTTGTGAGTGGGTGGGGACAGAGGGCGTGTTCCACATATCAAACGTCAACATTACCAGCGTTTTTTTTTGCTTTCTTTGAGCCGAGTTTCACTCCCATGTAAACGACTCGTATTGCAATTCTGTTTTTGTCTTCTTCACTCCTTTATTTCCTTTTGTTTTTGTTTTGTTTATAAATTAAAACAAACGGTTGCAAGTATTGCATGTGCATATGGCTTTGTGTCTGTGTGTGTGTGTATGTGAGATGTTGGTAGTTATTCTTGTTAATAGTTTGGTTTTAATGAGATATTTTCTAGGCCAAAAGAGTTGACATTATACATACAAATGCAAATCCATTAAAGTATCTCTAATCTGAGATTTAAATAACTATAAAATATGTAATGTTTTTTAAATCTCAACCTGAAGACATTAACACATTAATAGCAGATACAATATCTTATTTAGAAATTAAAATCGAAAAGTAGGAATCTTCTAGGAGATTGTAAATAAGAATATGAAACAAATTGTAAGTTCCAAAAATGGCAGATGGCTGATTGGAGAAAGGGAAACTCGTTGGGATCCAACAGATCGATGAAAAATATATACATATGTATATCATTATTTCAATAATAAAATTTCAAATTTTCCAAATGAGGGGAAATATTTTGTGAGGTTTAAGTCGATTAATTGCTTATATAAAAATTAAACTGATTTACAGAAAAAGAAACAGAATGCGGAATCGTGGGGGAGATATAAACAGATGAATAATATTTCTGGGGAAAAGTGAACAACGGAAATTATAGTCCCGCTGAATATAAACAACAAATGTTTATATCTTGAAAATTTCCTTAGTACAAGCGATTCAAATCGGGTAACTTGGAACTTAGCAATTCCCTAATTTAACTTGACCTTGACTAGGTTTAGTTTCAGATACTCCATTAGGCTAATGGTATATTTCATCTCGATCTTTTAAATTTTCAACGTTGCAAATTAAATGAAGGATCAGCAGTAACATCAAAAGATTCATTCTGAAGCGAATCCGTTTTACTGCAATGGCAACTGCAACTTTATAGCTGATTTGTAGCATGCAGCAAGCAATAATTCAATGCTCTCTGAAAGGGGACGAAATTGCTGGAAATTTCAAACACCTTAGACAATGTCGTTGTCGTTGGTTAAGGAACACAGAGAGGGAGACAGTGAGTGAGAGAGAGAAAGGAAAAAGGAACACAGTACTGGCCAGGCGCCGGATGGCTGCAACTGCAATCTGTCTGACCTGCCAATCTCTATGTCTGTCTGCCGCCGTGTCGGAGGTCGCTGAGTCTGGGGGTTGCTGAGGTGGAGTCAGGTCACATGCGCCCGGTTGACGCCTTGAGTGCAATCGGTTGCACCTTTGGAGCGTGCCCATGTTTGTATGTTAGCTATGAAGAGAACGCACTACCACCGCCACCAGCCATCAACCACCAAGAGCGACTAAATCGTTGCGTAGGCACATCGTACTTCTAAAGATGACACGCAGCACGTGACACGAATAAATGACACATTAAATTAATAACTATGTACATACATATACCTAATAATACATAGACATAACTATTTATTTGTAACTTACTGAACCTTCGGCAATATCTTTTCATGTAACCCGTAAGAGCACGTATTGCCGCACATAGATAACTCCCTTGCTGATCGGTACATGTGTTTAAATTCCGCATATTCCTATAATTATTAATTAACATTGGATAAAATTAAGTTAAAGGAATTAATGGAATGAAATGGCATTGCATGAAATGAAAAGTAACGAATGTTGCTTTCTATAGCACCTTCAAGTGGTACGCGCTCTCATCTCGAACTTTGTTTTGCCCTATGAATTTTTATATGTATGTATGTATGTATATATGTATTTGTGGTGCGGTATGAATCCAGGCGACAGGCAGACGAATCTCTCCCCCTTTCTACCATTCTCATACCATGAGTCTCTATCTTGTGGCCTTTGTTGCACCACATGCGCGCATTTTGAATGCAACATGCAATTTGCTTTGCCTCGTTTTTTTCTCCCTTTCATTTTCTTTTCTCTCCCCCTTATCCTTTGCTATGCAATCACTGCCGTAACAACAACAGCAGCAATAGCAACAACAAAAATATTCTTCTTCATCTTCACCTTGCGTTGGGCTGTGTTGCTTTTGCTTTTTGTCATTGCCATTATAATTGATAGCGTATAATTTTGCCATCCCTTTCAATCCCCTTCTATCCGTGTCTTCTTTCTTGCCCTCTTGTTCCCACCTATTTTTGTGTGCTCCCTTTTATGCAAATTTTCGTGCAAATTGCTTTTAATGCATTTTGAATGCAATTTGTGTTTTGTATGTTGGAATTGAAGTGGCACAAAAACTCGTAATTGAAACTGAAAGATTTTAATTTAATTTCGAGTTTCTCTGTTTCTGTTTCTGTTGCTGCTGCCGTTTCTCTTATCTGCTGTTCTATTCGTTCTCTCATCTCTCAGTCTGTGTATTTCGTTCGTTCGTTTGTTTGTTTGTTTATTTGAGAGGGGAGCTGGGGCGGGCAAAGGAGCACGGCAGAGAAGTTTCTCCTGCAATTCTGTATTCTATGTGTATTTTTAGCTATTTGTCTGCTGTGTACAGCATGCGGGATGTTTTCCTCCCCTCTCCCTTTGCCAGCATCATTTTTGGTGCTATTCCATCGACATGAACAGCAGCAACATTCATTAAATTGATTTAGATAAGATCGTGTGTGTATATGTATGCATATATATATACATATACATATATACATTTTTTTGTTGACAATAATTACGAGACAAATAAAATGCAGGACGGGGCATGCAACTTCATTATATGTAAGTCCACTGTTCTTGCTTCTGTTCCGACCCCTGTTCCATCTTTTGTAATTAGTGGCATGTAAATGGTAGATAAATTAGGCTACACTTTCCCCGCCTCGGAATAGGTGACATCAAATGAGCTTGTAAGACTCTAGGAAGAGATTTATGGGTATTATAAATCTCCATTTGATTCGAATTGAAAACTCAATTTTAAAGTGTGATAAAAATCTTAAAGGAACAAAAGTCTTCAAAGATTATACATATATGTACGAATACTCAAGTCGAATTCAATCAGAAATTTTAATTCAAATTTTTGAGAAATTTAAACAGCTAATTAGGTAAATTTTCCGATAGTCGGTTTCGATAGGCACTATTGTGGAACTATCGATGGATTGATTGGATAACACAAATTGGATCAGTTCTACTTACTTTGATTATTGAGAAATATATTTTATTTTAATGTCCTTAAAATGATTAAACGCAATAATAGTAAGATTCTATTTAGAATTTCAAAATTTATTTAAGAAAAACTTGAAATAAAAATATGATTTTCGTATCGAAAAATATAATTCAAAAATTTTTGAATTTCTCGGGCTTATCCAATCACTATTTAATACTTAGATTTTAAGTCCAGATGCAAATATATATATGCATTAACAGTTATGCAATTGAGTATTTCAATGTGTTTCATGAATTTTCGATAATTCGATTTGCAGTGCTCCAATTTAATGTCAGTTTTTAATGACATTATATCCAAAGACGATTTTTCAGTAGTTTTCACAAGTTCTTAATCAAATTGTCACTTCCCCCCCTCTTTTCCCGTTGACCATTCTTCAGTTTATTAGCGAGAGACTAAAGAAAGACTTTCGCCAAGTTCTCAAAGAAAGCAATAAGCAATCAAATTAAAGCTGCACTTCATTGTGAACATTAGGGGATAATGTTGATAATAAAGAGGGAGGGGTCACGGTTGGGAGGAATGATGGGCAGAATGATTTTAATGAATTTGAAATCCAACTTTCTGCATTTACCTACAGTTGAGATTATGTTTTAGACTTTTTGTTGTTCGTTTCGTTAATATGGGATAAGAAGTATTAGCAAGAAGCCACTTTTGATCTGGCCACTAAAGTGTGGCTGACATGCAGGGGAAAGGTTGCCATGGCACTTCTCAAATGAGATTTTGGCATTTCTGCATAAAGTGATTTTTGAGTTTCCTCCTCTTCTCAAAATCGACGACAACAACGACCTTTTATAACCTCTAAATGAGTGGAGCAGTTTAGCTTTTCTGTCTAAATAACAATTTAATTATGAACTTGCTGTGAGTGTGTGTCAGCCCAATTCAAGGACAAATTATAACCATAAACTTTATGTGCGTGTGTGTGTTTGTGGGTGTCCTGAGTTCCGATTCTCTTGGTGCCTGTGGGATAAGCTAAGAGCTCATTAATGTCACATTCATGGCAACTCCGGAAGAAGCATAAAATGAGCAAAAATTCTATCAGAGAGACCCAGATGAAGGACTCATATACATGGGCATGTACATATAGACTTATATTGCCCCTCATCGTTACCCTAACCCACCCAATTCTCCACGACCCCTTCATCTATTTAAATAAAGTGCGCACAACAAATTGTTGGTTGTGTGGGTAGTCATCAAGGGTATTTGGGGTGGGGGTTCGGGTGCGTTTGTGGGATAATTAACATGAGTCCCCAAAATGTGGCAGTAAAATAATCAAAATTAGCCCAAAATGATAAAGTCAAAAGTGAGATTACACAGAATGAATTCAGGGTCTTTGTCATGTGTGTCCGACAAATCATTTTAGAATAGTCTTTGACATAAAATTTACATAAAATTTTAGATATACAAATGTAGTGCAATAAAATTCAAAACCCTAAAGACACTTTATGAAGTTCGGAATTTGTTCTTAAAAAAAGTAAAGTAAAAACTTTCTAAAATTAAGAACTATATATAAAATTAACTGTAGTATTTTTTTCAGTTTACTTAAAAGAAAGATATTATAATGTTGTCCATATTGAGCGGCCTATTTAATATTTCGATTGGGTATTTGTCCTTGCTTAAGTTAAAAGTAACGGACCAAATTTAAAAAGAACCGACGGATAACTAAAACTGTATTGATTTGATACCAATTAAAAAAAATGACAACATATTTAACTTTGAGCCGAAAAGGGGGATTGAAAATCACATATGGTTGGGTGGACAGATACTCCCATCCCGTCGGTCCTTTTTTTTTATTTTATTATATTTTCCCTTAAATTGCTATATCCAATTGCCTGTCTTTTAGGCCATAAGAAATATGATTGAAAACTAAAACTGGCAGGGTTGGCTAGACCATTTTAGTAAACTTAGTTGAACACCTGCCAGGTTCTCGAGAGGTAAAAAGGCCGAGCACTAGCAAACGTGCTAGTTGCTCTCATTTTCTTTGCCTCTCTGTCTTTCTCTTGTTGTTTATCTCTATATGTTTCTGGTTGTCTCTTTCTGTTGTTGGTGTTGCTCTTTTTAGCCATTGCAGGAGCAGTAGACGTCAAGTCGTTGTACTCCAGTGGCTGAATTTATGTTTACCGTCGCTCTAATTAAATTTAATATGCATATTGCCAAGCATTTGAAGAGTTCAAAGAGGGGAAAGCGACGAGGAGGCAAGTTTTGTGGTTGCTCTTTGAGTAAGTGTGTGTGTGTGTGTTTGTTTGTGACGGTGTTTGTGTATGAGTGTTCTTGTGTGTGTGTGGGTAATAAATTTGATTAGTAGGATTTACGGGCAGACGGCCAACGTAAACGTCAAATGTTCGTGGTGCAGTAAATTTTATGCTAAACAGTGGACAAAAGAAAAGGGCAAAACGAGTGAAACAAACTGGTGGGGCAGGGGAGAGGAAGGCTGCTTGTGGCTTGTTCTTTTACCTTTACTTTCGTCCTTTTGCTTGCTTTTCTCTTTCCATACTTTTTTTGTTTTTGTTACGTTTAACGAGTTGTTACAATAAAATGTTATTGCATACTTTATGGCTCGGTTCGGCTCAGCTCTTGGCCGTAAAAACTGATGCGACAGGCAGAAACGGAAGTGCACGAAACGCAGACAGACAATGGCAGACAGAGGCAAAGACGTAGGGATAGAGAGAGAAAGAGAAACAGAACGGGAGATAAGCAAAAACGTTTTCTAAACACAAAATGGCGTCGCTTGGCAGAGTAGTAAGAGTGAGTAAGTGGAAAATGTGCTTTGTCTGTCAGTCAATTTCCGCTGACTCTGCACTCTCACACATACAACCACAGAAACACACAATTTGACAAAGAACCTTTTTTCACGATGGAAAAATATAACGGTTATAATTACTGCGCTATAAATGTAACAGTTCAAAGATGCCAAAAAGTATGCTATGCTTTGACTCTTCCTTTTTTAGGTTTTTTTTGTTGCGTCTTTCAGCTCAAACAATTGCAGTGCAAATTGCTTGGACTATCGCGCTGACTGAAGCTGCGGCGTTTCATTATTAACATCATCATCAGCGGGTTGCCAAAGTCGAGATTACGCGATAAGGCACAAACATGAGACAGTTGTCCCTTTCTCTTCCCTCTCGCTCTTGGTATCTGTTCCTCAAAATTTATTTTTATTCCACTTCTTTTTTATTCTGTTTGCCAGGCCGCCATTTTGTTGGCTTCCGAAACTAAAATGAAATGCAGTCAACCTACACCAGTGCTTTTCTTTCATTCTTTCCTTCTTTCTCCCTCTTTCTCTTCCACTTTTTTACCTTCCCCTCTCCTCACTCCCCTGGCCATCAAAATTATGCGCATTGGGCTTCTTTTGGTAGGTATTAACATTTTTTCGGGGATTTCTCGTGTTGGCATTTGCAATGGATGATGATGGCTATGATGTGATGTCGTCCTCTTCTCCATATCTGTGCTCGCTGCGGGATAGCTCATCCCTTTGCGGTTTTATTTGTGAAAAGAAAATTTTTCAGTTTGTGTGCCAAAAGGAATGCATTTGATGATTTACGCTGGTGGGACATAAATCTACATTTTTAGTTGTATAAAAAAGGACACAGAAAAAGAGAGAGACAGAAATGGCGGGGGGCCTTTTAAGTATCTTGCAATTCCATATCATTCTATCTTCTATTGAAGTCCATTTTGTAAACATTTCTTTAACGAACGTTCAATCAGGTTTAAGAAAGTTTTATTTTGTTTTTAACCAATTCCAAATAAAATTTGATTTGTATTGGCATATTTAACGAGCAAATCAAATGCATTATTCAGTATTTATTATATACATATACTCAAACTAGTATTTTATATACTAGTTATTGTTTCCAAATTTAACTATTCATAATTGCGTTTTTATTTAACTGAATAAAGGATTTGTTTAGGGATTTACTTTTGTGAATAGAATTATGTGTTGATTAATATTTAATATGGTTTATAAATCTACATATATATGTCTAATTTATATACTTATCTGATGTAACATTTCTCTTTTTCTTTTACAGGTAAATAACATTTCAAATTGAAGTCGCGTAAGCATTTGCCATTCATATTTCATCACTGACCTGGTTTATGTAGTCTCAAATGTAATCCAATTATAAGACCTTCAAATATCAATAATGTGATAGATATATATAATATGATTTTACAATATTGCCAATTCATATTATGAGCATCTGTCACTTGAAGCTTATGGAAGTGGGAATTTGCATTTGCAACCTAACAACATATGCAAAATGCATATATAAATACATCTACGCATATATTTAAATATATACAATATATTTCATTAAGCCCTTAACCAGAGCATTGTTAATAACAATTATAATTGTCATGCCAGACCAATACCGTAAGTGACATCACAACATCCGCATATGTACATATGTACATATATACAGACAAACATTTCAAGGACCTGCCGCAAAATAATACTCCATTGATTTTGTCTGTCCAATAAATGTGACATAGCCCAGGACAACGATGAATAATAATTTAATTTCGTTTCCAATCGAGTGTGAAGGGGAGAGAGGAGCAAAAAGAGAGACAGAGAGAGTAGTCAATTGCCAGTTGGTTTGGTGCTACATTGTCTGGATTATATAGAACATAATGGTGCACTTATTATGCATATAAGAATAAATGTTATGTTAATGCAAATAATCCCCCCCCCCCCACACACACACACACAGTCTTTTCGAAATTGAAATATTCCATTTTCCAATTTTTGGTCATTTATTTATTAGCATTTCTCTTTCGACAAATATGGCAAACAAGATCGAGTAACTCTCTCATAAAAATTTGTTTCATTATGTTCAGGCGAAAATAGTTCGACCAATGAATTGAAATGATTGATTAATGACCATTTAAAGTATTTATTAAAAGGTTCATAATTGTCATGGGAACATCAAGTATGGCTTGATAATTGGAACCATCTAGTATAGTTGCCGATAAGGGAAATCAATAAATATTGAGGGTATTACACTTTGTGTAGATGTTTTTATTCAAGATTTGATAAGTTCTTTTGTTTCACATTTTGTTGCATTTCGATTGTCATGTTAAGTAGCATTGTTCCATCTCTCCTTTCTCTGTTCTTCTATTGGTTTCACTTTTACTTTCCACCATGGACATTGCATACACGGCAATCGCCATTGATGATCACATTACCAGGATTCAGTGGTGTGGCTGTTGAAATTTGAAATTAATTATTTTATATGGAGTTATGGATCTCTATATTTTGCTATTCCTACCACTGGCGAGAGCTGCAACCACAGCCAGAACGAAAGCAATCGATATGAATTTCATTTTGTATTAGTTTTAGATTGACTCTTGTGTGATTCTGACGTTCAACTGATGTCGTTGTCTCGCTAGAGGAGCGCTTTTATACCCCATTTCTTATCAACTTATTTTTTTTGCATTTATTGTGGGGAAACCGCATCGACTTACATATATTACTGGAATTGCCCTCTGAGAATTCCCCAATACGCTTTTCTGACAGATAACTTAAGCCAGTCCACTCTATCGGATTATCACTTGGCTTTAATTATTGAAATCAAAACTGGAATTGAGGTGAGAGTGTAGTACTATTATACGACTGACAATACTATATAGATGTATATATATATACATTCATATACTGACTAGTCTGTGACGTCGTTTTTTATTATTGATTGAGAGACAAGCGTGTTGTTGCCTTTAGCAGAAGTTTGTTGTTCTATTGCTCAGAGAACTGGTTTTGATGGCATTGGCTAGGCTAATTGTTTTTTTTAGGGGATTTAAGCACTATATTACACTAGTTAAAGCTTCTGGGAATACGAGTTTATTGGCGTTTAGTAAAAACATTCTTAGAAATATTTAATCTGCACTGGAATTCTATCATATTGTCATTATCTAAGGAAAATATCAAGTGAAAATATGCCATAAAACTAATTTCTATGGGATTTTTAGCATTATGTTAAAACATATTAAAGTTTTAATTATTTCAACATTTCAAACCTATAGATGGGGAAAAAAATAAATCATTGACCAAGAGGTTTTTGTTTCCCTTCCAACTTTAAACTAAAACATTTTCAACTAAAGTACTAAAGTAAAATATATTTTCTTACTCTGTAACTCTGTTTATTTTATTAATAATTATATTACAAAGGTTTTGTTTTGATCCAATTTATGAAAAGTACCTCTAGTGTATGACTATTATCAATTTACAGGCAGACTTACTGAAATTTGCTTGCTTTCTGACCAAGCGAGTTTTCACTGTGTTGTTTGGTTTCCATAGTATTAATTCAAAAGTGATAAGGATTTAATCTTGATTAAATGTATTTATTGAAATCTTTTTTGTTATTAATTTCATGTCAAAGTCCCTTATTACTTTTCCAGTAGAAATCTGTAAATAATACTTGGAGAATAACCTAAACTCTTTAAGTTAAGCCAAATCTGAAAGAGTTTTAATGAAATCTGTCACTCAAACCGATTTTCAAATTCAAATTTATTTTTTTGGGTTTAAAAAATCCGCTAGTAAAGGAGCATCCTCTGGCAATGTTTAGATTTTAAACCGTATAAATGATTTGTATTTCATTTAAACGAAAGAGATTTGTGTTTTGGTTATCCTTAGGATACTTAGAAAATCAGTGCCAAGGTAAAAGCAACATAGTGTAAATGAAAATCTAACAGAAAAGTACGGCAAAAGGGAATTGGTGTTGAACAAGTGGAAGAAGTGTGTAAGCAAACATAAATCAATTCATCATCAATTCGTTGTTCTATGTTTCATTTTAGATTCCTTGTACTGAGTTCGTTGATTGCAAATCGAATGCTACTACGAGCGTTTTTCAATTTTATCAGCATTTTCCCCCACTTTTCCCCTGCCCCTGCACCTGCTTGTTGCTTGTATCCTTTTCGACTATTCAGCAATAAACGTAATTCGTGAAAATCAAGCGGGAAATGCACGAAAAAATTGAGTAAATCAAATAGGGAAATAGGTAAAGGTGTCTTAAAATGGAATGGGGGAATGATGAATGCAAAAAAAAAGGAATCGAGAAACCCAGATAGATATAAAAAGAAGATAGAAAAAAGTGAAAGAAAGAGAAAGAGAGAGAATGAAAGAAAAAACATTACCAACATTTCCAAATCAGGAAGAGTGCCTTGCCTGAGGGCGTGTCAGTGGTGTTAGCGCACTTCCATTTTATACCAAATTTTGTTTTTGTATTATATATACTTTTTAAATCTTGTCTTTTTGTTGTTGTTGTTGTTGTTGTTATTAGGACAAGGACACGCATAGCTCAACGAATTTTCCACGCTTTCCCATTTGTACATTTCAAATGCATTTCTTGCTGATTTTTTCTTTCCTTTTCGTGAAACTTTTTGTTTGCTATTGTAGAAGCATTCTTGAAGAGTTTTTAATTTGATTTTATTCTCGTCAATTCTTAATGCAATTTATGTGCATACAAATGAGAGTCAGTATACACCAAAAACCTCCCCACTTCTCAAGGGGGACACGGGTGGGTTTTTAACCGAAAGTTTGCCAACTTACTTCAAATTCATAAAGCGAATGAGGGGCTATTCAAATATGGTTAAAAGTGTTTCATTATTTTGGGATATTTATAACGTTTTGTGAACAACTTCCCATTCATTCAGGCCATTAACATAAAATATTCATTAAAAACGGCTCTAAACTTGGCGATTATGTGAAGCTGTTGATTAAAAAAATTAAACGAACTAAGAGCTTAAACAAACTGCAAATTAGATCTCAGTTAATGCATATTCTAATTATAATTTTAGAACAACAAACATGACTAAAGTACATACATACATAGATAGAGATAGTTTCCACAATTTGTTGCAACTAATTTAAATGGATTTGAAATGCGGCAAAATTTTACAATTTATTCTTTAATCCTAAAAGTAGGCTATACAAAGTAGGCCTCTCAACAATAGGAAATGTGTAAATATACATGTATGAACCATATATGTATGTATATATATATACATATTTTCCAGGTTTCAAACTATGACTAGATCCCTTCGTCTATGACCCGATAATGACATAATTCTTTCTATTGTCTTTGCCGCAGACTATCTAGCTATTGCGTAAATTAACTTTTTAAATCATTTACATAAGACAAAGGACTTTAAGGTGGAAAGTAAATTTATTATGTTTTAAGAACCAAAAAATTTATTATCTTGCCCAATTTTTTAGTGGATATCATTTGATTAGAAATCATCGCAATATGAAATATAAATTGTATGCAATTCCTGAAAAATGCGAGTTCTAAGCTTGACGCTTCAATTCTGATTGATCGTTGTCCTTTAGTCTTCGCAAGATCCTTTTATTCTTCTGTTACATTTGGTTGCTGAGGCTGTGAGGTGTTAAGGCTATATCACGCTTTCTCTCAGGATTGCAAATGCAAAATTCTTCAACTTCTTATTTATTAAATCTCTAAAAATATTGTCAAAAGTATTTATTTTGTGGGGACTGAGAAATTTATATATCGTAGCTTATGCGGTTCATAAGGCGAGTCTGGAATGATTTTGTTATAAACTGCACCGCATTAAGTTAGCGATTTTGAGTAATTAAATTCGGTTCGGTTTGAGTAATTGAATTCGGTTCGATTCTGGTCAAACTAAGAGCTATGAAATTTGATATATACATTTGAGGGTTTTCAACACAAAAAAGATGTTTTAATTTTATATAATGTTCTTTGCTTTTAGGGATCGTCATAATCCTTCACTTTCATTTCTCTTATCAAAATAATTTCTACAAAAATTACGATTGAGGTTTAATCCATGCCTTTCATATTAATGAGCAAATCTAAATAAATCTCCAATGGCAATGACCCGCAATCATATAATGCCGAAATGTGCCGTAATCTATATACTGCGACACCTGATTTTGCCTCTCTTCCACTTTCTATGTGAGCTATATTTTGAAATTCAAAAAGAATAATCAATGAAAACGGCAACCGACTGGCGATCCAACAATGAACTGAACAAAGATCCAAATGATAGGCGCTCGGAGGAGCCAGTCTGGGGAATCTGGGCAATAAAATTTGTGCAATAAAAAAGATTGTTTGTCAATTGCGAAAAAAACATGTTTTTATTTTAAAACAAGTTTATATGTTAATTAAATCAATTTTAATTTGTTTGTTTTAAGTTTGCTCATTTATAAATTAATTTGTTTTTCTTTTGAATTACGTTTTAAAAAAACTATTTCAGTTATTATCCAAATTATCAAGAATTTTGTATATAGTAACGATATTTATAATTCTCTAATTGTCCATTAGCTAAAATATCAAAAGAATAAATAATTTGCCTTGAAAGAATTAGTAATCGAAAACTTGGCAAAAATACCTATCAAAATGATTATGAATTATGAATACATATATATATATATATATATATATATATATATATATATATATATATAAAATATATGTCTCTTAACTCTTAAATCAAGTTACATACAGATACAAAAATTGGCAGATTGACAATAAAGTTAATTAATTTACTGCTTGCCAAAAAGGACAAAAGAGAAGTCAGGTCGAGAGGATAAAAGCCAAGTGCTGTTCGGTTTCCCTTCATTTCCTTTTGGCCTTTCTTTGGTATACAGTAAATTAAATTTCCAGTTAATAATACGTGTGGCCGATCCAAAAGACCGAAAATTGTTATTCGACTTGTTGAAAATTCTACACGTCGACTCGTCAAATTTCTGCCCAACTAAATATGCAAATCACGAACAAAGACTTTGGTAAACGTAAAATTCGATTATAAAATATTAATAGATGAATTTCAATTCAAATTGCCAACGACAATATACACACACACACACTTAGAAATAAATAAATAAATAAATATATACACACACAGATGAGTTTCTATGTGTGTGGAGTCGTAAATCAAAGTTGCTTCCAGCCTGTGCTAATGTCTCAATTTTGGAGAGGAAAATGCTTAGGAAATTTCACCAATGCGAAATTGTTGTCAATTTTCACACCACAAAATTTATGCTAATTTAGATGTAACCTTTGAACTGGGCGAATATCACTAGATGGTTTAGTAGGGTTGAATCTACTATATCTATCTATTACTATTATCCCCAAAGGATTCACATACACCCACACACATACACACATTAGTACACACAGTGGTTGGGCTATATTAGTGGGTAAAATTCAAACTCAGCCTGGGCGCCATTTTGTGTAACAACTGCAAATCAATGTCCTGACATGTGAAAAATGGCAATGGAGGAGCTTTTTGTTGTATGTCTATTATAATATTGCCATATTATTTTATGCATGCAACTGTGTCTGTTCCACACACCCACACCCACACCCACACACATACCCACACATTCGGTCACATTTTGTGATTGTGTCTGCATTTTCGTAATCAACCTCATGATAAATCGTTTGCGCAAAATTTATTGAGTTTTTGCATGACATTGCCAAAGCGACATCAGCAGCAGCTGCAACAATCCATAATAAGGTTGGACGATATGGGGATTTTTCTTCTTCCCCTTTCTTTCCCTCTCTCTAAACACCATTCCTTTTTGGAATTGTGTGTCGCATATGATTGCTGTTCCTCTCCCCTCTTTAATCTTTATTACTCCCTTTTGATTCTACTACTCTTCGTTTGATTTTCGATTCGCAACCATATTCGTGCACTTAATTTACTCAATTTACAAATTATGTTATAAAATTAGTTTATTGACATCATCGTATCGAATCGAACAGTTAGTCAACTAATAGAACAAAGTGAAGTAGTACATAACCTAGGAAAATCTAAATAATAGCTTTGAATTAATATATGTAAAGATAGTTAACCATTGTTCAAAAACAGTTATAAGTAAAAAATTAAAGCCTCTACTATCTATTTTTGTATATCCCCATCTAACTCTGACTCACGGACTGTATTCCTTTCTGTCGAGAGAGAAAGAGAGAGAGAAAGAGAGTGATTCTTGACTGTTGAGTAGAGTTGTCAGTTTTAAAATTTCACGTGACGACGTCAAAGAAGAAAATAAATAAAATAAATAAGCTAAATCTTATTTTCATTCCGCTATAATTTTACAGTTGTGGTTCGGTCTCAAGAATGCTACAAGACATGGAATTAGTAAAATTATAGAATGAATCTCTGAGAGAATATGGACGTATGTATGTAGTATGTATACATGGATATACTGTTTTCTATGTATGTACTTGGCACCTAACTGTTGTAAACTTTTAGGAATAATGGAATTTTCTTATCGGACTACTTTCCAACTTAAACTTTTTTGCAAGATCTGTCGTTCTCTAGATCTGGATTCTGTACTAAGCTTGCTCTTCTTTAAGACTTTCCATTTCCAGTTTCAAATATGCTAAACACTTTAGAATAAAGATAAATGCTTAACTCTTAAAACAGCTTAAAGGCTAAAGGCAGTTGCAATAGTTAACAATAAACAATTTATCCAAAGTGCACTTTTGATGAAAAATTTGACGACTAATGGAAAATGGATTATTAGACTATAGCAAATAGAAATCGTTAAAATCTTTTAACGATTTTCATTTAAACAAAAATGGAAATTTTCCAAAAAAAATTTAAGAACATTTTGTTTGCTTACAATTGAACAAAAGCCATTAGAGAAAGAATCTATTCCTGTAATTCAATTGAAATTGAATTTTTGCATTATATGTGTGTGCGTGTGTTCCTGTTTTAACTGTGTGTGTGCTTTATTTGGTGTGCCCAATACAACTTATGCTTATCATGTTTGCCCAGCTGTTGCCCTTTGAAGTGAAAAGAACATAAACAAATTTACCAAAATCTTTACATATCTGTGTACTAGAATTTGTGGAGAATTTAAGTCTAACCACAAAACCATGAATGCAACCTAGATTCCTTCCTTCCCACCCCCGTTCCCCATTGAAAATGTGTATGCATAAAATTGATGACCGAATGGTCAAAAAGTAATGAAAGGATATTGCCGGTTCAATGCCTTTTGACTCTCTCTTTGTCTCCATATCTCTATCTATCCCTCTCTGGTCCGGTCTTTATTACTGTGTCCATCCTTTAGAATTTATTTGCTCGATTTTGGCAATTTGTTGTTGTTGTTAAGAAAAGCATTTTCAAATGATTGATGAGTATGCCATTGAATTTGAATAAAAGTGCATTTTTTAATTGAGTCGACAAAATTGAAATCAATTTCCAAAGATGAACACTATTGGTTCTTGCACATACATACATATATGTATGTAAAATTGTATATGTACATATGTGTACATGCATTTAGTATTCAAATTGTGCACTTTGCCCGATTGCCATTAAAAACCATTAAACATGCTTTAACACTCTTTGTCTATTTGTTTTTTTATTTTGCCATTTTATTGCGTTTTATTCTTTGCTCATTTTCTTATTTTCATTCACTTTTGGTTTTGAATATTTTAGCATGCAAATGAAGCAACTAGCGAATATATTTGTAATATTTTTATTGAATAATGTTTTTAGACATTGTGCAACACTATTTTAATATGAACTAGTTCGTAAGCAAATTACCATAAGACTTCAAGATACATATATAAAGTTAAAGTGTTGATTATTATTTAGACACAAGCTAAAACTGATGAAAAAGTTTTTAACAGATTTTTTAAATCCTAAATTCATTTGTGAAACATCTGCTTTCAGTTCGAACTAGTTCTTAGTTTAGTTCTATCCTTACTTGTTGTTCTAGTTATCATCAAGTTTGGTTTTCATTTCCAATTAGAATAACTCTTATTAATTGGTAAATTTTTGTAAACTTTGCAATGTTGGTTTTGCATTTAGAAAACAATTTCTTACATAGTTGCTTACAGTCTGTTTTGACATTATTTCAAAGTAATTTGTAAGCAGTTTCTGAAATGTTTCTTATCATTTTACGTTTGGAAAGTAGAATTTTATATTTGGAATTCATAAAGCGTTGCATCAGTTTGTCCTTGTGATTCTGAGCAATCACCATGCACAAAAACCCATGTCCGAAAATGTTTTGACATAAAGCTTAAACCCATTACCAAGAATTGTTTGCTTCCATTCCCATCACCCCAAGCCCCTTAAAAACGATGTCCATAATCCATAAACACACTTGAAACAAGAGGCAGATGGAGACAAAAACTGTTTGGCCACTCCAAATGTGATGCTCCTTAATAAAGTAGGAAATTATGACTAGGACCCTTGAGATACGAGTACATTTGTACATACATATGCATATATATTAGTAGTAGTATGTGGGTTATCAAACTAAAACTTGACTTGGTCCTCTGTCCTGGGTGTGTGTGACGTGAGTGTGTGTGTGTATGTGTGTGTGGCCACTCTGCTGTTGGTTGACAAAAATTATTTTTGAAATATTGCATAGTAGACAATATAGAGACTGGCTATTTGTCAGTCTGTCCATCTGTCTGACTAGTTGTCCAACTCTCTGTCTGACTGACTGAAAACTATTAGCTTCACATGTCTACAAATGGGGAGCAAAAAAGTGGACATGGTTGGAGATGGGAGTTTGAATTTAAATGGGTATGGGGTGAAGAGGTACAAGGTGATTCATTTTGGGGCATTGTTGAGAGCCCAACTGAAGTTGTGTGGCCTGAACAAGTTTTTCGGATTCGCAGTTGAATGAACTGACCTCCAACTGACAAACGGGCCAACACCGAAAGCAGTCAGGAAATGAAACAAAAGCAACAAGGCAGCAAAATACTCCGGACATGTTACACCATCATCCGCATCATCATCATCGTGATCATTGGATTGGCATCCACGTTCCCATTCGGTTTATGGTATGTTCATGTCGCGCGAATTTGTCTCTCAAATGTTTTCGAAGCGCAAAAACAGCGTCCATCTTGTTTTTGCCCTGTTTTTCTTTTTTTTTTTTTTTGGTAGTTGCTGGCCCAAATATTTTTGCCATTGTCAAAGAACCATTTACACGGTGAACACGCACAGCAAATACAATGGAAAATATTTGCTATTGCCTTTCTGGTTGCTTTCATTTTGCTAATCAGTTTGGCCTTTTCCCATAGAATGGCCAAACAATTCAAAAGGAGATATATACAACTTTAAAGCGTAGCATACTTTTGGGCGTGCCTCTGTTAAAATGCCATAAATTAATATTTAGTATCATAGTGGTGCATGTCGACATCTAAATCTGACTGATTTATTGGCAATATTTATAGATTTAATGGACCGTTTTTCTTTAGCTGGTTTGCGGATTTTAGTTTGCTAAAGCTAATGAGATTTTGACTCTCATATGTCATTGATTAATGATAAATTTTAATGGTGACCACGAATCTTTGTTTTAAATTTCACATGAATTGCCATTAGCAGAAAACACAATGGCTTGAAGATTATAAATTATTATATTATTTCATAAATTTAAATGGTTTATTCTACATTATTTTGGTCAACTTAGGCTGATATAAAGATTTCATTTCTTAGACAAGATATAGATGCAGGCTTAATCAAATGTAATCAGTGAATTTGATATTGTAGCAGAGTTATAAAGTTTTTGGGCTCGTAAAACTGGGTTTCTATCACATTTTTAGATCCGACGAGAGCTTTTAACGGATGCGACCAAAAGATAAACAAAAATGGCGTCAAAAATATAAAAAAATATAAATAAATATATCTATAAATACACACAAACAAACGTATTGTGTATCTATGTATGTGTGTGTGTGTGAGTGTATATACACGGGTTGTGCGAAAATACAAAATATTTTTGCCTTATTAAAATTCCATGCAAATGCGCTTATGCGCCCCCATTCTATGCTCGCCGAATTCCTGATCATGTGGTTATATTCGGGGTTGAGTTTGCGGCAACAATTGTATCTCAACAAAAAAGGGAAATTCTATCTGGGGAAAAAATAAAAAGATATAAAAAGCTACCATTTTCATATGTAGAGACAGTAAAGGAATACTGTAGAGGGGGGCACTCGCCAGACAAGTAGAAGAAGGACTTCTGGGCACAAGGGCAACAATTGCCAGTGGGTTGGTCCTTCGCGTCTGAAATGCTCGCGCGTGTTAAGCATATTTAGTTCATTTATTTCAAATTAGATTTTTAAACGACACAAGGACAAGCAAACATGAGGCAGGGAGGCACAACCAACAAGGAGTGGAGACTCGTTCTCGTTGCTGATAAGAAGGACGTTTTTGTTTTGTTTTTTTATTTTTTTTTTTTAGTTTTTGAGCTGATGACTAGTGCTCATTTGGGCTTTGCATACATTTTGAAATTATGTACAGTATTTAAATTTCCTTTTTTCCATTTGCTGATTAAAACAAGGACCATGCCAGGGGTGTTTCCGCTATAGTTTTTGCACTCACAATTCGAAAAAGGGTTAAAATATGTGAAAGTGCGCTTAAATTCTACAAAATTGTTTGATGTGTTTTGTTTTGGCCCTCTCGTTTTGTTGGGCGTGCTTCTATGGTTCATTAAGTTATTTTGTATAAAACGAGAAACCCGTGCGTGTTGTATGTGAGAGAGTGTATGTGAGAGTCTCTGTCAATATATGTGGGGGCGTTGTCCTTAAAAAGTAAGGGTGTAAGCGGAATTATACGAGATGAAAAAAAAAATATTGTCTTGGGGGTTGAACCATTGACCATTAGCTTAAAGCTAATTATTAGACAAAGATATTGTTGAATAACAAAAATGTTATCAATCTTTCGATTAATAAGTGCATGAAGAGTTTAACGAAACGCTTGTTAATCGAGTAATCAATACAAGGATAATCAAATACCAAGTCAATACTTTTTGAATTTTTTGTTTTTCTTATTGTGTCCTTTCCAAAGAATGATTAATGAACTTTAAAGAGTTATGTGCATTTTCGAAATTTGGGATTATATTTCTAGCAATATGCAGGTACATTTTATTGCAACCACATTCCACCTGGCAGCAGCTACTCTAAAAACTGCTGCAACATTTCTGCGGCACATGAAACTTGCAATATAAAAAACAACATTTTTTTTTTCGCTTTGATTCAAGTGTTTCATTTGCATCGCCTTTTTCTGACAAACTGTGTATGTGTGACTGAGTGTGTTTGTGTGTGTGCCGGCTTTTCCCGACTTTGCTTTTCCTTCCATCGAAATGAGCAGCATGTGTTGTGGCTATGCTTTAATTTTACAACAAATGTTTTTTCTTTTTTTTCCACTTTTTTATACCCTGTATCCATAGGGTAAAAGGGTATATTAAAGTCGCCTAAATGTATGTAACAGGCAGAGTTATATTAAAGGTATTTTATTTGGCACATCCAATAATATGGCCAAAAGGTATCAGCTGTCCAAATTTTGTTAAAATCGGACAAGAAATATCGGAGATATTTCTATATACATTTTGTACTGAAATGCCCAGTGCGACATTGCGTAGTAAGTGTGAGCGAGATAGCATGCGTTCGTAGCTGCTGCTTGTGAGAAAAATTTTAGTTTGAATTAATGGCGAATTCGAAGGAGTTTGGTTTTATAAAGTTCCTCTACTTGGTACAGGGTATACTCAAAGTCGGCAGGGACGACTTGCTTGCTTCATTCTGTTTTTTTTCCTATGGCTACTTGAGTTTTGGTGTTGCCAAAGTTGGGAAAAAAAATGTTTCGCATTTTCTTTTTTGTTGCTGTTTTGTTTCTTTCGCTCTGTTGGCCTTTTACGAAATCAGCCAAAAGTCGTTGAACGTTGGACCAAAATGGCGCAGGCTCGTCGACATTTATGCGACACAGGACGCAGGATGCAGGGCAAAGGCCGAAGAAGGTTGGAAAATGAAACAAGCTAACAACAGCAGCAAGAACAACAACAACAGAAACAAGAACAAAAAGAGAAAGAAAAACCCGAACGCAAAGCGGGATGGCAAGCATCAGAGAGGAGGCAGCTGTCAAATATTAGTTCTTGTTAGTTGTGTGTGTGTATGAGAATGGGTCCTGGGTGTGTGTACATGTTGTGACCAACATTGTTGGTCAACACACTCCAACAGTCCGCTCCATGTTCTCCATCATCCCCATTCTTTTTAACATACATACATACTACTCCCCACTTACCCTATCCCTGTCCTCGTCCGATTGTTCTGTAAGTTTTCTCCTCTTTCTCTTGTTTCTTTTTTTTTTTTTTTGAGCTTTTGCCTTTTTCCCGCACTTGTTATAATTGTGTTTGCGTTTTTCAGTTTTAACCTCTGCCTTCCCCCTCTTTGTACCTCTACATTCTTTCTCCCCCTTCCCCCCTCTACCCATTGTTTGTCTTTTGTGGTCCTCCTCTTACTTGTTGGGCAATGTCATAAAATTTTTGCTTGTTCAGCAGCATTCTTCTTTCGCTTACTTTGCTCTTTGCTCTTTCCCATTCGTCCATCCGTTCATCCATTCTGTCCGTCTTTCCATCCGCTTTGTTCTGGGACATCTCCTGGTATATTCAGTTTTGCGGTGCTTATGTACCTTTGCCCAGTTCACTTTGCTAGATTGAACACAAAAGTACAGACAATGTGGAATATTTGCTACTGCGTATAGATGGACATGTGTATGATTGGCAATTCGCCGGGATGAGCAGGTCATGTTTATCTCCTACAATCTGTTGAATGCATTAGAAATGGGTGTGGTCGATCGGCGTTTCTTTCAATAATACATAGTCCTTTAGTTTAATAATACATTGTCTTTGAAAGGAATCGGTTAAGCATTTGATAAAAATTTTCTTACATGAAGTTTGATCTGATCTAACTTGGATGTGAAACGAATCAGCTATGTTATTTGATAATCCTTATTGTTTTTGCTGTAATATTGTTAATCGCTTTTTTAGTTGAGTTCCCTGTTAGGTTGTTATACACTTTTGTATTTCAATATTTAAAGTTTTTATTAATTCGAGGTTTCAATCGTCCTTAAAGCTTAACATCTGCTTATAAACATTTTACCCCTTCAACGTGATATATGGCCTAAACTTTGTTCCATCACAGAGTTGATGCCCGTCGGCAAGCCATTAAATAAATTGAAAAAAATTGCAAAAAAAAGAAAATAAAATAAATTGAATGACCCCAAACCTGAGGCATTGAAATGGTTGGGAATCTCTCCTGGGTTGAGTTGACTTTCACCTTGCGTACGGGGTACTCAAGCCATGGACACAAAATAGCCACAAAAGCTAAATTTCCAAATGTAAAATATCACACAAACATTCAGTAGATCGACTGGCACTCTCGTTTTATGCAAATCTGACTGCACACCTGCAGTGTCCAGTTGCAAGTTTTATGTTTCATTTTAGAATTTCATTAGAGTTTTCTACTTGAATCCAGATACCCATACAAACGGAGGGTCTGAGAGAGAGCGAGAGAGAGTTGTAGACCTTAGGTCTGGGTTGTGGCCTGGGCCATTTATCAAACTGAGGGCAACACTGGACCAAAAGTTAGCCCAACTAACCTGGTTTGGGGGAAGTCGCTTCATTGCTCTTAGCCCCCTCTGAATGCATTAGCAATAACTCTCATTATGCCGCAGAGTCTGGCGACCCATTCAATCACGCTATCGCGCCCCAACATTTCGTTTTTTTTTTTTCCTCATTTTTTGCCTCAACCCCCAGTAAACCGACAAATTGCAAATACGAACAAGGATTTTCAATGCGAAAATTCCCTAAGACTAGAGATGGGATCGTTATAAGTGAGTCACGAACTATAAATATTTCACGATTGTAATTACAAAAACAAAAATTCAGTAATCGATAACAAAATGTTGAGTCCACAAGTCGACAAAATTAAAAAATATAGTAAATCGTTCAATGGGAACAACTGAAACTGGGTTGAATAGAACTTGTTGAGGTTTTGTAACAGATTTCATTATACATCCTAACATTTTGTGTTCAAGCTGACGTTTACACTAAAATATTCCTAATGATTTCACGAACCAGCGTGTCACGATGTCATCTTTAGATTCTCCAACTAGCAGTTGGAAACCAAAAAGCAACCTCAACTTTTACCATATCTAGTTCATATCAGTGCATGCTGGGAATTGGATTGTGTGTCTAAGAGAAAAGGAGAGGGGCGGACCGAGAGGAGCGGGAATGGGAGTGAGTGAATCGTTTTGGGGGAAAGTGCAAAAATTATTCGTGAGCAACAGCAGCCAGGCAAAATGGATAAGTGAACTGGGACTGGATAAAGCAGAGGGCAATGGGCAAAAGAAGACTTCTCGCTGTTGCATTTCGTGATGAATGCGCGCCGGCAAGTCCTCTGACCACCACCTGAGCAGGCTTCCCAGTTTCCGAATGGCATTGGAGTCAGATTAATTTGCCACTGATAGCACTGGCAAAACGAAGCAAAACTTTCCTCCTTTTTTTCTCTCACTTTTTGCTTCAGCTGTGCAAATTTGTGCAGTATCGTCATAGAAAAGTTGAGCAGAATTAGAGGGGTTTGGGAAGGGAGCGGTGTGAAGAGGCTAGCACTGGAGGCCAGGAAATGCTCGCAAATCGCTAATCAAGTTTTGCAATTTTTCAAAAATTCATTCGCTTTCCTCGTCTCCATTTCACTCGCTCTCTATCTTTATCTCTCTCTCTCTCTCTTGTGTCGTAAGCTGGCAAGTGGGTTATCCTGTCAAACTATTTAAAATTGCTGAGCGAATTTGTTTCTTTTTTTTTTTGTTTTGAAGCAAGTTAATTAAGTTTCTTTTTTTTTTTTTGGAAGGTTTTTGCTTTTTTGATGTTTGGACGGGAATTAAATGAATAAAGTCTAATTAAATCTGAATGGTGAATTTTAATGAAGATTGAAGAAAGTATAAATTATAATTAAGTGAAAGGTTTCCGTTTAATTAGGCGCGTTAAAAGAGAAGCAGAATTTACACAATGTTAATAAGGAGAGCCTATTTTTTCCATAAAAGGAAGAGGAAAAAGAGGGAGAGAGAGATATTTGTTATTCCTTTATTTTTATTATTTTACAAATGGCAATGTGATTGTAGACATTATTTTTTATTGGTTAAAGTTGGCTAACGATTTATATGGGATATTTATATGCTGCAGCTTAACTCGCACGCATACAAATAAATAACCATACCCACACACATTCACGCACACACACGCACGCACACATAGAAGACATCTCTTTTAGACTGGCTAAGGATATGCTTCCTTCTCCAACTCCTTGAACTGCTCACTGGTTGGCGGTTGCTGAATTCACACAACATCATTTATATTCAACTTGTTTTCGAAACGTCTGCAGAACTTTCAAGACGACTATTCCGAGCATAGAGCCAGAGTTTGAGGAATACGGAGAAATTTCGAGTGAGAAGGATTCTATACAGACAGACAGAGAGAGAGAGAGAGAGAGAGAGAGAGAGAGAAGAGGGATAGAGAGCTGTGAATTTATGTATTTGTATGGCAGCCATTTTCCTGTTTTTACAGCATTGCGGAACTGGGGGATATGGTGGGTTATGTGGTGGGCCTGCTGCCAGTCTGAGAGTTGCATGTTTCAGCTGAACGCACAAGCAAATGTTGTTGCTCAATCGAAAGTATCAAATTGCCCACAATAACACTTAAATCCAACGTCTAAAGTGGAAGTCAACTAAGTGAGAGCGTGATGGAGAGCAACATGAGTGAACGGGGCCGGGGAGAGACACTTGCGAGGGGGCAAAAAGGAATATACAAGGATAAAGAAGTGGTCGCAAAAGTGAACAAACATAATAAAAATGTTCAGCTCATACCAAAACTCCTGTTTGGCCTTGTCAATACTATTATAGCTCAAATATTATTCAATTCAAAACTACAAATACTTGAAAACAAACATTTTTATACATATATAAATCGAGTTATCAGTAAAATGTACTAAAATTTATTACACAAATGGAAAAGCAAACACTAAAATAGAATAGATATCATCTGACATCAAAAATCTTAAATCGTTAAAATATTCATATTTTTTATTTATTTATTATAATCAATTTTAAATCGGAACTCATTTTAAAGGAGAGGTTTTAAAATGAGATAAAAGTAGTAAATGAGATTTATAAAGTATTAGTATATATAGTAGTAGAATCAAAGTTGAATCAGATGGTTCTTAAAGTTAGAAATTATTAAAATTTGTTAGTTTGAAATAAAATTGATCTAGATTTTAGTAATTAAACATGAAGCTATATAATATTTTATAGTCTTTTAATCTGCTGTTTCATTATCACACAAGAAAAAATAAGAAATTTTCGAAAAGTCTCCCGTACAATCCTCCTCCAATCCTCGCCACCACCCACAAAACCAATAAGTGTCATAAAGTTTACCGAATCGAATTGTTTAGCAAATCTTGGCAACCATCTTGCAGCCAACTTTATTCAATCGCAAATGTTTGCAAAACTCTAGAAATAAAAATGAGAGAAAGAAGCAAAGAACAAAATACAGGTGAATGGAGCAAAGGGGACTGGCACAAAAAGGCAATAGGAAAAACTTTGTTGGCCGCTAAAAATGCCAGCAATTCAATGGACACCAACTGGGCAACAGAAAGTCCTTCCTTGCCATTCCCCTCCTGGTCAACGCAACTGTTGTACAATCGTGTCAAATATTAAAACATGAAATAAATATTAAACAAGCATTCAAAGAGATTGGAAAAGGGAGACATAATATGTAAACATGAACACAATAAGTTGCAAAAGTATATATCAACAAATATATTTCAGTGGCATGAAACACAAGAAAGAGCTAAAGAAACAAAAATCAACCGGAAAAAAGGCACACAAAATGGTTGAGAAAAAAATTTTATCTAATGGCCAAATACAAATACACACATACATACATACATATAGCTAATGTGTACAGAGAGAAAGAGAGAGAAAGTTTAGAAATATATGAACAATTTTGTGGCATCTGGCAACCACAAAAATGAAACAAAGAAATAAAAAACATGTTCATACTGTTGGAAATTCAAACTGAATCTGATTTTAAATGATGAATTTTATGCCGTTAAATATCTTATCAATAAATATCATTAAATATCCCAACACGAAAACAAATTTATATAATAGAAGAGTTAATAATTCTTAAATTTTGAAACAATCAAAATAAAACGACATTTGATTGATTCCTTTTTAATTTGAAAGTTCTAGGAAATTTTTAAATAATTGTCAATAGAAAAATATAAGTTACGTGTTGCACGAGGTGGTCTGTTTACCATTGATTCATGAATTTCATAAAATATGAAAATATAATTTTAAATAATGGTTAAAAGGTAGCTAATTCCTAATAAAAAAAAGAAGCTTTAAATACTTTGTTTACCAGCGATAGAATTCGATTAACTAAAATTAAATAGTTATAGTTACCCATCCATGGAAGAAAACTTATATCAGAGTGTAAATAATGGTCTTTGAATCCTTTGGAAAGTAACAGTCGTTAATAGGTCTGATAGGTATTAGTTGGGGGAATTAATATAACTACATGACAACGTGTCAAATATCTCAAATATTAAATGATTAAGTCCAACTCTTACTTATATTGAAAGAGTGGTCTTTAAAATCAATAAAATCTACTATATTTATATACCATAACTCTGCATATGCTTTAAGCAGTTAGGATTGGGCAATGTACTTAGCCAAATTGGGAGGTGAAAATAATGCAGATTTGTTAAACGAAAAGTCTTACTATTCAAAAAGTTCCACTTGGCGTTTCAATCATTACGGGAATTTCGTGCGATGGCTGCTTTGACTCTTTCAAGGCACTGCAGTGAAGGAAGAAGCCCTAGCGTCAAATCAGCGTGCACGCTGCGCCGCAAAGTATGCAATTTAAAAAATAACGTGAAATATTTTCACAACGCATCGCTGCTCTCTTCACATACACACCCCCACTCAGACACACAAGCACACACACAGATGGTTGGTTGGCCAACTTTAGCTTCGACACGAACTGATTTATAAAGTTTACAAATGCGTGGCAAAAAGCTCGTGACTTGACTTGACTGACGGACTTGGTTTCAGTTCTACGGTTTTTGCTTTTTTTTTCCTTTTTTGTACGGGTTCTAGCTGAAAAACGTTTGCCACTTAACACGTACGCCGCATATTTTGCCACGCCCCCTGTGCCACCGTCCGTTCCCCTTGAGATGCTGCATGACTAAGGCCATAGAATACTTCTTTTTTATTTTCGTTTTTGTTTTGTTTTGCTTTTACAGTAGAAAATTTTTGCTGATTTGGCAGACTCCGCAGAGCGAAATTTAGAAAGTGTGTAAGTGGGAGGGAGATGGAAAGAGAGGGAGAGAGAGCAAAGTTGCTGCCATGTGCTTTGTTTGGCTCTCTGATCCTTGAATAATCAACAACAGGACGAAAAAGAAGGCATACACACACACAGTGAAAAAATGAGTCAGGGCAAAGCTAACGTACGTTGTTCAAATATTAATGTTGACCCTGGACTGCTCGTTAGCTAGCTGAGTGAGTGGCCTGGCCTGGTCGAGATGCTTATGTGCTCCTTGGGGTATGGTTTTCTCATCACCAGGATCATCGGCCTCGCCAGCACCCGACATCTAACTAAGCATCAGCAGCAGCATCGTAATCAGATGGACCACACCCAGGCCTGTGCCAGAAGCGTGAAACAAAACCGAACAAAACACCATTTCAACATTTTCCAGCATTAGGTTAGACCATTAGTGTCATCCATTTTGGACATTGAGCATACTTTGTCCTGGCTATTTTGGGGTTCCAAAGATTATCATGATTACGAGGTAAAATCAAATGTAAATCTTTAGCCACATAACAGGTAATTTAGTTGCGGGCAATTCTTTTGTATTTCTTTTGGGTTTTGCTGGGATGAAAATCTTGTATCTATACCTGCAGATACAAAAGAAATCAGTGGCGAATAGATGAAGTTGTCTTTAATAATTTGAGAGCGAGCTTGGTCTTAAAACTTAATCTGATTTCATAATTTGTTGTCATACTTTGACAAGAAAAATGTTTTAAATTAACCGATTTATAAACCGATGTCAATTCAGATTACTTTTTAGTTTGTGTATATTCTCCCATTTGACTTATCGCCTTTGGATATCGCAGAAAGCTATTATAAAATGGCTAATCAAATTAAAACAGTTTCTATCTCAAATAAGATTTTTTTTAAATTATCTAAATCAATATTCGCATCAATCTTGTTTTCCGTCTGTCTATCAGAAATTTAATAACAATCTTATAACAAATTTCTGGCCAATTTATGAACAATTGATTTCTAATCAATAACCCTTCACTCTTCTCTCATTACAGGTATGTACAAGGCGACAGGGCGTGGCAAAAGGCATTGCACGTTCTATTATATAAATCTATACAAAAGCAATTGAAGCGATTAAATCGAGTAAGAAATTAAATTACTTAGTATGCTGGGTATAAATATAAAAGGCAAAATGGAATACCGGGCCGAGAGAAGGTCTTCAATTTCCTTTTGGGCTAATATGAAATGGCATTGTTACAACTTTAATTAATGGCCATTAAGCAGAAAATGCGATGCCATTTTATGTTTGGGTAGTCTGAATGGCGACGAGTCCTTTCCCTCCGACACACACACACACACAGACATGGCTACAATTTATGCATGCATGCTGTATGGCTTAAATTGAGGAAAATGTGCGTGGATATGCGTGTGTGTGTTTGTGTGAGTGTATATTGTGCCGTAATAAGCAATTTTTAATTTGCAATTACTCGGCTATTGCTTGTGCAGAGTCGTCTGAATGATTTTTAATGGAAACGCACACGAAGCGTTATTCAAACAATTTCCTTAACTCAACGCAGCATTCGCATTGATTTTCTAAAGCCCGCAAAATACCATTCAATGAATTACATTCAAGTTTAATAACTTTAGTTCTCAATTATCTGTTGGTTCGCCTAAGGAAGGTGGAGGTGGTTGGGGGGTCATTAGGGAGCTATGGCAAAATGTTAATCACATTACCGCAAAACGTTATAATGTTTTGGAGGATGCAGTGCGGTTCGCTTCGCTTCGATTCGATTCGGTTTCATTTCTCCCCCATTTTCCCTCTCAAGTAACAATAACAATTATTTTCACCAACACACAAACAAAGACACACATAGGAGCCCATTGAAACAGTAAACCGCAATTTGCCTCTTTGCCTGCATCGTCATCGGGATGCTACTAACTAGTGGAAAATGCAAACACATCAACCATACCGCTCCCTCCCCCACTCTCTTTCCACCAACCCACACACACAGACACATACACATACATTTCGTCGCCAAAGGTCTTGTGGCAAGTGTACGCACAATTTTGGTGCTCACTATTAAATAGAAACAACAATAACAGTAAGAACAGCTACAACATAATCAAAGTCTCAACTAACCAAAAACTCCGCCAACCCCCAGCCCCAAAGGCAAACGTTTGTTACGTGGCAGATATAGAGCGCAAGTGTTTGGGTCGATCGCTCACTGTTCTACAGTAAACACATACATTCATTTGTTCATACATACACACACACATACAATCACAATGTCTGGCATCTCTTTTTCTTTTCTTCTTACCTAATTCTCTCCTAGACGAACATACATTATTCATTTGTTAATTCTTAATTATTAACAACAAGAAACTCACCATACATATTAAAATTTACAAAAATTCTGAATTCTTTCTTAAGTATTCGAGAGCCAATTAGTTATTCTAAAAAAAAAACTAGAAGGATGGGCTAACTTCGGCCACGCCGAAGTTCGGATACCTTTGCAAACTGTCTTTTTCAATTACATTTAAATAACCAGAATCATAAGAAAGTATATAAAGCTAATCATGCCCGTGGCTCCAAGAAAAAAAACTTACAAGTAAAAAAAAATTTTTTTTGGTCCGATTGTTCCTATAGGAGCTATATCATATAGTCGGCCGATTCTGTTAAAACTCAACAGACACATTTTTATATATACCAAACTTACATATACCAAATTTTGAGTGAATCGCTGTTAAAATATCAAAGATTTTCAACTAAAACCAATTTTATGGCCGATCGTTCCTATGGGAGCTATATGATATAGTGCCCCGATTCTGATAAAACTTGCCAGATATGATAAAAAGTATATAAAACTCATAAATACCAAATTTGGTGATAATCGATTTAAAAACAACCAAGTTATAGCACGAAATCCATATTCATGACCGATCGTTCCTATGGGAGCTATATGATATAGTGCCCCGATTCTGATAAAACTTGCCAGATATGATAGAAAGTATATAAAACTCATAAATACCAAATGGTGATAATCGATTTAAAAACAACCAAGTTATAGCACGAAATCCATATTCATGACCGATCGTTCCTATGGGAGCTATATGATATAGTCAACCGATTTTGATAAAACTTGGTAGATATGTTAAGAAGTATATAAATCTCATAAATACCAAATTTGGTGATAATCGATTTAAAAACAACCAAGTTATAGCACGAAATCCATATTCATGACCGATCGTTCCTATGGGAGCTATATGATATAGTCAACCGATTTTGATAAAACTTGGTAGATATGTTAAGAAGTATATAAATCTCACAAATACTTTCGTGATATTTCGTTAGAAAACAACAAAGTTATTGAGGTTAAAGCTTATTCACCGATCGTTCCTATGGGAGCTATATGATATAGTCATCCGATCGGGATGATTCCGAGATATACAATGCCTGCAGCAAAAAGAAGCCTAGGTGCAAAATTTCAGCTCTGTAGCTTTAAGGGTCTCGGAGGAGATTGCGTTGATCCAGACAGACGGACAGGGCTAAATGAACTAAGCTCATCGTGCTGATCAAGAATATATATACTTTATATAGTCGGAGATGCTTCCTTCTATGCGTTGCAAACTTCTGACCAAAATTAATATACCTTTTTTGCAAAGGTATAAAACATGTATATAGAAAATTAATCAAGTCCTCTAAGACTGATTCCGTTGATTCCGCTTCGAAGTAGTTTCAAAGATATTTTTATACTGCTATTAAAAATTATCAAGAAAGAAGTCAACGCAAAAAACATTCGCATATAATTCAGTTAAGCAGTTTAATATTTGAGGATTTTGGCAGCAATTTTAAAAAATAGCCTACCATTTTCATTAAAATTTACGTTACAGGATTTAATTGGATGCGTTATTAAACACGCAATAATTGAATTTTCCTATTTTATTCCTAACAGAGCTGTTTATGAATCCACAGAGTTTCTTGTAACTGATTGTAGTAAATTGTTATCTACAATTTGGTTTGAATAAATTACGAAAAAGTTTCTACTGAGTGGCCATAACCTAAACTATCAATATTATATAAAATTATTAGAACAACTGTTGATATTGATGCGATTCAAGTAAAATGGATAAATGAACATTAAACCGAAAATAAAACTTTCCAAACTTTTGCATCTGTGTAGCTGCTCGTTCCGATTCCCCTAATGTCTGGGTGGGTAGCACAATATGTGTTGTTCCATTCCTATTGCCGTTTTACAAAACAACAAATCGATCGATACAAATTACAATACCAACTTTGGCAGTGGCAACGCCAGTGTCAGCCACAACAGCACTTTGTTCCCCCCCCACCCCCTTTTTTTTTTTGTGGGTGGTGAGTTTTGGGATGCTGATGCTTACACACACATGCTTACATACATACATATGAACATATGTATGTACAATGGTCGTTGCCAAATAGGGGTTGGTTTATCCCTAACCCACAATTTAACTCCACTTCCAGTTCCAATTTCCAGAACCAAAGACAGAGGCAGAGCCAAAGCCATGCCCAACCCCCTGGTGCATAGTTCCGCATTGATGACGTTGATTCTCTCTACTTTCCTTTGCTGTCTCTGTTTCTCTACATCCACTTCAATCATAACTGTGTTCAATTGTTGTTTTTATTAACGCATTTCTTTCACCTTTGCCACAGTAAAACAAAAGAGAGCCAGAGAGAGAGAAAGATAGAAAACTATAGGGAAGAGGAAAGATAAAGAGAGAAGGGATATTTTCTTATTCCTTTGTTGTTCCTTGGTTTTATTTGCCTTACTTCTTTCTTTTTTTTTTTTTGGGTTTGATGGCTTCACCCGGACACAACCGTTACATGTGCTTATTTTGTGGATTCCTTTTTTGCTTTTCGTTCATGATTTTCCGCATGAACGGCAATCTGTGTACAAGTATATGTGTGTTAGTAAGAGATAGAGAAATATACAAAAAGAGAGAGATAGAGAGAAAGAGAATGAGAACTCCTTCAACAATTGCGCATAATATAAATTAATAATGCAACAATTGCATTTTGTTATGCCCTACCCGTCTCTCTCTCTCTCTGCTTCTCTTTCTCTCTGTTTTCTTTGTGTTGCTCTTGGTTGATTTCATTAAATATTTTTGTTGCCCCGTCCGCTGTTATCAGGTTTTCTTTCTTTTTTTATTTTGTGAGACATTTATTACGCCTCATCCCTTTCACCTTTTATGAGGCTTACGCCAGAAGCCATAGACATGTGGACATGAAAATGATGTCCCCATAACCATTAAATGTGATCTGAGTGTGTATGGGTGTGCTGGTGTGCGTGTGTGTCTGTGTTTGGTGTCCATTAAATGCATTTGGCATACCAAACAAGTATCCTTCCAAGAATTTTACGATCCTGTAACAGCAGAAGGAGCATGTTGTGAATGTATTTTTAATATCTTTCTTCATCTGTTACAATTAATTGGGATGCTAATTGCAATGACTAATTCTCCAGTCCAATTTAAAATTCTCTTCCCCGTTAATTGAAAGGTGCAAAGTATTTTCATTTAACTCACGTAAAATGATATTTTAAGCTCTCATGTACTATCAGAAAGCATATTGTATTAATTGAATCTATTGCTTATAAAAGATTTTTGTGTTATAATATTGAAATATTTAGTCGAAGATTTAATTACTTTTTTATACTATCTTGTGGAATATCGTACCCTTGGGGTCCAAGAATAATTTGACACTGAGTACAAAATTCAAAAGTAGTTTTTAAATAAATTCTACAGAGAGAATAATTAAATCTTGTTTAACTCCTAAACGGATTTAAAATTCTTATATAGACAACCAATTCCTGTGAGCTTTTGGCTCTGGTTATTGTTTAGTATTAAATAATACATTTTTTCTTTTGGCTTGCTGATTTGTTTGGGGACTATCAGAAAGCCCTTCGCTAAGCAAAAACTACAATGTAATGGGCCAAATAGAAGCCAAACAACAACAAAGACAACTTCAATGCGGCCACGCCTCACAATATCAATATTAATTAGTGTGTATTACGTGATTACTTTTGGTCAGTGTTCTGCTGCTGCTCTTCCTCCTCCTCTTCTTCCTCCTCCTCCTCCTCCTCCTGGCCAGGCATTTCCCTACTGTAATTTAGCGCGATTCGTCAGCACGAAGCCTCCTGCGGAATGAGGCTCATAATTGTTTTCGATTTTCCAAATTTGCTTCACGAATAGGGGACTTGCAAAGGGGGTAAGGGGAGGACGATGGCCTAAATCAACTAACCCGCTCAGGCCAGATTAACAAAGTGATTGGCAACGACATTAACATTTTCATCAGCCTCTGGCTGACTTAAATACTATGAGAGAGATTGGTATGGGCGGAGAATGGGCAAGGCAATGAGAAAGGGGGGGAGGTGGAAATGACCGAGTGCTAGAGTTGACGTTGTAATCCATCATCATTCCATGTGGGGGAAAGGGCTTTGAATTTTTATGATTATTATGTATTTGTGCGTTTGAAGGGCGGCCGGGAACAATGGACGAGTGGAAGTGAAACTGGAGCTAGAGCAGGAACTGAATAGGTATGGAGGGGTTTACTATCAACGATTCCGCCATGTTAACCATTTATCGCAACTCATGGCGCACGTTTCTCATTAGTGTGGACGGAGTTCCTTATCCGTTCCTATGGTTAACTGGACAATGGAATTACAAAGTAAATGAAAATCGTTTTTTAAAGGAAGACTCTCCACAATTTAAACAAAGAATCAATTTATGTTGAATTTTAATAAATTTAAAAGCCTAATGACACAAATAGGTATATATAGTCTGTCTTGTTCTAAAATCATATTGCCGTCTTCAGCTGAAAAAATTGTACTTACAAGTTGAAAGTTTGAAATGGATGTAATTCGTAGAATGAAATTTTTTAGTTCTTTTCACCATAATATGCCGTATCTGTTTCCACAAGCCGCGAAACTCTTGTTCATCCCATTGTTGTGTCATGTCTTTCTTTCCCTTAGCTTGGTGGCAAAGTGGCGATAATCATGACTGACTTTTACAAAAACAACTTTCCCTCTCAGACTTCAGACTCTTGGCTCTACACTCTCCACTGCTAGCCCCCTTTCTGGCAACACGTTTTATTCTGCTTGCCGCAGATTTCTATCACTGTCATGGCTGTTGTCGCTGCCGCTGTCGTTCTTGTTAACGTTGGCGTTTGGGTTTGCGCCGTCGCGGCTGCCGCTGCCATTGTCAGACTCATCGATACACAAGTAGAAGCCTTCCAACAACGCGCATTGAGGTTCGCCCGTCGAGAATCTTCCTGTGGCTGTTTTTCCTTTGGATTAACATCAGCGTCAGTGCCAGCGCTTTCCCCAACCAGGACGCCTTTTTTTAATGATACACAATTAGTGCGATGATAAATGGTCTGTCAAATGCAGCATCAATGGCTGATACAACAGCACTAACAGCACCAAGAGCAACATCAACATCAGCATCGGCAGGGAGTACATGTCCTTCTGTTCACTTTTTTTCTCCTACCATTTGTATTTTTTTGCCTTTTTTGTAGTTTGACTCTTTCCTACTTAGCCATCAGAGTCCACTATTGATATCTTCAGTTTTGCAGTTAAAGTGAAATATCTACGTCAGAGATGTAGTCTCTGGAACAAAAACTAATGATGGCTGCCTCCAAGATATCGGATATTAATTGTTACAAATACCAAGACGTTGCACTAAGAACTTCAGCTTCCGTTTCGTCTACGGCGACGAAATCAATTAAAATGACTGAAATAAATTGTAAAGACACAGCATAAAGGCACTAGAACGGTCCTCCTTCATGATGAAGACCAAGCGTTGAGAAACTACATATTTCTGATTAGCGTTGTCGTTGTCGGATGTAGGAAAGACCCTATGAAACCATTGTCCATTGTGAGGTAGGGAATAAAATATGGTATACGATACAGAAAATTCTATCTATTCATATACGAGTAATATATTGACTTGTTAAAGTCAAAATAAATATGTCTAAATAAGCAAACAGCTTCATGTTGAAACATAATTCCCTTCGGCTTTAATTGGAAGAAAAGGACTTGTACAGAGAACACATCAAGCAAACGAAATATTACCGAATTGTCTGTATTGAGTTGGAACCGAATGTCTTGAAAGTTACTTTAAGTAGCCGGTTGAATATAATCAAAGAGACTGGGTAAATAGCATTAAATGGGTTTGTTTTGCCAGCCAATCCATTTTGCATTCAATCGAATGCAAATATAATAGCATTGTGCATATAACTGTGAATTATCGGTTGCCAAATCTGTTTGTCCCATCGATACAGATAAACGTGGCAAAGTAAATGCCGCTCGTCTTGCAATGCAATTGCATTATTCGTAGTATGGAATTGTCGTGAAACGATGGGGTAGGAGGAGAATAATAGTCGATAGGCCTAACCTCGTTTGCATGACCATGACTATCGCAATCGCAGCGGTTTTTGAGTATATGGATTGCGTTCATCGTGTAAACTACCCACCCGCATTGTTACTTCCATTTGATGGCCTTTTAACTAGCGGGGGGTTGGTTGGTTGTTAACTCTTCCCCTGAAAGCCGTCAAGCATTTAACATTTTCAACTTTATTATAAGTTTTTGTGGTTAAATTCGATTCGGATGTTATCAGAGCCGCAGAGAGCGGTCAATATGACCCATTACTTGGCGCTCTTTAAGTATCTAGTGGAACTGATAGAAAAAAATTTAATTATTTTATTTTCGAATCTTTATTCTTTGTGATTGTTGCTTGTTTTTTTTTTGTTTTTTTTTAAGTTGATTTTTCTTTGAGCGTTGCAAAAGTATGTTTAAAGTTAATTACTAGCTAAATTCAACTTCTAGTACTCGATGGAGTAGTCGAACGTGCCGAAGTTGGGATACTTTTGTTCAAAGTACTTGGCAAAGGTGTCGACATAGTAGATTTTGACATCCTCGAAGTAGCCGTTGGGCACAAAGAACGTGTACTCATCTATAGGACGGTCGAACGGATAACCGAAGGGTTTGGTGTCCACAAAACGAGTACCAGAGCCAACACCCGACGAGTAGGTGTAGTCAAAGTTGGCGAACTGCTCATATTCTTCGGTGTAGGGTGAGACGAAGAAATAAAATTGCATGGGCATGCCCTGTTCCCAGCCCTTAGGAAGGACTAGACGATCGGGGAATGCATTGTGGGGCTCGCTGATATCCAAGGGGAACTCGTATTTGCCTTCACTAGCCAACATAACATATTTGTACAGCTCGGAGTAGGTGATGCGATCCTGAGAGGTCCATGCAAAATCTTTAGAGCTGCGCTTGATGTTGTTAAGACCAGCAACGAATGGATAGACAAAGCTATCGATCTGCACAAAGTTCTGGTTGTTGTACTCCAGGGGAATAATGCGTCCGTATTCATCAAACTTGGGTCCAAGGAAAACCCGCACGACTCCCTTCTGCACCTTGTCGGATTGAATGGTGATTTCAAAGTTAAAAGGCTTGTGGTTGAGACGAGCCTGACGAGCTAATAGAGCCTTGTCCCATATAAATTCGCCATCGACAAAGGTCATCTTGTCATTTAGCAGATTGGTGGCATCAAAGTCCACAATGTCGAAGTAGGTGACCAACTTGCTAACTGTCACATCCTTGATGGTGATGCCCTCGTAGAACAGGTCTTGCTGGGTGTATGGCTTCAGGTAGTAGGAGAACTTGTAGAAAACATCGGTGAACTTCTTGTAGAATGTGTAGAAGAAGGGATCGCGCATCATAGTCTCAAAGTTCAGGAAGATATTGGGGAACACATCAAAGTCGTTGTAATCAACATCGGCAAAGTACATGTGAGTGAGCAGGTACCAATAGTTTAGGAAGTACTTGTCCTCGGTGTCGACATTGCCTTGGAGATAGTTAGCAACATATTCCAATGACTCGGGTTTGTGCAGATCAATGACAGTGCCATCGGCAGTCTTGAAATAACCGTTCTCCAAAACCTTGTTAATGCGGTTGAAGAAGTTCTGCACTTGATACAGCATATCGAAGTTACCATAGGTGGCAAATTCGTAGTAGTTCTTGCGGTAGCTGTAGCCGACACCATTATAGTAGATCAGTTGAGGATCGTAGCCTTGTTCCACTTGTTTGTACCAGAAGAATTGGGGAATTTCACCATAACCATTGGCTAGTCGCTCCTGATAGTAGCGGGCTAGAATCTGTTGAACATTGTAGATCCACCATTCTCCGCGACGATCCTTCTCCAAGCCGAATTCTTTGCCATCCAAGAAGAAGGAGTAGTCCATGTTCAAGTAGTACCAGTATGAGTTCCAGCCCAAGTCCTCTGTGAAATAGCTGAGTTTGCTTTCGGCATTGAAGAAGTCAATGTCACGGGTATAGTCGACTGGCATGTAGAACTTCTTCAGGCCTTGCATCACATTGACGTATTTGGGATCGGCGTTAAATTCGGCAAAGTTTTCGCGCAAGAAGAACTTGTCCTCCTGATACCAGTGCTCGCCAAGACCCATCATCTTCCACCACTGCCAGGTCTTCCAGTCCTTGGTATAAATGTATTTGTTGACGCTAAATTCGCTTACATCCTTGTACAGAATATCCTTGTATTCCTTTTCGTACATGATGAGCTTGCTGAACACATCGTAGTCGAATTTCTCGGCTTCGTACACAAACTTGCTGTTGAAGAAGTACTGTGGGAAAATCTCATATATCTGGGGAAGGATCAAGCCTTCGAATTGTGGCTTGTGGATGACTGCCAGAGTCAAAGCATAGACGAACATTGCCTCGTTGACATGGATGCGGGCCCAGGCCACGTTGCTCACGAAAGTCTCCCAGTCATTGGCATAGTAGAAGAAGTTGAACAGACCCAAGACCTGCTTGTGATGGGTCTTTACCAGAGCACCAAAGAACTCGCCCTTGGGTAACAATGCTCCCAACTTGTAGGCCTCCCAGAATTTTTCCATATAGAAGTCAAACTTCTGCAAAAACCGTTTAAAGTGTTAATGTAGGACTAATTCCTACTCTTTTGCTCCCTTTCATGATCACTCTTACCTGGTATTGCGCCTTGTCCACTACCAATTTTTGACCGGCCTTGATCCATTCTTCAAACATTAGCGGGTCCTCGACACGGTAAACAATTTCGAAAAGGAACTTTTGTTTCATCAAAAACTCCTTGTCGGCAATCTTCACTTTCTGTGTGGGCACACTAAAAGCGGCCACGCAGCCCACAAAGGCCAATAGCACAATGGTGAGTTTCATACTTTTGCTCCTTCTACAGATACCGTTCTTGTTCCTGCTACTGCTCCGGTTTTGAAATGCTCACACTCTAAGCACCAAGACCTAAAGACTGTTGCCTCTTCCAGTGCAGTTTGTGTCTTTTTATACCCTATTGGTGCTATATGCTGCTGCTATTCCTACCCCTGACCCTGATCCCTCGCCAAGCACTGTCGAATCATATCAGACACAGACATAGACACAGTCAATGGCCATCAACATAGCCACCCAAAAATAGCAACCACTGCAGTGCTTATCACTGAATTGGCTCTCAGGTGCGATAAGGCATCGCCACCGGCGCCGTCATTCCTAGTGCATAGACCGCGCATAGCTCGCGATCATATTGTGTAATTATGAAGCCAATGATGACTTTGCCGTTTGTGGCTTACGTGATAATTGCTTATGTTCTTGAACTGCAAATGACACTGGACTTTCACACTGCACTGTTCTTTGCTGATCTTTCATCTGATCTTCTCAGTGAACTCACTTCTGGGTTACCGATAAGATCACTGCATATAGTGAGTTCGCATTGTTGTCATTAATATGCTTCTTCGATTGGCGATGGAAAAGTTTTCCATTCTATATTAATTGGCAGTACATTTCCATGATTTCCACTTATGCACAAGTCCTTTCGTATGTGAGGGTGAGCGTTTGGGTTATCCACTCATCCATGCTTAGTTAACTTTTACTCGCTCAAAAGAAAAGCCTGCGGCAAATAACAACAAATGCAGCCAGTTGTTAGTTGTTAAAGAAACTCTCTACCGTCAGGGTGAATACTCACACAAATAAATGCGCAATTAATTTTCATGGCAAAATCTCAACAGGAACTTCGACTTTGCTTTTTGATTTTCTCTTTTTTCCCTCTCTCTCGCCCTCCTTCTTTCCTGGAATACACAGAAATTGTTTCCAACTACAACTTTTACCTTTCAGGGGAAAAAATAATAATAACAAGCTGCTCCACTCCATTTTCTGCACTCACTTTTCCTCCTTTTCCATTGCCTTTCGATGGGCAAAGGAGTAGCGAAAAGTCCACAAAAAATTGTGCTTAGACGCTTGCAGAGGGCAAAAAAATAAACGAAACGAAAGCAAAGAAAATAAACACAAAAATATTCTTTTCAATAAAAACAAGCGTGTGAAATATTTATACATTTTTTTTCTTTGCCCAAACAAATAATTTTTTGTATATATAAATATATTTCTTATACCCTCTGTTAAACGGGCACTTATATTATTTTACCGACAAAGTTTTTAGTACCTAGTAGAATATATATAAAATATAAATATATATATATAATTAACCTGTTTTTAAATTACTCTATTAGGTAAATTATTATTTTATATTACACTTAAAATCCAATATTGAAATTTGAAAATTTAATAACTTGATTTTAATATTACTCAATTTTTAAAAAAATTTTTAGTCGATTAAAAAACCATTGCAATAATCATAACTAAATAATAATAACTTTATATCACCAAAAAATAAAATAAGAATTTCTGTAAAATATTTCAAATAAAATATTAAAAATAACATACAGTGAGTCAAAAAAGTATTGGCACACCCACAAAGTTGAAGTTTTTCGTGCTATAACTTTTCATCCAATAACAAATTTGAAAAATTTTAAACAGTATTCTCTAATTTCATGGTTTTATTATACATCTAAACAACAAAAAATATAAATTTCAACGTTTTTTTATGAATTTAACCTTAAAAAGTAAAAAAAGTCACAAATTCACATCAAAAAAGTATTGGCACATTTCTTAGTTTAGCTTATGCTTTTGGCGTCGCAACGGTAAATTCCTGGAATTTTTACTCTTGTTTCTTACTTCTTCGTACTTCCGATAATTATATAAGATGCCAATCACTTTTGATCGCGAATTCAACGGACAGAGACGTAGAAAATGGGCCGAGGTAGTGAAATTTCCGTAGAACTTCGTAAATTAATAATAAAACTATATTTAGAAAAAAAATCCTATCGCGAAATTGCCAAAATTGTTGATAAGTCATGGTCTATTGTTCGAAACATCGTTATGCATTATTGCAATACAGGCAAAATAGCTCCGGAGAGCAGATCCGGTCGCCCAAAAAAATTAAGCGAACGCCAGGAGCGGATTGTGGTGTCCACGGTGGCACAAAATCCGAAAACTTCGGCAGTCAAGTTGTGCGAGACATTGCAGAATTCGTTTGAAGTCAATGTTAACCCCCAGACAATTCGCAATACCCTATATAGGGCTGGGTATCATGGCCGTGTCCCACGTCGCAAACCCTTCATTTCGAAGGCAAACAAGAAAAAGCGGCTAGAATTTGCTGAACAGCACTTAAATAAGCCGGACTCGTTTTGGAACACCACAGTATTCAGTGATGAATCAAAATTTAACCTATTTGGGTCAGATGGTGCACAAAAAATTTGGCGAAAGCCAAACAAAGAGCTTCAAGAGAACAACCTACTCAAAACAGTAAAACACGGTGGAGGTAACGTGATGGTTTGGGGGTGTTTTGCGGCATCTGGTGTTGGAAATCTTGTGTTTATAGATGAAACAATGAATAAGCATGTATATAGAGACATTCTCAAAGAAAATTTAACTCCAAGCGTTGAAAAAATGGGCCTTAATGGGACAACTTGGCAATTTCAACAAGATAATGACCCGAAACATGCATCTTATCTTGTTCAAGAGTGGTTGATATACCATTGCAAACAACTGAAAACACCCCCACAATCGCCGGACTTAAATCCAATTGAGCATGTGTGGCATCTTCTAGAGCGCAAGATTAGATCTCATCACATTACGTCGAAGGATTCCCTAAAAGAGGCACTACTTGCAGAATGGAATAAAATAACACCTTCCGAAACTGCAAATCTGGTAAACAGTATGAAAAGACGTTTACAGGCCGTCATTCAGTCAAAAGGAGGTCCCACAAAGTACTAGCTCGGTACACCTGCAATGGAGCAAGCTATTTCGATACCTGTGCCAATACTTTTTTGATGTGAATTTGTGACTTTTTTTACTTTTTAAGGTTAAATTCATAAAAAAAACGTTGAAATTTATATTTTTTGTTGTTTAGATGTATAATAAAACCATGAAATTAGAGAATACTGTTTAAAATTTTTCAAATTTGTTATTGGATGAAAAGTTATAGCACGAAAAACTTCAACTTTGTGGGTGTGCCAATACTTTTTTGACTCACTGTATATTCTAATATTCCTGAATTCTTCTGATAATCCTGTAGAAAAAAAAATTTTTTTTACAATTTAAAATATTTTTAGCTTGATATTTTTTTATTATATTTACAAAAGTTACTTTTATCATTTCTAGTGTTCAGATAGTAACCAATTTTGCATTTTTGAAGATCAATTTTGACTTTGATCCATACGAAATAAATTCAGTTCATTTGATCTTGAGAATTTGTGGAATTGTTCTCTAATAGAGTATTTTTCTAAGCAAACATTTTCCCTTTAACCTTTCCTCTTCTCTTCCCTCCCCTTACCGATAACTTTGATGTTACTTATATTTTGATGAAACTTTTTCTTATTAAAATATTGGTTGTTTGGTTTGGGTTTTTGCTTGGGGCATGGAATTGAAAGTTTTACAAAATACTTTTAATTTGTTGTTGCCATCTCTCTCTCTCTTTCTCTCTCTCTCCCCTCCCCCTCTTTCTCTCTCTCTCTCTCTCTTTATCTCTCTCTCTCTCCCATTCTTTCTGTGTATATGTGTGTGAGTGTTTGCGTACAATTCTTAATTTATTTTCGACTGGGGGTAAGGGTAGCAAAAAAAAATGGAAGCGAAATCAAAATATGCAACGGCCGCAAATGAGCAAAGTTTTCTTCGCATTATATTTTGTTTCGCTTTCTGTGTTTTGTGTGCAACTTTGGCAAATGCTGCGGAATTTATTACTTTTGAAATGCGGTTGCGCATAAATGTGCAACAAACGGGAAGTTAAGATGTAACAAACTACGAATTCGGCATTGGTCTCAGATCCCCCTCATACTTGCCACACCCAATCGCGCCCTTAACAAACGTAAATGAAATGAGAAATCCGCACATAATTGCAAATGCGTGAGATATTTGCCAAATGACAAAATTATGAAAATGAAATGAAAATGTTTTCCACCAACAGCAGCACATCAGCATCAAGTTTCATTTTGGTCTGGTTTCCGTTTAAGTTTCATTTTTGCCCTTTTGAATTCCGTCCTCTTTTTATTTTTGTTAATATTCCATTCAGGTTTGGGCCTTAAAGCCATTTTGACGCCTCATTGTTGGGTTAGCTTTAGCGAGGCTCAAAGATGATGATGATGCCGATGATGACGGAACTTTTTCTTTACGGTTCTGGGACAATTTTTTTTTTTGCTTTTTGGTTTTTTTTTTGGAAATTTTTTGCTGGGGGTAGGCGTAAACATAAAAATAAAAAACTGAATCTGAAAGCATAAATATAATTTCTAATCAAGTAAAATGACCTTTTTTTTTAATCTAGTGTCCGGCTTATACGCACCTATTATGCATGACTGATATGAATTTTGTTTTCGCTTTCATAGAATGACAAATCGAAATTTAGTGTATATTGTATTAATGTATTAGTTTTTTCTAGATTAGTCACTTAAAACTATCCCCTAGACAGAAGGGAGGCCTGTCATTTTATTAATCGTACATCAATTTAAATAATCAAATTAAATATGTGGAAATTTTCGTTCTAAAGATAACTCTAAGCTGTTGAAACTGACTCCTCATAATCTTGTAAGGACGGACACTTGTTTAATTTAAGAATAAGGAACGAATTCTAAATATATTTGGCAATTGTTGGTTTAATCTCCAACTCTGTGTATAAAATTGTTCCTTAGTTTCAAGATTATAAGAAATCGGACCACTGTTCCTTCCCTTCCAAGTATTTCCCTGGTATTAGTGAAAACGTGTTTGCAATGTTATCAAATTGTGAACTTAACCTAGCCCACTGATGGATGATAGCTTTCAATGCCAAATCCCCTTATTTGTTTGCTATCTACACCCATGTGGCGGTCAGCAATTGTCAACTGACCAAAATGTTTTCATTGTTAAACGCACCGAATTCATGAATATTGCATACACTTCGATTCCCGCAAATGGGCGGAGTGGAACTCAGTTCGACCCACATAATTGAGTGCTCTTTTATTGAACATGCAAAATTAATGGTCGGGCTCACAATATAAATACAATAAAACTATTAATCAATAAGAGAGAGAAAAAGAGAGAGAGAGAGAGCTCATGTGCATTAAAAATAGTGCAAAAAAAGAGGAAAAAATTAATAAAATGGTCAAGTGGGGAAGGAATATGAAAACTTTTTCCCATTTGATAAATTTAATGGAGTTAACAAAAGCAGCGGCAATTATATTTTAAAACTTTTTTATAGCCTTTCGGTTCTCAGTAGGTACATACATTCATATTCTATATACTCTCTATGTATATTACTGTATATGTGTGTGTGTGTGTGTTTGTATGATTCTTTTTGCATTTTGAGGGCTCTGGCAGAACATAGCTGGTCCAAGATTCACTGAGCTCGAAACACAAAAAAGTCTAGAGAAAGTACAATCGCTAGCTAGAAAAAAATAATAGTAACAGCGCATGGGCGGAGCAGTGTAATGTGGTGAGGGGGGCTGCTGGGTGGAATTGGGTGTAACAATAGCGAAAAGTTTCAAGTGGACTCGCATGTGGGGAAATAACTAAGGAGGGTTGAAGTGCGGGTGGTGCGGTGGGTCGTTGGCATCTGTTCAGCGTTGTGGCACATATTCCACTTTTGCCTTTTATTGCCTTTCCCCTTTCTGGTTTGGTTGTAACTCAGCTTGGGGTTCCATATACCCACTCACCCCCTGCCTCTTTTATGGCTCCACCTCTTTGGTATTTCATTGTTTTAAAACAATGTTTTCCCTGCTGACTTTGATTTGCCATCTCACTCGCACGCCTTTTTATTGTGTTTTGCATTTTTTTTCTTTCTTTCTTGTTTTTATGTCACTTATGTCCATTTTGTTTGTAGCAAAATTCAGTTTAAATTCTTAAATTGATAAATTCATAATTTAATATATACAAAAGGTGTTTGTAATTTTCATTACTTATTCGTATCCACGATACATATATATATATAATATATGAAGAAAACAAATTTTAACCATTTCGCTTGGAATACTTTAATTTAAATGCTGTTCATGTGTTTGTTGCTGCTGCTGTTGCTTTTTCCGCATCCCAAAGGCACTGACAAATATCTAATTTTGGGCATTTTTACTTTATTTTACGGCGTGTTACAATTGTTAGCTACAATAGGCGAACCGTTACAAAGTTTCAATTCGAAATTAAGTTGCCATCGTGGCCACTGTTTGTGGCCAATTTAATAAATTTGCCTGAAGCAGTCGAAACAAGTCGATATAGTAAGTAAGTAAGCAATAGAAAATAAATTCCGGACACCGAAATCGAAATACCCCATACACAATGTGTATTTTAACTTTTAATTAATAATTTAAATTTGTTTTATTCTATTATTTTATCTCTATTGTCCTTTCTCTAGCGAACGTCCATTTAGCGGATAGAAAAGACCATTTCTATTTCATGCAAGATAAACCTTTAGTGGAAAAAGTCCTGTCGGGTATTGGAACATTCTATAAATGGTTTTTTTTTGTTTTTTTCTTATTTTCCTTAAGAAAATGAAACTTCACTGAAGATCTCTCAATTGTTTAAATGCTTTCGAAATCAAACACTAAATTGCTAATACTTTAGTTATGTCTCTAATGCGCAGTAATTTTGACAGAAACTTAATAATTTAAACAAACCAGAGACACTGGGGTCTAGTGGACTCAAGGACTCATGCTGCCATCCCTCTCGCTGCTTCCATGGTTATTGTATGAAATTGTAGAAAATAGAAAAAGTGCGTAAAAAAAAAAACAAAAAATATTTGTCCCATTCGTTTGTTTCTTTACTACTCCAGTTCTCATTTTCCGCCATTTGCAGCTGTGGTGATATGCAAACGACACACACGCATACACACACACACACCTGTGCCAATTGCCTGATACATGTTAGCAAAAAAAAAATGCCATAAATAAAAATATCGAATACTACCAACTAAAACGAATCTGGGTTACAAACTGCATTTTCTCCCTTTATATTCCATTTCCCGTTTTCTGTGTCCCTTTTTTCACTGTTTGGTTTCTATCTTACGTCCCCAAAAACAAGTGAGTTTATGCCATTGCGAATATTTCCATTGATTTTAGTTTTTTTATTGCAATTTTTTCACATTCATTCGCATCTTTAAATGTTGCTGGCATTGCAGTTGCTCGTACATTTGTTGTTGTTGTAACTAGTAAATAAATTGGCTGCATGATAAAAAGCAGCTGCGCGACCAACCAAAATACCAATATGCACTATATTTTTCCTTTCTTTTTGGAATATACATACACACATACAAAGTATTTTTGCTATTCCTTTACCAATACCGCAAGCAATTTGGTCACAGTCGAGAAAAAAAGATAGCATTGAAAATATTTTGGTTTTTACTGCAATTTTGTTCTAATGGGCGTGCCAATTGAGAACTAATCAATAGAAATGACAAGAAATCCGAGCCATTCTTTTTTCCTTTGAAACGAAAAGCAAATTTGTGAATATATATTTGTGACATATTTTTTAGCGCATTTTGTGACATATAAAATATTTTTTAATCAACATACGTTTATTTATGGAATATTGGACGGACTCTAAGAGTATGCTTTATACTAAAATTAAAATTATTTACACTTCTTAAACTAATTTACAATGTTTTCTTTGTATTTTCAGGTTGGTTTATATAATGGAATTTTTTTTCAAATCTGTTGAAAGATTTTTTCCCCTTTATTGATAAGTATATCCTACATATATTTTAATATTAACGATTATAACGATATTCCAAATATTCGAATCGTATTTAAATGAACCGCACAAAAGTAGGCTTCACATTTTGCTGTCGCAGATATTAAGGCTTCCCTTTTGGGCGCTTGCTATCTACCTCTGACATCTAAGAAAAAGTTCATCATTGTTTTTGGATGTCTTTTTGTTTGGTTGCAGCCTTCGGCGCTTTTATCTCAGTTTACCTTATTTCTTTTTTTTTTTGTTTTATATCTTTCTGTTTCTTGTATTACTTCAATGGATATTAAGAAAAGCCTCTTTAGCTGTTTTTTCCTTTGGTACCTTTGTATGTTAATTTTTAAGGATATTTTTTGTTGAACACAGAACACGCAGATGTTTTTAGCTGAATTACACTTTAACTTATTAAATTTTTGCATTTCTTATTAAATATTAACAAGTCAGATTTATATCAAATAAGTACAATATTGAATGGTGACTTCATAATAAGTTCGTTTCAACTTACTAGTACATTGTTTGCTATCAGTTTAATTTCAATTTTTAGATCTTATTGGGCATACTAATGATGAATTATTTAACTGATAGAAAGACAAGTAGGATTAAGTTACTAGCTACCGACTTAGAATCAAAATATACTTTTAAATTTAAAAATTGATAAAGTTTTCTATTTTTTAGTAGCTGGAACGATTTTAGGTACACTTTTTCCTTTTTTTCGCTTTCCTGTCAATATGTAAAACCGATCAGTATACTCCATTGCTCCTTTTTGACCGAAGATGTATCGGCAGTTGGTTGAATTGAGATGGCCTCCGCTTTTTCTTGTCTATATATGTCTTTCGTATCTGTCCATTACTATGTTTATCTACCGTACGTTTGGCTAATGCTCGATTTGACATGACCCGCTTTTGGATATGTGAACCACAAAGGCTGTAAAGTGTGCTTCAGCATCCCCCAGCCTAGGCGACCGTCCGTTTTATGGGTCATTGGAGCAGCCAAAAGGAGCATGCCATGACATGGCAACTCATTGGATGCAACTTGATAAAAAGGCAGGGAGCGTGCAGCGTCATAACCTACATGATGATGTCAGTAAAGGGCAGAAGGACAGCAGAGGATGAGGCCACTGGCAGATAGCCACCCCAGCTCCTGCTAGTCCCTAGCCAAGATTGGACCAGAGGTATGGGTTCGTGTATCCGTGTGTGTCTCTCTATAGTTGACAGCCAAACGGCATCATTAAACACGAACAAAGTGCCATCGTCATCGTCAGCGTCGTCGTCATCATCAGATGTGAAGGCAATATACATAAACATTAGCACGTGCTTACAGCTAAATACACTGGCAGAAACTAATCAAACGAAGCATAAAGAAGCTAAATTCAAAACTAATAAAGCCAAGCAAGGCTTTTACCCAAGAAATGTAGAGCTTCAGCACATTAATCACAGTTAAGTCTCCGTTTTTGGAACACGTAATATTTTTATTGATTAGGTAGGAGGAGGTAGTTTTTCAGTGTAGCTGCATAACATACGCACACAGTGAAAAAGTTTATGTCTGTCAAGAGACGCAACATTTTGAATTTCGTGTAAAGAATATGAGAGAATTTTCCGCTGTCAGAGATTCTAGAGCTTCTAGAGGAGACCTTCTGCCTGCTACCATCAAGTTGAGCCAATTTATAAGGCACTGCAAGTCATTGTTTGATTGTGTGCGTGCCCAAGTCAGCCTTGATCAATTACACTGTTGTTGGCTCGTGCTCATATTTGTGCGGGACGTACATATCATTGTCATTGTAATAAGTGACGCGTGTGTTTAGTGCACACACACACACTCGCAGAGACACAGATATACCACATGCACTCATACATTGGCATACATGTATGTAGGTACACCTGAGTCTCTCTTGTGGCACGTCTTTCTGCTGATGCCATCATTGGGCCATGTTTGCGATTCATTCAAGCATGCCTTCACTTAGTGCGCACCTCTGGCCCAGTCGTAAATGGATATGGGCGATGTCTCTGCCTCTGCATTTGACAACCTGTGCCTTCCGCCGCCTACCGTCCTCCCCTGTTTGTTTAGGCACATCTTATCTCCGTCATGTTACCAGGTTATTCCTTACAGTGTGACAGAGTCAGACCAGGATTATGAAAGTAAACATATAGCCGGAGTTGGGCCAAGAAAATGCTTTGATGGCATACATATGTATGTATGTATATATGTTTGTATGTATGTATGTACATACTTGTGCATCTACTTACAGACAAGGAGCAACATTCAAATATTAAAGAAGATTGCTTGCTAATGAAGAAAAAAGTTGAAATAAGCAAAGTAAAAAGCAACTTTAAATCTTTATGAACAATTTTAATGACTAATTTTTGTCAAATGACAAAAATAACTCTCTCTTTAATCAGGTTCTTACGATTCTAGTACTAATGGAAACACTAACAGGAACAGTCCGCTCAAAAAGAGTTTAAGATAATGTTTACCAACACTTTTGTTAGTTGAAACAGTAGTTACGAAACACTATGTTAAAGTTAACATAAATAACGTTAAATATTTAAACATTTGTACATTGTCCCAACTTCAATACATCAACTTAGCTGTTTAATTAGTCATTTTTAAAACTTGATTTTTTAGTTTTTGGGTCTAAGTATTAAGAAGCTATCCCTGTAATATCTATAACCAACTATGGCCAAACAATTGTATATAGCTTTATATATTATCATTCTACAAATAAAAGTCATTTACAATTTCAATATTTTTTTCCGGGTTTTTCTTGCATTAACTCGTTAACTTAATCAAAGACAGTCTGTGTTCTGTCAATGTGTTTTCTGATTTCAAACAAGTTAAGTATATTTTATCCAATTTAAATTACACTTGATATGCAATCTGTGAGGTTTTTAATAACTGGATTTCCCATATAAAACGTAACTCTTATTGCCCCAACCTCAAGCCAGAATCAATCCACTTGAAATATACGAAAACGAATGAAATATTCTTCAACTTGCATTTTAAGTCCTTTAAAAATAAAACACCTGCCAATTGGTTGCGACAATTTGCCGTCATTAAAAGAACCTCGAACTCTGACAGAAGTTTCCCGTAGTCATCATTATTATCTTCATTGTCAGCATCATCATTGTAAAGAGATGCTTTATGGGCCAATGCACAAAGGACTGGCTTGAAAGCGCGAAAAGCGTAAATAAATGCAAAATAATACAATAATAATTAAAACTGCACAAAATACGAGAGTGTGTGTATGTTCCTTTCTGGCCGTGTCCCTGCTCCATGGTCCTTGTACTGATGCGTTTGCATTTCCACTTGGCGTAAGTTGCCTTAATTGCTGCATAAATGGCATGTAGTTCATATCCTGTCACATTTCGTGGCCACCGCAGGACATGCGTACCAAACAGAAGATGACAGAGAAATTCCACACCTAGACCCATCAACCTCTTTTCCCCCTTTTCCTATCTCTCACTATCTCTTTCTCTGTTTTTCTCTCTCTCTCTCTCTTTCTGTCTCCCTTCAGCCTAAGTGAATTTAAAGGCTTTCATGGCTCTTCTTTAACGTTTGCCGATTAATTTCATTTTGTTCGAAGCACGCAGTGAAAATGTGTCTCACTTTCCCACTTACAACCAATTGGCAAGTTGTGACAGCTGTAAAACTGTATCCAGTCCAAATCCACCTTGAAAGAAATAGGGAAAGAGAGAGAGAGAGAGAGAGAGAGAGAGAGAGAGAGAGAGAGAGAGAGAATGAGAGAGAGGGAGAATGAGAAATATCGGTGTCATCTACCTTAACATCATGCTCTCACGATCTAAAATTAACTGTTATTTATTTCCATTCCATCTGATAGTCCATGGAAGCATTAAGATTTTAGTAGAATAGGAAAATATTACCAAAATTTTACATTTCAAAAAAAAAAACCGCAAACATTTATAATTGGATTTTTCATCATTCAGTTCTTTCGTCTGCGTCCATTTTTTCATTTTTTTTGTAAGAATGTAAAATTAACATTAGTTTTGTGACCACATTTGAGAAAACATATATTTTTTTTATACCTTTAAGAACTGCTAACCAAAATAAACAGATTACCGGATGAATCCCAATGGAACGTGAAATAAGTTTCTTAACGAAGTGGAAAATTCGATGGAAAGAGCATTCAAAATTTAGTGCAACGAAGATTTGTCGGGACCCAATATTTATTTCGGACCAAACCAATCAAATTATAATGCACAAATTGTGAATGAATTTAATTGGCAACGATTCAAAATTAATGTCGCTTTCATCTCAACATATAAATATATATAGCTTTTCATGACCTTATCCCTCCCCAACCGCTGGGCACGCCCTTGCCCCAAGGGCCATTTCAGCATACAATGCAAATAAATTTGATTTGTCCAAATTGTTTGCATTAAAAAAACGTATGTAAGGATGAAAGAAGGTCGGGAAGTGGGCTAACAAAGTAATGACTGGCCAACGATTGAGATATATAAAATATTTAATAGGGTAATTTTATGATTTGTGTTTGCATTTGCAAGCTGCAAAAAGTAATCTTGAAAATGCCAAATGAAAAGTTTATCTAATTGTTATCAATCTTCTGGCAAAAAAAAGAGAGTTTGATGGGTAAAGCTATAATTGAGAAACTAAAAGAATAACAGACCTTAAGACTACAGGGTATAAGAAATGATATCGAGGCATGGTGCTATTAAACAGATTGCAAGCAAAGGTAGAATAGAATTGGTCGGCTTTGAAAGTAAAGAAAAGTATGGGAGAAACTGAAGGAGAAAGAGGCAAACGGCTACTAATAACAGAATAACAAACAAAGCAAATCAAACAAACATGGCTACCGAGTAGAGAGCTCGATACAATGATAAGCTAAACTTTGCTGCCTACAAATTTGAAAGAGAAACAGAGCGAGAGGAAGAAACGGGCAGAGAGAGAGAGAGAGAAAAGAGAGAGAGAGAGAGATTTCGAGATAAGACCAGGGACCGACCTGGCAAAGTCTACCAATGGCAGTTATTTTTCTGATTTCTCTTTGGGTCCAATGATTTTTCCCATTTCGGTTCCTGGCATTTGCCTTTCGCTCTTTTTCCTTTGCGCCTTTGTGTGTTTGTCTGTGTGTGTTTTTGTGTATATGTGGGTGTCCGTCACCGCGTTCATTTCAATTAAATGCAAATCTCGACTGGGAATTTTTTTTCCATTGAACAGTGGCCAGTTGTGGACAGCTTCCTGGGTTGGCGGCGTTGCAAAAGTCGTGGAATGTTTTTCACGCATCGCTGCATTTTGTTTTCCGGCATGTGAAGCCGTTTCCCACCTTTCTTCTTTTTTATGTTCTTTCTTCTCTTGTTGTCTTGCCTGTTTCTCTCTCTCAGCCATTTAATTTTCATGAGATGCCGAAACTGCCTTAATGTATGCTAGAGATTTACCATTGCTATCTATCCAGATAGAATATGTCTGTAAGGACATTGATTTCAGTCTTACTATCTATACTTAAAGTATATTGCAAGTAAAATGGAAACTTGCTTTTATTTTGTATAGTTTTCTTCAATATTAATATAAAACATTCGAAAACCAAAACGACCAATTAAAACTTTTTTACACAAATTACATAAAGGATTGCAAGATAAACTGTTCATCATTTTTTAAAATCCAAAAATATTTTTTATAATCAAAAACCCATTTCTTTTGAAAAGCAGATAAAAATTTTTCGTATTTGTACTCGGAAAGCCTTGACATAAAGTTCGAAAAGATTAATAAACTAATCTATACTTTGGAAGTGCTGAAATACGATTGATCATATGATAGCTCTGTGGTTTATATTTTTCGTATCCTTCTAGTTTCTCCATTTCCAACCTTATCTGGCTTAACATAGTAATATATAGTAAGTTTAATTGAATTGGGTTACAACGAAGCTCTCTAAAATAAATAAAGTTAAACTCCCTCGTAATCGCCATCGATTCTATATAAAATTCTCTTAACATGCCGCAACAAAAAATTTCAGGTTTTCCGCACACTCTTACTAAAAAATGTTCTAGGCAATTCAGTACAAAACGGACATATGTAGGTATATCTCCAAAATTGGCCGAGTTCCACGAAATTTGGTTAGCAGATACATTTTGATCATATTGTTGGAAGGGCCGAATGAAAACTTGATAGCTGTATCAAGCTTTAGTTGATCGTTTTTTCTAATATACGCGTGCGAAAACAGGCTTAGCAAAAATTTAAAACCCAGTTGATCTGCGTAGGCACCAGAAGGGCAGATGGATGGACATGCCTAAATCGACTCTGCTATTGATGCTGATCTATAGTATATATACTTTAGTCTTCCGGTTGCCTCATACATTCATTTTAGTGACTTTGATACATCCTTTTAGCTGATGGGTACAGGGTATAAAAAAAAAACATAGTAAAAAAAACGTAGTTTTAAATCGTTAGATGATGACAGCTTTAAAAAATGGTGGGAAAAACTATTTCATGTTTTTCTAGTTTGAATCATTTCATAAGCTTTACGCGAGTGCATCTCACCTTCCGGAGATTTGTATTATTTACAGACTCAGCAGTTTCCTTTCTTTCCCATTTCCAAGAGCAAAAAGGAGCTACATTTGTCTTGCATTTATAAAGCTTTTGCATATTTAATATGAATGTACTCTCAGTCTGTCTTTTATTCACGTTTTTCCACTGAATTCCACTCTCTTTCTCTCTCTCTTTGAAGGTGAATTAAGTCTCACCTGCTGGTTCTTATTTTGGCCCTACGTTGGGCGCAGCTGTGGCAGTGTAAATATTTCCTTTGTGGAATACAAAAAACACTCGTGGACTTGTATTGTAAATTTGTTTAAGAATTCAACAAAAGAAAAATGAGAAATTCATTAAGAAATATTTAATAATCGGCTTATTTTCGCACTGCAATTTGTATAAATGCGGCAACACTGAAAAAAACGATCTGAGGGCAACAAGAACGGGAAATGCGACGACTCTTTAAGGGGAATTCATGGCTTAAATTCGTTCCGTTTGCCGGAAGTTGACCATTAAGTTGGCCACTCCTTGCGTTGTCACGTTCTTCAAGCCAGGAAGACTGGCTGACTTTCTGGCTGGCTAGCGGGCAGAATGGAAGGCAAAGTCAAACATGAACACGTTGCCACCGCAGTGGAAAGCTCCCCAGAGCATAGGAGTCACATTCAAACTGGAAAAGAGGACAAGAACAAGAACGTTTGTAAATTTCGTACGTCACAATTTTCCTTGAATTTGCATAATTTTCAGCGTCGACACAGCCGAGTCCAGTTGATTAAAGTGATAGACTCTGTCAGTTTTCCTTTGCGTTCTGTTTGCTTTTTTTTTTGTGTTCGTAAAAAGTATTCCTCTGTCTCCACTACTGCTCCTGCTCTTTCTGGTCCTGTCTGGTTCCTCTGGCTTTGTTCAAATATATGTAAGGGAAACGGCCGTCAGGGGGGACATAGGAATCGGACATGAGACCAGAATCCGGCCCAGAGCCATTGCGATTGCCAGAGCCAGAGCCATAACCAGAGCCATTTCGCGCTTGGCCGTTTTGAGTTGCAGTTTACATTTGCTGTGCAAAGTCAAGGTAAATATTAGATTTTTGGTTGTGAACATTTTTTGTTTCTTTGTTCGGTCTTCCAGTATGTCCATGTATATGTATAGAATATATATATGTATGATGGTCAAATATTAGCTTACAATTTCGGGCTTAGACAAGTTTTGCGCAGGGTCGACAAAAAGCCTCGCCCGCGGTAACATTATACAAAAGTTAGTCAAACCAAAAATTGGTGAGTGTAAGTGGTTTCGGGGAATACAGGTTCGAAAAGGCGACTTCAAAACCAAAAACTTTACTTTGTTTCTTAAACTTTAAAAATTAACTTTTTACAAATGGTTCTCTTTGAGACTTAAATATATATCATATATACTTGTGATCAATAAAATGTCAAATTCTTTATATCATATATATATGTATATTCGCCTGAATTCAAAAGCAAGCAAATTAACTTTAATAAATATATATAAATATTTTGATATACAGCCACAAAGTTTTATATGTTATCAGATAATGAGACACGTTGTTTTCTTTTCCGTTCTTTTTTTTCTGTCCTTTTTTCAATTTCTCCTCTTAGTGCTTTTTTTCCATTGCCATTTTCCGACTGTTGACAAATTTCCTTTTTTTATTGTTGGGTGGAAGTGGGAAAAAAGAGTCTTTGTTGTTTTTAATTAAAGCACCAAATTAAAAATGTCGCTTCATCAGACCGTTAAAACTTTCACCTCGCTCTCGACCTTCCCCTCTTTTTCTCTAGCTAACCAACCCAGACGCCATCCCCTCACATGTCTCCATGTCCCCATCATGTGTCACGTTAAATGTCAGACAAACAAAAGGCTTGTTCTTCACTTGCTTCGCGCATAAAAGCCACGTTTTTTCTGCCCATTAATTTGAGTTGGCTTTTAGTGTGTGTGTGTGTGTGTTTTTTGTCTTTTATTTGCGGGCGAGATGATGCCAGTGAAATGAAAAGTCCAAATGCACTTTCAATACGGTGCTGAGTTGAACTATTGATATATACGTACATACAGACAGATAGATATATAGTCAAAATCCAGTGGGGGATGCGGATTTCGGTCTATTACTAAAAAAAAAATGGGTTTCGTCATTTTTTTGCCTCTTTGCGGTTGCCCGCGTGCAGTAAAAGTTGAAAAGTTGCCCGGCAAAGATAAAAAGTGAAAAGAGCTTACTGCGTTATCACTGATCAAATAGCAGATTATGCTTAATGAACAGAAGAGTGAAAGGAAGCGATTGAATCTTATGGGGATGGGAGAATTGAGTTTTTCCAATTAACAGTCTGTTACCGGCAAGGATCAAGGTTGTTAAGAAGATATGTTAAGAGAGTTATAACTTTTGATTAGTAATTTGTTCACAATACACTAAGAGTAGAAATACGTATAAATTTGTTATGTTTATGGATTTACTTTTTTAGTCTTATGGTTTTCTGCTAAGTATTTTATGATAAAATTCTTTACTAAAGTCGTCAGTTGTTGTCCCTTACCTTTTAATGAGTGTGGTCTCCCTCCGCATGTTTATCATGGCTTTTAAGTTTGTGGCAAGTGACAACCATCAGTGGATGGTTGGTTCTTCCTTCCTCCTTTACCAGTTAGGTCCTTCATGCCCATTCTGGCTGAGGATGACAAAAAGTAAATGCGAATAACTAAAGTAAACAAATGACAAAAACTTTACTTCCCTGTTGCTCCAGTTGTTGTTTTTGCAGCTAAACGGACAATCCTTTGTGTAGCTGCCCGCATAACCTCCAACCCAAGCAACACCCTCTTATCCTCTACCTTCTTCGAAAGATTCTCTTTAGCCACCATCTAGTCAGTGTTCTCATTTGCATATCTACCAACTGCACAAACTCCATTCCCAACTCCTGAGCTTTAGCCGACAGCTGCATTGTTTTCCTGTGCTTTGCCATTTTCAGCATTTTTCCCCTTTCGTTATTCCTTCTTCTGCTCTACTACTCTTTTCTCCTTTTGGTTATCCTTTACTACTTTTTTGCTTTCTCAAACGTCTTCTCAAATGCTTTTTGTCGCTTTTAACGCCGCCTAATTGCCTAATTAGGCATTTGCATGCTCCATCTTCCCCCACTCCCTATAAATTCCTTACCCGCTTCTTTTTAAAAACAAAAAATATAAATTGAGATGGAAAGAAATTTATACTATGGACTATATACATTTTGGTATTGTTTATTTTACAGGTCCTGAAGACATACTAAAATTTCTGGGCAATGAAAGTATCGTGGATCACTTCAAGCTCGTCACCAAGGATGGGAATAGCCTGCTCATCGGTGCCAGGTGAGTCTTTAGTTAGGAAAAGACAGAGTGAAAGAGAAATGACGAAAGGTAAAACTGGAAATAAAAGTCACAATAATACAAACTTAGGGGCGTGTTTTTTGAGCTCCACTCAATCCCATTTACTTTAGTCGACTTACATTTTCATTTTATTCATTTTTCTCCATCATTTCTTCTCTGCAAAATTCCTTCTTTGTTGTACTTGCCTCAAAGAAAAGAGGGAAAGTCTGTTGCCGGCTGCGTTTATTTCTGGTTTGGTCAAGGAGAATAAAAAAGAAGAGAAATTAAGTGAAGTGGAGTGGATAAAAATAAAGTGAATGTGTAAAACTTCCAATATAGTCATTCATATTTTTGTGCATATTTACGTTGAGAATCAAATTAGGAAACTGAATCCTTCCGAAACATTGTTCGTTATATAGTGATAATTTAAGTTTATAACAAGACACTTTTTTCAACAAAAGTTTTAAAAGATCTATTATCATGTTTCTAACTCGAGCATTACTAAAAGTTGGAAAATTCTAGTTATTCACTTTTCAACTTACATAAAACTTGCGTAGTTCTTTTCCAAACCGCCAAAGTAACTCGTAGACATGCCAAGCAACAGTTTAAAGTTCAAGTTTTAGCTCGAACTTAACCGATCCGTAACTCCCCTCTTTATCCATAGGTTTCAACATGTCAACTTTTCAGGTTTATGTTAGTACATACACATAGCGGGGCATTTGCTTAACATACTCAAAATAAAACTAAGAGCAGACAGAAAACAAAAAGAATCCCTTAAAAACGGGAGAAATATCCACATAAAGCAAACTTCAATTTACTTTTCACACACATTGTATTTAATTTAAGTAGAAGATACTCCGAGTTCATGTTCATGTATGTGAAAGTTTTTGCCCAAGATAGAATAGGGCAGACGGGGGGGCAGGACTAACATGCGTGGTAACTTTGATTTTGCAACGCTGGCTAGAAAAACAAGGGAAAAACTTTGCACCAGGTGCCCCAAAAAGATATGGGAGAAGAGGCTAAAAATGCTTCAAGTTTTCAGTTTTCAAGCAGCCAGTATTCTAGATGACTTGGAGACGAAATCTGAAGTTGGGTTGGAAGAACCGGAGAAAGGAGTTGGAGCCTAAGAATTGTGGCAGGAAGACAAAAGATTGCGACCCACACAAAGTGTTTGTATGGTAAATTTTGTCTTTCCTTGGCAAAGACCGCAAAAGATGCTTACAAATGGTTGGTGGCCCAGGGTTTATTATAAAAACTCTCTCTCTCCACAAAGCTTTCCACACACATACACACATATATAGATGCTCAGCTGACTGGCACACATATTAAAATGTTGCATCAGGCCAGACATAATATACTTGTGTACGTGTATGTGTGTGTATGTGAAGAGTCCAGGAATTTGCTCCAAATGTGGAATGCGTGCAGCTTGTAAGACAAGACGTCAACACACACACACACACACACATAAGCAGATACATATACATACATTCTATGCTAGCCAAACGTAACCGAAGTGAAACGAAACCCTGCACCAACCCGGAACGGCGTGTCTACGCAGCAGACAGTGGAACTTTTGAAAATTGCAAATAGTTTTTGGTAATTTAATATTAACACGAGTTGGCAGTCCACTTTGGCCACATCCAGAAAGAAAAACAGATATATACATATATGTGTGACCGTATGTATGCTTGCGGCTTTCTAGCCACATAAAATTTTGCAAAAATAAATTTAGCAAAAGACGCTGCCGAGGAAAATGTTTGGTTTTAGCAATTAGTTAGGCATGTGCATGAACATTTCTTGCAGCAATTTAAAATAAAAACATTTATTACACTTTTGCCGAGCTCAACCCGCAAACTTTAACGCTAAAGTTGAAAATTCGTCCAAATTAGGAAGTCCGCAAAGTCACATAGTTTTACTCAAAGGTTAATTGGCACAGAAGAGCTTGACCAAATATTCTCACTAAAAGTCTTCTCCACGGACTTAATTCCCGACGAATTCTATTCAGTATTATACATATATGAAGTTAAGTATAAAGTTTAATTCAAGATTCTGAAATTAGATTTTGCTATTTCTTCCATTATATGTAATGTCTCTATTAAACCTTTTGTTTTTAAATTGAATGCAATTATTCTAGTAAATATTTACATTTGAAACCAGGAAGTGAAAGAAAGATAATGAGGCAGCAAAATGCAAACGCACTAAAGTAGAAAAATTAAGCGAACACACATACGCACACATGGACACACAGAATTGTATTTGTGTCAGTGAAGTGCGTGTAAATAATAGTATAGAAAGAAAGAGAATCAAAGCAAAGAAGAGAGAAAGATGGAGAGAAAGCGTGGGTTTTTGGATAGGCTGTAGGTAGTAAGAAGTAAGTAAGGGGAGCAGAAAAATGGGAAAGCTTCTCAGCTTTTTGCACGCATGAACGCATTTGTATGCCGTCGTTGTCGTTGCCAGAGTTGCCACTTACGTGATTAATGGATTTTTAACAAGTTCCACATTTCAAAAGGAGCACAGACATACACATACACGCACAGGCTTGCACATGCCCGCTTGACAACCGCCCTACTCACCCGTAGCTACCGTTGACCTCAGACCGAAAAAGAGTCAAAGTAACCAAAGTAACGAACGGCAACTGTTGGTGAAAGCCAAAAAAAAGGGCCACGTGTATGTAGATTCTGTTTGTGCATGTGAGTGTGTGTGTCTGGGAGAGACAAAGAAAGAAAGAGATAGAAGGAAAGAGGTGCTCTTTTAGGATACAGTCTGAGGGTTATGCTAGCATGACAGCCGGAAATGCGAGTGTGAAACGCGTTCTGCATGTGAAACCGTAAAAAAACAAAATATATATGTATGTACAGGCACAGGCATACGTAAGTACGTACAACATACTTATATACAAAGGTAAACGTGTGACAAATTCGCCTTCATTTCCTTTTTACCCTTCTTACACTTTTAAATAGTTGCAGGTATGCAAAGTCAAAGTAAATTTATTTCAAATTTGTAGGCTATCTTATCTCTAGACAAAAATCGTATAATATTGCATACTTTTAGGTGTTGTACCAAAAAATAGTTAGCCTAATAAAAATCTATACATTCCAATACGTCAAATACATTTTATATCCCTTTAGTTGCCCTTATTCAAATAGTCTCTTCCTCTATTTCTCTAACCGTTGCAAATGTTAGCCTAATTGTCTGTCCTTGCATATTGAAGTCTTTTTATACCCTGTACCCATAGGGTAAAAGGGTATATTAAAGTCGCTAAAATGTATGTAACAGGCAGAAGGAAGCATTTCCGACCCCATAAAGTATATATATTCTTGATCAGCATCAACAGCCGAGTCGATTGAGACATGTCCGTCTGTCCGTCCTCTGTCCGTCCGTCTGTCCGTCCTCTGTCCGTCCGTCTGTCCGTCCGTCCGTCCGTCCGTATGAACACGTGGATCTCAGAGACTATAAGAGCTAGAGCAACCAAATTTGGTGTCAGCATTCGTGTAGTGTCTACGCAGATCAAGTTTGTTTCAAATTTTTGCCACGACCACTTCCGCCCCCGCAATTTAGGAAAAACAAATAACTAGAGTTATAATCAAGCTAGCGTATTTTTATTTGGCACACCCAATAATATGGCCAAAAGGTATCAGCTGACCAAATTTCGCTAAAATCGGACAAGAAATATCGAAGATATATCTATGCACAATTTGTACTGAAATGCCTACTGCGACATTGCGTAGTAAGTGTGAGCGAGATAGCATGCGTTTGTTGCTGCCGCTGGTAAAGGAAATTTTAGTTTGAACTGATGGCAAATTTTAAGCAGTTTGATTTAATAAAGTTCCTCTACTTGGTACAGGGTATACTCAAAGTCGGCAGGGACGACTTGCTTGCTTCATTTTATCTTTCTCCACTCGCCCGGCAGGTGTCACTTATGCAAATCAACGTGAGAGAGGTTGTCTATCCCAATCTAAATTTCAAGTTACTTTCGCAAATTTTGTCAAGCCTCGTTAATTCAAATGGACGGACGCAATACTCGTAATTCAGCGGCAAATTTGTTGGCTTGTCTCGTTCATCGTTTGTCGGCATCCAATCCAACAACGCAATCCCATCCCATACCATACCAACGTATCCAATCTAATAGTACCAAGCGCTCAACACGAAAATTGGGTTAACACATTAAGATGGAAAATATGTGCAAAATGTCGCTGGCGTCGTTTTCCATTCGCTGCTGTCACCGCATCAGGTTGGCAATCGAATGGAATCGCGACAAAGGAGCAAATGAAATTGCTAAAACGTAAAAGAAGTAAAATGGCAGAAAGAAAGAAAACCATTTTAGCCTCGATTGTCTAACTGTACCGAGTGGCATTCGTTCTCGTTTTAGCCATGTGTTCTACATACAAATGTATGTATGTATGTACATTCACAAGGTTTTGTATTTTTGTATGTCGGCCTATCTTTTGGCTTTTAACGTCTTTTTCAACGCACAGTTCGTGCGCTACCAGCACAGTGGAACAAAAACACTCATTAAATATTTGGATCAATATTATTTAAAGCTTTGGCAAAAAACAATACCAACATAACAAAGCTTTGATTTGATATGAGAATATAAATTTATTTTTGAAACACAAACAATTTTAGTACAATTTAAATTTACGATTCAATTTCCCAATTTTAAAACGGGTTATTGCCAATTATTTTTAATCCTGTGTTTTGAGTTTTTGCCCTTTTGGGCCCACTGTTTCGATGTATTAAATTTTCGCTTGCAATTTCCCTTTGTCAGTTTTTCTATTGCTCGCTCTATCGTTTTTCCTTTCAACGTGTGGCCATCTTTTATTTCATTTTTCTTGTGGTATGTTGATAGTGAAGGGGCAAGCCTTTGTGCAACCGCTCAACAATCATTTTTGCACCGCAAATTCATTTCCGTTTGCTCTCGTTTCTGCGATGCATTCATTCACCGTCAACAAATGCATGTCTATGTATGTAGGTGTGGGTATGTGTTCTGTGTGTATGTGTGTGGCAACAATTCTTCGCTAATTTAAGGCAATGTGGCACGCTTTTTTTTACCGTACAAATATCTGCTCCAAAATGGATTTCATGGCAATTTCATCAAGAACTGGTGTTCCTTCTCTTTCTTTCTCAACCGGGGAGTACCTTTTGTGTTTAATGGAAGATTGTAGATTGAATTGTTCAGTAAGTGGCATAGATATCTCACAAAGGTTTTCCACCTTGTTCCCAACAATGCAAAGTGCCCTGTTACCATTTCCCTTATGTAGGAATGCTATACGAAATCAACAAAGTATTTCGAAACTTAAAATCAAAGATAGGAGTAGATACTCTAGCTGTTAGCCAGTTATAATAAAACTTGCCTGTATTTTATGTGAAATGAAGCAAACAAGTCATCCCTGCCGACTTTGAGTATACTCTGTACCAAGTAGAGGAACTTTATTTAGCATTTTTAAGCATTTTCATTTTAGTTTGAATTAATGGCGCATTCGATTTTATAAAGTTCCTTTACTTTGTACAGGGTATACTAGTTGGCAGGGATCAGTTACTTGCTTCATTTATCTTCATATAAAGTTGCCACGTCTACCTCTAGGAAGCCACATCGGTTTACTTAGTAACTAAGTCTTAGTTTATCATATGACACTAAATATATTTACATATGTGACTTAAGAGATTTTACTCAACCGACTTTTATTTAATATTTAAGATACAAAATTTCATAAAACTGCTCCTCTTTTGTCTCTTGCGCTGCCAGTTAAGCACGTTGCATTGCCATTTATACCCTTGCAAAAAGAGTATATTCATTTTTGTCAGAAGTTTGCAACGCATAGAAGGTATGGATCACATATCTACCAAGTGTTATCAGAATCGCTTTACTATATCAGATGAGTACTATAGGAACGATCGGTCAGAAATATAGATTTAGATTAATAACTTGGCTGTTTTAAAAGCGATTGTTACAAAATTAAAGGATTGTGAGTTTTATGTAGATCCTAAAATATTCGCCAAGTCTTATCAGATCTGGTAGACTATACCTAGACCTTGTCGTGGTGGGGGTGCAAGGGTATAACAAGCTTCGGCACGACCGAAGTTAGCCCAGCCTTCTAGTTATATCTTAGTTTTTCTTACATATATTTTGAAAATCGTCATTGCTTTACAAATTTCTTAGTTTTCTTGCATTTATAAGGTTCAATTCGCGTTAGATTTAAAAATTGCCTTTAAATGCAAAAGCAAAATATATGTAAAAATGAAGCAAGCAAGTCGTCCCTGCCGACTTTGAGTATACCCTGTACCAAGTAGATAAATGAAACTCCTTCGAATTCGCCATTAATTCAAACTAAAATTTTTCTCACAAGCAGCAGCAACGAACGCATACTATCTCGCTCACACTTATGACGCAATGTCGTACCGCACATTTCAGTACAAAATGTATATGGAAATATCTCCGAAACTTATTGTTCGGTTTTAACGAATTTTGGGCATATTATTAAGTGTGCCATTGGGCATATTATTAAGTGTGCCACGCTACCTTTAATATAGCACTAGTTATTCGTTTTTCCTAAATTGCGGGGGCGGATGTGGGCGTGGCAAAAATTTGAAACAAATCTGATCTGATCAAATGATCTGCGTAGACACTACACGGATGCTGATACCAAATTTGGTTGCTCTAGCTCTTCTAGTCTCTGAGATCCACGTGTTCATACGGACGGACAGACGGACGGACGGACAGACGGACAGACGGACATGTCTCAATCGACTCGGCTGTTGATGCTGATCAAGAATATATATACTTTATGGGGTCGGAAATGCTTCCTTCTGCCTGTTACATACATTTTAGCGACTTTAATATACCCTTTTACCCTATGGGTACAGGGTATAATAAATTGAAATGAATGAGTTGACATTATTGTTACTATTGCTATATAATTAGACATATTGAATTGTGCATAGACACGAGTGTTTGAACTACGCATTAAAGTTGCATTCAATCCGTCAGACAAATTTGAAATGACTCTGACGAATATTTTATGTATATTGCAGTTGGCTTTTGGGTGGGTCGGATCGTGTCGTTTAATCTAATCGGTTTGCAATTGGGAAAGGCTTTAATCATGCTTACCGATATGTACACATGGCTTGACTCTGCTCCATTGATGAAATGCAATTCGCTTTGTCATGTTGACTGCCGAGGCTTCGGAGCAGACCTGCCCAGCCCAGCCAGCAGAGCACCAAGTTAGACGGTGACATATGACCTGCAGGTAAAATCAAACGCCACCTGGCTGGGGCTTCTTTTCCTCTCGTGCAACTCTACAGGCAATCCACATTTTCGTTTTTGGCATTTGACAGTTTCGACATTTGCCGAGACAGAGACTGACTGGGAAAAAAGTTGAAATTCAAACCGTCAATTCGATGCAGCCAGTAAAACAAAAACAAAAATTCTGCAATTGGCTCTGTAAGCCCTAGAAAAATCAAATAAGGAATGGAAAATGACAAAGGCTCAGTAGAGCATTGAAGGAGAAGCTCCCCCTGTGCTGCAATAATTTTCTACTTTTCGTTCACACATAAACACACATACATCAACACACAATTTTGATATTGCCAGAAAAAGGATTAAAAGGTTCTAAACTTGTTTGAGAAACAGTTCTTCAATATTTACTTTCTCTCTCCTTGCGAGATTTTAAAATTGAAAACCATAACTTTAATTTATCCTATTTTTTAACGTTCTTATTACCAATTTAAAATATTTTTAAAATTCCCCCAATTTATCATTATACCCTATACTCATTAGATAACCGAGTATGTCAGAAACAATTTATCAGATAGATATATATAATGACAACATACATAAATCTGAGATATGCAATATAATATAGTTTATATATCTCATTGATTTGTAAAAAGTACAGAGCTTGTTAGAATACTTTATAAAACTTTAGGTCAACTTATTGAAAACGAAAAGCCCGGAAATTTTTCAGGGTTGCCAGAGATTGCGCTTTCTGTCTGCTCATATTGGAAGATCTTCCAATAAACAAAACAATGCGAAATAAGTAGTACGACGACCAATATATCCAAATAAATCGGTGATCTGTATATCAAAGTTTGTTCTCTTAAGTTTTCAGATAGATAGAGTATCTTACAAGTTAAAAGTTTACTTAGAAAGAGGAAATTTTTGATAACATTATAAGATAACATGTACTCAACATTCTTCAACAAGGATACCAAGGTGCTATCCGATTACCTCATTCCTGGTACAGGGTATCTTAATGGCTACACTTTTGCTGACGGGAGTTTGTTTTTCGTTCAATTTTCTTACGGCTCTCAAATAAATAATCGGAACAAATGTGATTACAAATCATAACTCAAATGTAAATTGCTAATGATGCTTAAATTTTCACATTATTATCGTTTGGTTCCTCGCTGGAGAAATATGTAATGCGACAGATAATAAAAAAGAAATAAACAAGACTGACAGCGAATTAATCAGATTTGCACATTCTAAATGTTCATTACGTACATATATACAAACAAATATATAAGTATGTATATACAGATATGGACATATTTTTCACAATTTATTAGGCGCTGGATAACAAGATGTGGAATTGAATCGGCATTATTGATGGTAACCCTGATAATAATGATGATGTTGATGAAGGAAGAGGAGTTGGTGAGAGGAAGCAGTAAAAGAAATGTACAAAGAAGAAACCCGAATAACAAGATAAAACATTTTGTTTAGGGATTGCTACAGTTACGGTTTCTACCATCACAATCACAAGGTCATTCATGAGTTTCGGGGCCGTCCACACTGCGTATGAGTAATTTGCATCTTTATTTTTCTTTGGCTTTCGCCATTATTTTGGGTCTAGACTTATGCCAAAGGGCTTCTCCTTGGATTCTCTTTCTGTGTTTTGTGTTTTGTCTACTTGATACTTTTGTGGGTCAAACCACAAAATGGCGGCTATGGCGACAAGAATTTCATTCGTTTTTCTTGTGTATCCTTTTCAATCCATTTTATACACACTACTCTCCCACTCTCTCACTTTCCCTTTGCTTTTTATTTTCATTTCGTGCTGCAATTTTCCAACGCTTTTTGAAAGCTTCTCGACCACAATACTGTTATTTATGTGCATGTGGCTTTTGTTTTGCTGCTGGTTGCCTTTCGGTTGATATTTGAAAAGGGTCCTTTGCCTGCGGGCCTTGCCTTTTCCAAAATGAAAAATGAGAGTGTGGTAGTCAGAAAGTGAGCAAGAGAGAGAGAGAGATAGAGGCAGTTTCAGTCAAGTCATAACAAAGAAATGGTTTGTTATTAAATGTATTTAAATTATTCAGAAACCAAACGAAACAGTCCTTTTCCAATGAGTCCTGAGTGAAATGGCTAACAAATGTATAACTTCAATTGAATATTTGTGGCAATAACGATAATAGGAATGACATTTAATGAGAAATCAGTTAAAGTGTCAAAATAACTTTTCATTGGTTGTAAAAACACAAAAACTTCAACAAACTTTATTAATTTAATATTTCTTAATTAAATACACAAAATTGTTTGGTTTTTAGTTTTTTTTTTCTTCAACTCTCAGTCGAATATTGATATACGTTTTTTAATTGTAAATAAAATATTAACAGGTATATAATTTATGCGAATATAAGTATTTCCTTATTAAACATAAGCTTTAAGAGGATTTTCATTGCACAATTGCCTTAATTTATCATAATTAGATGTCCTTTTTAACTAACCAAAAATAAAAAACAAAAAAAGGTAGTGTAATAAAAATCCGCTTAAAAGCTTAAAATTGCCACAGAGTAAAGAAATAAAATTAAACAAAAATAAATATATATATATATATATATATATATATATATATGTACAGTTATTTCAATTTATTTAAATTAAACAACATGCAAATAGCTGATATGAATGCCAACCAAACGTCATTTAGGAATAGTTTCAAACATTTTTGTGAATTCGTTTCACCGATTTATTCATGAGTGCAACTTGCACGACTAACCGCCATTCATTTGGAGGTCTGGAGCCGACGGATCCCTGGAAAACCGCAAATATTTCAAATTGTGTGTGTTCGCTTTCTGTCTGATTTGCCTAGTTATCGCACACGCAAACACAGATATTTTGTGTTTAATATATTTGAGACTGTAAATAAACAACAAAATGGTTTAAATATTAAGTGTTTAAAGCATAAGCCGCTTAACTATAGTTTAACATTTGTTTCTAGCATATTTTCTATATAGAATTGTAGGATCATATACATATTTCTACTACTCACTCTCTAGTACTTGTAACAAAAAGAAAACAAAACATCATCTTGAACATTCTTTGAATTGCTCAACAATTGTGTTTTCCAGCTCTACAGATACCAATAAAATGATTTTCTGCACAACACACACGCACACACAGATACATACTGCAGGCGCAAAGTAGTGAAAATCCTTTAGTAATCGTTCCATTCACCAACTGTGTTCCAACTGCAAGAACACCAATTGCAGTAGCAGCTACAACTAACACACTCCGCCGTGTGGAAAATATTTATGAGCGCGGTTTTAACGCCAAATGTGTTCTATAAAGTTGCTCTACATCCCTTACCCTCCAGTTGTTTCTACCAGGGTTAGTTTCATCTTCCTTCTGTCCTCTTTGTTCTTGTCCTGCTTTTTCTGCTTTTGCCATTCCAGGACATTTTCGCAAGCGTGTAAATATCATTGCATTAGTATGCGTGTGTTATGTGTGCTAAGCAGTGCGTTAAAGTGTTTATGTGTTTGTTTACCACGTGCATGTGAGCCATCTAGTGCCTGGATAAAAGCCAACAACCGTCAAGAAAGAATTTTCTTCCATAATACCCTTCCAGAAGCATTGGGTCAGCAAAATTCTCGCAAGTGATTAAAACTAATCACAGTGTATAAATAAATATTGATGAATAGACTAAAGCATTTAAAAGAAAAATTAGGAAAAATGGAATTCAAAATGTTTTCGATTCTTTTCCCTTCCCTTTTAGAGTCCACAGATATATTGGACTTTGGTCTAGTCCAATTTTCTCTCGATCGATACTATCATTTATTACCTTTCTTTACCTTTCTAATAAAAATTTCTAAATCGATTTCTAATTAAAATTAAAACTTGTATAATTGTGAGACATTTTGTTATTGTGTTATGGACCAACATTAATACGGGGATCCGTTGAATAGGCTAGAGTATTGCAGTTTCTTTTTGCTTCTCAGTTTTTATGTGTGGCAGTATCCACCATGTTGGCTTGACTGTTGCCAACTGCGGCTGCTTTCGTCCTTTTTATCCTCTCGGCACCTTTCGTATGCTAATTTCGTTCAGCACATTTTATATTTATACAACGGGTTGCTGCTGCTGCTGCGTTGCGATGATGCTGACAACAGCAGCAGGCAACAAAACTGCAGAGTCACTAACTGAACTGTTGTTCTTGTCATTTGTGCCACGTTGCATGTTCGTTTGAAGTTGCCTTTTGCAGTTGTCATAATTAAAACCCGCTGCATAATTGCCAAACAATAGCAACCTCCATTGGGCTTACGATCTGGTGCCCAGTTACGAATCTACATAGATATAGTCCAGATTGTAAGGGGTTTTTCACTGATCCAATGTCTGCTTACATTGGTCATTTGAATGATTAAATAAGTTGACAATATGTGATTAGTTCTTTTCCGACCACACTACCATTCACCATCCATGATTATAGAAGGTATAGTAAAAGGTAATACCATTTCCCTACAGAGATGCCACTTGTTACACTTTTTAATTACCCTTAGAAAATAACTTTGATATACATATACCGTAGAAATACTATAACACAGTTAAGTTTACGGACGGAATTATACGGAATTTCTGTATAGAAGATTTCTACTGTTTAATGTTTTATTTGCAACGATTTTTTTTTATAATCACATGGATGGAGTACTGTCATTTTATTAGTGTTAAACAATGTTATTAATGTATAGTTTGCAACACTGGAATATCGATGCATTCATCAGGGTAAAGAGCTTTCAATCTTGTAATAATAATATCAGAGTTGTTGGAATGAAGTCCCGAAAAAGTTAACTAGTCTAATTATTTTAATCGGACAACCTGTTATTAGGTAGAGAGATTTAAATACTTATTTTGATCAGAGTTAATGTAAATAATTTAATTTAGATTTTAATTAAATTTGCTTATGTTTAAGTGGATTGACGAAGGGTTTCGGAATACCGAACTTTGAAATCAAAACTCGTTTCCAATAGTTCCAGATGAACAATTATATATTTATATTATTAATGTTGTATGAAATAATTGCTAAATGTTATGGCTTTCATATCATTTTTCGAATTTAATTTACTGGCAAGTCAATTCCCATTGAAATCGTGCCAAATATGTCTTTCTTGGCCAGTTAATTGACGGGCAATTGCCAAAATAGAAAAGGAGGGGGACAAAAAATGTAACTTTTGCTTCTATATTTACCGCAAAAATACAAATGCATTGGAGGAGGTATGAACGGAGGGGCGTGTGCCCCCATCATAGTTGCACTTTTGCCAACCGCATCATTTCTATGGGGCAACCCATCAATTTGCCATTCTCTATGGAAAGGCAACTTATTTAAGAATATTATGCACACATCCATCCAAATATGTATATGAACATACATACTATATGTATGAATGTGTATTTGAATAAAACGGATAGATACATATATAGACATATGACTACCCATGTATGTATGTATGCATGCATGTATGGATGTGTGTGTGTGTGTGTGTAAATATATTTATTTTAAATTTTCCGCTCTCTTTGCTGCATTCAACCAAAAATGTCGGAAGTTTCGATAAGGTTGCCTCATTTGGCCTTCTCCTCTGCCTGACACGGCAACCATAAAATGTTCGACCAAAGTGCACACTCACACAAACACACACTCACACACACTCACACCAAGCATAGCCACACATGTGTAGTTGTGGTTTCAATAATCAATGGGTTGATTTTATGAAATTTTTGTTCACCTCACATGCCACCGGGCCATGGCACGCCCATAACCTATTCCACAGCCCACACGCCCTTATTTCCACTTCATTTTGGGTGTGCAAAATTTTATTAACGAGAAATTTTGGAATTTTTGGCATAAATTTCACAATGCAGCAGTAACAGCAACAGAGAGGTAAAAGCAAAGCAACCAAATAACGGACTGTGGGGTGTTGATTGCGGTTCAAAGGTTAAATGAATTTTAATTAATTTTTTAATTAAGAAAATCACAAGTTGTTGGCATTCCAGCACCGAAACAATGAAATGAAACCAAAACAAACCCAACGACAATTTTTATTCTCAATATTTATTTCTAAAAAAATGTCCTTTTATCTATTTTTCTTATTGCAGAAATACCGTATTTAATTTAAGCATACATGATCTCGGAGAGCAGCAACGTCTAATCTGGACATCGCCAGAAGATGATACCAAAATGTGTCTCGTCAAGGGCAAAGATGAGGTGAGTAGAACATACTGGTTCTACTAACTGATTTCAGGAAACGGAAACGAAGGAACTAATTGGTATTCCTGGACTTAAACTTTAGCAAAGTGTCCATCTTGGATTTTCATATTCTTTTCTACTTTGAGAAATCCTTTTCTGGAACGGAAAGTCGTGTTTCTAGAATTAGTTTCTCCTTGCTAGTTGCTAATGCTAACAATAGCTGATCAAATTTTCTAATAATAAAATTATAAAACTCTGTCCAACGCATCAATTTATCAGAATTAGTTATATTTCATTTGTAAATTATTTGAGTGACACTCAAACTTGATTGCCAGTAAATTTTTCTTTTAACATTTTATGTTTTAACGATCGACATGTGAAAGTTGACTAACCTAAAGTCCTCCTTAAATGAGGTCCGGATATTGAAATTTCAATATATAATGAAATTGAGTTTGACTCATACGACGTCCGGTCTTAAAAGGCTGTCAAGTTATTTTTATTTATTCCAATACTTTGCAGTGGTTACTGAGGGGTAGAATTGAATAATGAATAGTACCTTTACTTTAAGACCATTAAGCAAAATCGGTTCTGTTAAATTTGGACAACTCGGACTAGAATTTTTGGTTTTGCTTTCCCACGGTTCCGAAAAACGTAAAAAACGTTTTTATTTTCTTTTTTCTTTCTTGATGGAAAAGTTGCTTGTTTTTGGTGTTCTTTTGTTCCTTATTTTTTTAGCACTTTGCCTTGGGAGCATTGCAATTTTCATTTCCATTTCCATTCGATTTCCATTTTGTTGTTGTTGCCATCCATTGCAACTTTGCGAAAGGCAAAACTAAAAACAAAAACAAAGCAATAAAATGTTTTCCGCATCAGTGAAATTGATTTATGCAACTTTCTGAGCAATTTTTATTTAGTTTGTGTTTTCCACCAACAATCCTCTTGCCACTCGTTTTACTACTGAAAAGAAAAATTCTGAAAATTATTTGAAAGCTCTTCGTCTTGCTGGTGCAGTTGACCCATTAAGAAAAGTGCTAACTACTGTCAGGGGGAGGCGTGGGGGAGTGGAATGATTCAAGCCAGAGTATAAACAAGCCCCAAAGCAAAGTTTGGATTTTGGTTTTGCTTTCTAGTTAATAGAAACGGCAAACATTTTGGCTTTCAAATTGGTTTGCATCGACTTCAACCTCCCTGCCTCTGGCGAGGGGAGGCGCGTAGCTCTTCTTCTTGTGTTGCGCTGCGCTGGGCTGTTGCGCCTTCCGTTTCCGGTCAAGTAAACACAAAATGGCGAGCACAAAAGGAGAAATGAAGGACGTCCAACCTCCATCTTTCCTTGCATGCTCAAATGCACTTTCAACCAGCTGCTCAAAAGCATTGAGGGTCGCTGACGTAATTAGCCAACACTTGTTGGCTAGGCGTGGCAGCACCAACTGCAACAAGAAAATCAACAGGTGCAATTTGTTGAACTCAATTTACTTGCTGACTCCACTTGACTTGCTGCAAATGTTACTGTATGTACAGTTATTTATAGCATCGAAGGAAGAGAATTAGCTTTCCATTTGGTTTCCCTTTTTCTCCATATGGCGTGTCTCATTGCTATTTCCCAACCAAAAACTTTAAATACGAGTTTTTCATTTTCTTGAAAGAAATTGCAATTGCATTAAGCAAGGAATTAATGAAAAGTTCAAAATTTACAATTTTAATTTTCTGACATTTGCACTAATTTTTTGACTTGATTAAGATAATGATAATTGAACTTTGGCCGCCAAAGAAACCTCATGGTTTGGCTTCAAAACATATGCGAATTAGTCACGATATAATCTTAGATACAAATGTACAAGAATAAAAGTTATCTTCAATTTTCTTTTTATTTTACTGGTCCCTAGCTATTTAATTACTTTACACATCTTGGTATTCTCCCAACTAAGTCAGTACACTGATCATCTTTTAAAGCAGCTCAGATCTTTAGTTAAGATAAATATTTGCAATTAATAGAACAAAGGCCGGAAGTTATGGTAGATAAGAGAACTACCATGTTCTTTTATCAGCAGGCATTGCTGTGACGTTTCCCGATGCATTCTTACTACTTCAAAGTCAAAACTAGTTGGGAATTACAACTAAATGCGGCAAAAGAAGAAAACACAACTTGCAAAAGGAGAAGAGACAACACTGCAAATACTATAATAAAAAAGAATAGTTTTTTGAAACTTTTAAACAAACTTCTGTTTTTAGTATTTTTAAAAAAACATTTCAAACAGATCTTTCAAACTATATTCAAATTAGATCAGAACATCTTTCAATTGTATTTCTTTATTTCTTAGTCCAGTGTGTTTTATTAACACTATCTTGTTTTTGCAAGGTCAGTGAAACTCCGGATCACCAAGAAGAAGGCGAATAAAATCTTGACAATATTTTTAAACTATAATGGGTCATATATTGACTAAAACTGAGTCAATAAATTGAAAATACGGTAATGGGGGTATTACCTAGGATTATATGTTTCGAACTAAATTTTTAAAATGTGGTATTCTTACTTATATATACTTTTTATTAGGTTTAGAAATTTGTTTTTTTTCATCTTTGAGAACTCATTAGAATGGCTAACGATTCTCTATTATTGCTTCAATACAGTGAATGGCCTAGTTCGTCAATGAGGGAATTTCTTGGCTTGTTTAATATTAAATTCTTGATTCATATCCTGTTTGCCATTTTTATTCGTCTTCGTTGTTTCTTTTTTTTAGCTTAAAGCCAGATAAACAGTTGAATATAAAATTCCCAACTCATACAAAATGAGCAGCCATCATCCTCATCACATATTCATGTACTCCCCTTCCCCATCCCGGTCTACCAATCTACATATAATATTTTACCCGACGGTCAAGTGGCAAAATATGAAAAATGCCAGCGCGTCGAACAAAAAGGTGGAAAATAACCCGACAAACCGCCAAACATATGCCACGGAATAAATTAATAAAACTGCGTTAAAACATTTGCTTTTATTGTTAAAAGTCAAATATTATGCAAAAGCAAATTGCATTGGAAACTCATTTTAAAAGAACGATGAGGTATAATCGATTGTTATAAACGTATCGAATAATTTATCACCTATCCGGTCTTCAATGCATATTTTGAATTAACCTTTTAGATAAAAATAAATGCTAAACAAGTTTCTCAGAAAGTTTAAAGAGGGAATCCTTTAACAAAGAACCGCATGCTTCTGCCTACAATGCCAGTTAACTGTTCACTTGTCCCATCATTAAGCATTTGACTTGGTTTTGCAGATTGTTTACCTGCTCCTCCCGCTTTTTCTCCTTCTGTATGGTGCATTTAACTTCTGCTTTGACTGTCCAGAGGAATGAGTCTGCCTGGGCATCGACCATTGTTCATTTAGACCTTCGGAAATGGTTTTAATTTATGCACACAGGTGGCTCCAACACTTTTCCTTTGCTCTCCGCTTTGACCCGGCTTAAATCCAGAAACCACAAAAGTACTCGTACTTTGCCATTTGCATCCATCCGTCCATCCATCTATCCATTCATCCATCTATCCATTTGACGCACACTCATTTATCTCACTTGTTGTTTAACCGCTCACCCCTTTTTCCATTCCTCACCTTCTACTTCATAAATACACACATACACACAATCTAAGGGTAGGAGGGATTCATTTATTCCCCAATCCTTCATTTTATTTTGACATTTTCGTACGGCGTTCGGAATTTCATTAATTTTTACTTCAAGTTCCAAGTGAAGGCCATTAGCTTTGAGCCAACAGATACTTCAGCTGTCATTCAAAATGAAGGGGTTTCCTTTATATTCGTCACTCATATTTTATCTAAAAAATTCATATTTTATTGGTTTTAGAAATCGTTGGCACTCATAATCGGCATAGATATATACCTGAAGGACATATTTTTATACCCTGTACCCATAGGGTAAAAGGGTATATCAGCATCAACAGCCGAGTCGATTGAGACATGTCCGTCTGTCCGTCTGTCTGTCCGTCTGTCTGTCCGTCCGTATGAACACGTGTATCTCAGAAACTACAAGAGCTAGAGCAACCAAATTTGGTGTGCCGTGTAGTGTCTACGCAGATCAACTTTGTTTCAAATTTTTGTCATGCCCACTTCCGCCCCCGCAATTTAGGAAAAACGAATAACTAGAGTTATATTGAAGGTAGCGTATTTTTATTTGGCACACCGAATAATATGGCCAAAAGGTATCAGTTGACCAAATTTTGTTAAAATCGGACAAGAAATATCGGAGATATATCTATGTACAATTTGTACTGAAAGGCCCAGTGTGCGTTCGTTGCTGCCACTTGTAAGGAGAATTTTAGTTTGAATTAATGGCGAATTCGAATGAGTTTGATTTTAAAAAGTTTCTCTAATTGGTACAGGGTATACTCAAAGTCGGCAGGGACGACTTGCTTGCTTCATTTCAATTGCAGTTATTTTCAGCTTGTAATTTTAATTTTAAAAGAAAGAATAATCCAAGGCATATAAATACGGAAACTTAATTAAAACCATGGACACTTTTTTATACCCTTGCAAAAAGAGTATATTAATTTTGGACAGAAGTATATATATTTTTGATCAGTACGATGAGTTGAATTCATATAGCCCTGACGGATCAACACGATCTCCTCGGAGACCCTTAAAGCTCCAGTGCTGAAATTTTGCACCTAGGCATTGTTCAATTCAGAATCATTCCGCCTCTAGAATGAATTTGGTTATTTCAAGAGCGATTTTCATGAAATTTTGTATTTGTACAATTGGTATATATAGAAATATCTATATTGGGTTTCAACATATTCGACTGTTTATATGCCATAGCTCCCATAAGAACAATCGGACCAAAAATATTTATTATAAAAAACTTTTTTTTCTTAAGCCACGTAAATTTGATTAGCTTTATATACTTCTTTATAATTGTTGTGTGCAAAAGTATTCGAAATTCGGCGCGGCCGATTATTCTAACAAGCAATAATAATTTTAAAATAATAACTTTAGCCCATCCTTTTAAGCATTTCTTTTTATTTCACAGAATTTCTGCTACATTTCATTAAGTTGATTATTTGAAATGCCTGAAATGTTCGCCATGTTGTTTTTGGTCAAAATTGAGCATAAATTTAAATGAATTAGCAAAACAATTACACCACAGCATTAGCTTCAAGGGGAAAGGGATATATAAGGAGAGATATAGAGTCTGTTTCAGTTGTACTTGCACCTACATATATATATATATATATATGTGTATATAGTATATATGTTTGTTATTTGGTGTTGCTGTACTTTTTATTGCTGTTGTAATTAACACAAACAGTAGACCATATTGGACCAGGTCATAATTATAACCAGGACTAAGGCGTGAGGGGAAAGTTTGTGGATTGTTTAGAATGCAATTAACTGTTAAATTTATTAATTTTGCAGTTGAAATGCCTTTTATTTATTATTTTTTTTTATTTTAATAAATAAAACTTTTGGTTTTTTGCATATTCAACAATTCCCATACATATTTCACTCGAATAATTTACATTCATTTTAGTTTGTGGTTTTAGTTCAGCAAGCAAAACAGAAGGAAAAAATTGACTAAAACAATTTGTTTTTTTATTTATATTGGATTGGCAAATAATGGGAATAATATTTCATGGACTCTTGGTTTAGCTATTTTCAAATTATTCACATATTTCTTGTAAAAGAAATTCGTGAATTTAAACAAATATTCATTTTAGTTAAGTCATGACCTGACCTAAACGGTAAACATATATATATATATATATATATATACTGCCAATGGGAACCCAATGTTATTAACTTATTCCATTCGTTTCCCTTTTGTCGACATTTTGGCTTATTTTCTGTCTGTCATTCATTTTTCATGTTTTCAAATTATTAAGTGGAGATGCTTTTGGAATTCTTTGCCCGAAACTCATTTGCCCCTATGCCACCTCCCTTTTTATTTCTCTCTCTCTCTCTCCCGCTCCAATGTTTACTTGTTTCGGTTGTTGGTCCCTTGTGTTTGTATATCATTAACGAAATTGTTGCCCACCTGCAGGCGTATTTTATCCTGCCCAAAAAGTTAACTTCAAACTGTCAAACCAAAAAAGCCCCAAAACAAGGTAAAGGGGCAACAAATGAATTGACGTTGGCTCTGCCAATGAATTTTCTTTTCAAATTTTACATGTCACTGGCTGAGTATGTTGGAAAACACATTTCCCTTGCTCTTGACGTGATTAATGCCAAAAATTTCTTGCAAATTTTGATTCTTTGGTTTGAGATATTCATGTCGGAGATTATTGTCCCTAAATGCTATGATAGTATCCTTGTCAATGGAAAAGTTTGCATCTCAATTATAGCAATTTAGTTGAAAGTCTGACATGGACACAATTTCATAATCTAAATTGCACATACATACATTAATATCTAGATATATACATACAAAGGAATTTATCTTTATACATAGATAACAATGATACACTCGGAGAATCTATTGGGTTAACAGGGAAGATTAATAGTTACTATCTTTGATCAATTTTATATTGCAAGCGGATCAAGAAATATTTCAACTCAGTTAAATGTTGACATAAAAAGAAAACAAACTTTTTCTTCAAGTGTATACTGTTGCATATGTTCATTAGAGAACTTTTATTTCCGTTTGCAATTTTTTGTCCAAATTTGTGCTATGCGAACTTTGGCCTGACGAGGTTACGAGTGGAGTACTAAGAGTCAGTGTGGATTCCCCGAGATAGATAAAAGAAGATGGAATGCATAATAAAAGGATGTCGAGCGGGAGAGAGAGAGAGTGAATAAGAGATTTCGGAAGTGCCAGGGAATATGTGTGTCAGTACACTATTTGTGTTTTCTCTATTTTGCATAAATGTTTTGCAAATTGAAATATTTAATGCGTAACAAATATTCTCGTGCTTTAACAAGCACAACAACAGGATGCAAAATGGCGCTGGGTAATGTCGGAGTTGAGTGGATAAACCAAACAACCTGCAACTCAATAAATATTAAAAGGCAATGGGGAACATGCATCCATTTTGTATTTTACCTTTTTGCCACACACACGCAGGAAGAAGGAAGAAGAAGTAACCGTCTCTGTCTCTCTCTCTCTCTCTCTCTCTTTCTCTCTTTCTCTCTCTCTCTCTCTCTCTCTCTCTCTCTCTCTCTCTCTCTCTCTCTCTCTCTCTCTCTCTCTCTCTCTCTCTCTCTCTCTGACATGACAAATCATTTGAAATATTCTCTGCAGTTCCATCCTGCACAGCCGAACTTAACCAGCCATTCGGTTTCTGGGCACCAACTCACTCACCTATGTATGCTGGTTCCTACTACTGAGCCCGGGTGTTAAAATATTTAAATGTTTTGTTTGTTTTCCTTGTTTTGTTCTACTAATTTGTAGCATTCCGCGTCGGTTTCGCTGGTAGGCAAATACTGAACCCTCATTTAGTTAGTTCAGTTTGTTCTGGTCGGGTCTAGTTTGGCATTGTGCATCTCACCTCCGTGTGCACGGCAATCCGTAACCACAATAATGCCATTATGTTTATTTCGCAAGTGAAAATGATTTTCATTCCAATTAGGAAAACTTTTCAATGAATTTAAAAAAAAAAACAACAAACAAGAATCTTTTAAATAGTTTCAATATTAATTCAAAATGTCGTACATTAAAATTTCCTAAAATCTTTAAAATATCTATAGTATCAATATAATTAATAAATTTGTCGCAAAAAGATTGATAATTGACTCAATGGAAATAATCTGCAAGATTTTTAAGATCACAAGAAAAAATAAAGTTTGCTGCCATCAAAAACCAAAACTGGCTGATTATAGTTAATACATGTTTCAACAGGATGCATGATTGCAGTATAATGAAATTGCAGGTTGTCCATGAAATAGTCCGCCGATTTTTACCAATAGTAATTTTTGAAGAAAATGAAGCAAGCAAGTCGTCCCTGCCGACTTTGAATATACCCTGAACCAATTAGAGAAACTTTATAAAATCAAACTCCTTCGAATTCGCCATTAATTCAAACTAAAATTTCCGTACAGTACAAATTTTACATAGATATATCTTCGATATTTCTTGTCCGATTTTAACGAAATTCGGTCAACTGATACCTTTTGGCCATATTATTCGGTGTGCCAAATAAAAATACGGTACCTTTAATATAACTCTAGTTGTTCGTTTTTCCTAAATTGCGGGGCAGAAGTTGATCTGCGTAGACACTATACAAATGCTGAGACCATATTTGGTTGCTCTAGCTCTTGTAGTCTCTGAGATCTACGTGCTCATACGGACGGACGGACAGACTGTCGGTCGGAAATGCTTCCTTCTGACTATTACATACATTTTAGCGACTTTAATATGCCCTTTTACCCTATGGGTACAGGGTATAAAAATTGGGTTGTATGCTATCTAGTTTAGTATTGAAAATAACGTCTTTTCAATATTGCGTACGTCGGGACTCGAAGATCTTATGTGTTTACAATTTCTTTTGTTTCTTATTGTTATATAACATTTAATTTGATCCTATGTGTGGAGTTTTAAGTCTCACTATGGGATTTCTGTTATCAAGAGCGCTCACTAATTGTTTCGTAACAGGGAAAGGAAAAAGAAAACACGATCAAGCATTAACGGTTTACCATTATTACTGTATATCCGCTATAAACTGTTATATTATTTTTAGTATTTCGATGGTTTTGCTATCTCTTTTTAATCAGTAGCATAATCAATCTTATCTTTAATTAATGAGATACTTTATTGCTATATGTGCCCATTTCTATATTTAGAATGGTGAAAAAGAGAATTAAGTAAATGCAATTCAACGTCCTCGATAGTATAGTGGTTAGTATCCCCGCCTGTCACGCGGGAGACCGGGGTTCAATTCCCCGTCGGGGAGGAAATAATTTTTTTTCAGAAATAAGTTTAATTTTTTAATTTTAGTTATTTTTCCAACTGTGTTTTTTCTAATTTCTAATTTCTATGAAATTTAATCGCTTATATTACAGGAGGCTTGTCAGAATTACATAAGAATCATGGTAGTTCCATCGCCCGGCCGTCTATTCGTCTGCGGCACTAATTCATTCCGGCCCATGTGCAACACGTACATCATCAATGAAAGCAACTACACTCTGGAAGCTACCAAGAATGGTCAAGCTGTGTGTCCCTATGATCCCCGTCATAATTCCACATCGGTGCTCGCTGGTAAGTGGTCCATTTACACCTACTTCTCCACTCAGTGCTCCCATGGCACTTGAATAATTGATAGTATCGGCACAAGGGTCTATGTGGGGGTCACACTTAGTGTTTTTTTGCGTCGTTATCGCCATTTGCAAGAAATGGTACAAAAAATGCAATTACCTCAACTGAATGTGAGAAGTGCTCGATTGTTCGCTTGCCTTTGGTCCCTCCATCTTTTCGTCCGCCCATCTGTCCGTCAGTCTGGATATGTGCAAAATAAATCGGATAAAAATTGTCATTCATCAACTGTTGCCTGGACAAATGTATTTGCCATCGTCTCCCATCCACTTTTTATCTCTTGCTGTTCTGTTGTCCATGTTGACTTTTTGTCCATGAAGCTGTATGATAAATCTTCTGCATTATTGTCCAGCCTGTCATCTCTGATGCTCTGAACTATATGAGATGCAAAAAGTACAAACCCAAAACAAACAAATAAAATCAAATTTTGTTTTTTATCCCAAAAATGACATACCACAGCTTATTCGATTCTTCGACGATATGATTATACTGTTTCATTACACTTAATTCAATTTCTGATTCTACGAATCGCCCACTTTGCTTTGACCAACATGGCTCAATCAAATATTAAGATAAGTTCTGATTGCATTATATGTCTGTATATATTAGAGGATCTTAAAAAGTAGAGACTAGATGTGAACCAACTTCTGTCGGGAATAGTTTTAATATTCCTTTTCCTATTGATTTTTTTGTAGAAAGTGATCATTTTTGTTTGTTTCCAATCCTTCTTGATCTTCCAAATAGAACTGTAAATCGTCAGCATATTGTGGTTTGTGCTATCATTTCCTCCTTCCCCACAGAGTAATTTCTCAAAATCCTTGGAAACAACTATTAGTATCTGCTACCTGTGTGCATTGTGAGGTTCCTACTAGATTAATATACATACGAAAACTGAAATATTATTATATTCTGTATGTGCAAGTACATTGAACGATTCCACCTTCTGAGCCACAAATTTAACCCATAAACAAGCACATTCTGTGGTTTCCCCTTTACGTCTGACTCGCTGGAGAGTCATAGTTTTAATAATATTTCCACTTGGCATCCATAAATCGGCATTCTTTGCCGGCATGTGTTATGAAAGTTTCTTCGCATCGTGATTTGTTTGCATTTCATTGTCTGCAGCCACCAACAACTTTTTGGCAATAGCTGTAGAAGTGAAAAGGGTAGTGAGGGGGTTTGGGAGCTGTGCCATAATATCGATAAACGTTTATAACTAACTTGAAAGTGTGAACACGTGTGTGCGTGCGTGTGTGAGTGTGCATGTGGACAGCAGGACGTATTTTATAATAGGCGGGTAAGAAGGAGGAGCCAAGTATTGCCATGAACTTCCGTCGGATGCAGCTGACTGGCTTACTGGCTGACTCCTGTTCCATGTGTTGGCTGTTTGCCCATTTTGCGATCTCTCCTTTCTCCTCCTTTATGTGGGTCATAAGAGTTTATCATCAACAAGCTGCCACATCCTAGCCAAAAAAAAAAAACCAGCACAAAAAAATAAAAAAAATGTGTAGACCCAAAGCTGCCGCCATTTTCTTTATTGCTTGACGCCATTTTGTGCTCTTCTTCTTTTTCTTTTCTTTTTTTTCTGTTTTTGTTGTTCTCATTTCACTTTGATTTCGTTTTATGGTGCTAATATTAAATCGACATTTTTACATATCTCTTTTTGTGTCCCTCGTCGTCCAACCTTTTATGGGGCCTCCCTCATCCACAACTCCGTTTGTTGTTGTGACAATTTTTGCCGCTTGCCTTGGCAGGATTTTTGGATATTAGCAGACCAACAAAAATGGATGATGATCGGTGAGGACAACAGGCTCATCAGGAGGAGGTTGGGGTTGGTACTTGGACTCGGATGGGCTGGTGGCCATGTTGTTTAGATTACAAATTGGCCCGGACACAAATGGAGCAAAAAGAAAAAAAAAACACAAAATTGCCAACTGAAGAAGAAGAGCGCACAAAATGCCAGAACAAGCTGAAAATGTTATCAATTCAGTTTTCATTCGTGACAGGGCGTTGATGTCATGGAGGTTTCTCCCTCTTCCCCATTACCCTTTTTTCCCTCCATTTTTCGTTTTTTTTTTGTTTTGTTCGGGGGCGTAGTCCTGGTAACTAGCACAAACTTTTTTCTTGCATTTTTCTAACGCTGGCGACAAAACAAAAAAAAAACCCACAAAAAAAAAAGTTCGTGAACAACATTTTTGTGCCAATTTCGTTGAAAAAATATTGTTGTAACCAAGATGAAGTTTTCAATTGCTTTTTCCACCAAAAATGCACGACAACTCTCTCTCGCTCGCTCTCTCTCTCTATCTATCTCTCTCTGTCTCCCTCTCTCAATGTCTCATTGTATATCCTGTTCTTCCGGCTATGCCAGGCTCAGGTCTTCAATATGGCAATAGGAATCTATTTTTGTTCAATTTAAAAACTGCATGCGAAATAAATTTCAATCCCCTTGGGAGCGAGGAGAGTAGCCAAAGCGGAAAAGTGTGATAGAATAGGCGGTGACGGTGGCAGGCATAAAACAAAACTTTGCCAATAAAAAATTAAGCAAGCTAAAACTTTTATTTTTCCCACTCACCGTCTGTGTGTGTGTCTTTGTCCTGGATAAATCGCAAATTGATGAACACTTCTGTAAGTGCGTGTGTGTGTGCGAACGGATGGCGACTTTGTCATTAAATTTCTTGAATGTTTTCAACAAATATAGAAATAAAGGAAATCATGACAAATTCATTAACTACTTGAACTTTGTGCTATAGATGTTTTCAGATATAATTGTCAAGGTCAGAGTAAAGAGAAGGTGAGAATTGCATTAAAATCTATATAAAACAAGGATAAATATATGTTAGAGTTAGAAACATTTAATTGTAATCTCTTCCTGACTAAACTCTCCTGCTCCACAATCCCACTATATCTCAGTTGTGGTTTAATCAAAGGTCCCCTTAATTGATGAATATTTTATTTTAAATCGATTGAAAAGTAAATAGAGTATTTCTTAGTCGCTGATAAACTAATAAGCTTTTCTTGCAGAACTTTTTTTTTAATTTCTTTAACTACACTGTTTTCAATACAAAATAATTTCGAGTCTTAATGACTCACATTCGTTGTCTGCCCATTCTATATTTCACTTTATGTGGGTCAACTTTGGTTACGTTTTGCCTGCTTTGAATATTAAAATAGCCAATAGCAACATCAGCTCTTACCCAGTTCTTGGCTCCTTAGAATTGGGGTAAAACTCTGCTCTCGGCATCCGCGACCTTTATCGTAGTCAAAAAATATGGCTTAAATGTCTTAGCAATAACGCACACGCCTCAGAAAACAATGCGAAGAATAGTAATAAATAATTTATAAGTGCGCATTTGCCACATTAATCACGAGCCAACGCTGCTTTTGGCACCAAAAAAAAAAAAAATACAAACCGAAAAAAAAGGAAAAGGCAAAATATGGGAGAATGGGGAAAATCCCTTGCGCCAGCCAAAAAGTTTTCTCGGTCCAAAGCCAACGCATATTAATTTCAAGGCACCAACAACCCATCCCATCTCATATCATCCAATTCCATCCAATGCCGTCCCATCCCATCGAGGGAATGGTCGTCGTTGTCGTAGTCATCCGCCAACAACACGGACACAGCGAAGCGTACAAATTGCCATCACTTGCGTTCAATTTTAGACTTTTCCAAGCAAATGCACAAACGCGATTAAAATGCTGACGAATGGCGATTTGGACAACAGTTTGGGTTTGGGTTTCGGCTGGCGAAAATGTCAAGAGCCCAAGGACCTAGCCCGGCCATGAACCGGCAAAACAACAGAAACAACATCGCCAAATAGGATGGCCAAGGTGGAAGAATGGCAAGGCGCTGCCAACCTATTTTGCATATCGCGGATTGAGCGTGGAACACCATCTCCAAAAAAAAACTAGAAGGATGGGCTAACTTCGGCCACGCCGAAGTTTGGATACCTTCGCAAACTGTTCTTTTCAATTACATATAAATTACCAGAATCATAAGAAAGTATATAAAACTATTCATGCCCGTGGCTCCTAAAAAAAAAACTTACGAGTAAAAAAAATTTTTTTGTTTGGTCAAAATGTTCCTATAGGAGCTACATCATATAGGCGGCCGATTCTGTTAAAACTCAACAGACACATTTTTATATATACCAAACTTACATATACAAAATTTCGAGTGAATCGCTGTTAAAATACCCAAAATTTTCATCTAAAACCAATTTTTTGGCCGATCGTTCCTATGGGAGCTATATGATATAGTACCCCGATTCTGATAAAACTTTCCAGATATATAAGAAAGTATATAAAACCCATAAATATATAATATATAATTTTGTGATAATCGCTTTTAAAACAACCAAGTTATTGCTCGAAATCCATATTCATGACCGATCGTTCCTATGGGTGCTATATGATATAGTCAACCGATTTTGATAAAAGTTGGTGGATATGTTATATAAAACTCACAAATACCGGATTTCGTAATATTTCGTTGGAAAACAACAAAGTTATTGAGGTTAAAGCTTATTCACGACCGATCGTTCCTATGGGAGCTATATGATATAGTCATCCGATCGGAATGATTCCGAGATATACAATGCCTGCATACGGACAGACGGACAGGGCTAAATGAACTCAGCTCATCGTGCTAATCAAGAATATATATACTTTATATAGTCGGAGATGCTTCCTTCTATGCGTTGCAAACTTCTAACCAAAATTAATATACCTTTTTTGCAAAGGTATAAAAAATAATAAAAAGAGTAAAGCGAGATGGTCCAATTTCGACACGACCACGTTGCCGGTTTTTGGCATTTTAAAGCCTTCTTTTTTTTTGGCCCTACTTTGCCATGCCATCGCATTTGCATATGACAGCAAAGGGGCCGCAAGTGCGTGAGTGTGGTATGATTGTGTGTTTGTGTGTCTGTGAGGTGCGTGAAAACTCGACTCATTTTTTTTTTGTTTTTGAATAGTTGCCAGTTAGAAAAATAATGAATATTTCAAAACTTTACTCACTCAATACGTTTTCCGGATTCTCGATTATAATCAATATGTTAATTAACTATATCTTAAGATTTAATTAAAAATTGTTTTTTAAAATGCCCATCAAAAGTTAAATTCAAGTTTTTGACACACAATTCATAAAGTTTAATTTATTTGCCAATAAAAAACGTTTGTAAAATGACAGGAGTAAAAGGTAAAAGTATGCTTACGAGAACATAGCTAAATATTGTAAAATAATAAAAAAATTCCCTTTTTTTGCTAATATAGATTTTGTGTGCCAAAAATAAATTTTAAAGTAAGTTAACTTGGGAAGCTTTGCTAATTGTTTCATCTCAGCATACTTTTAGGAGCTCTATACATAGGCACAAATACAGGCGATTTCTATTAATAGATTGAATTTATAAATACCATATGCCACAGTTCCCATCGCATCAAAAGCTAAGAATAGAAAAAGCTTCAAAGATTTATACGATTAAAACTATAAAATTTTGCTGAATTTCTATATCTCAATAATTCTTGAGTGAAACTTTAAACATAAAAACTTAAAAGTAAAAAAAGTTAAAGTATTTATTAATTGAATGGAAACTATAAGAGCATGTCTCTCTCTCTTTAAAACATTAAAACTGGATGTAAAACAAGGACGAACAGGAAAACAAATACAAACAGCAAACATGCAGCAAGGTACTAACAGGATATGTGGAGGGGGCGAAAAGCAGCATTGTCACTAATATGGGCGTGGCACAAACGGCATATAAAATGAATATCAATGAACTGCAAGCGAGCAAGCAAAACAATAAAAAAACCCCGCGGGAAAAAAGGTGGGGGGAATGCAAACACGGCAAAGACATGAAAAAAAAAATTCAGCGAGAGGAAATAATAAAGGAAAAACGTTGCCTGTGAATCTCCGAGAACTGGGTCAACGCTTACAGCTGTTTAATGATTTCCACACGGCCAACTTTCATTGTATACATATGTATATAAGATGTGAACATGATTTGTGATCTCATTGAACTATTGGAATATATATATATATATTTTTTTTTTTCCAATAGTTCATTGATTTTAATTAAAAAAAAAAAAAAAAATAAAAAAGAATTAAAAATATATAAAAACACAATTCTCCCCAACGGGAAATTGAACCCCGGTCTTCCGCGTGGCAGGCGGGGATACTAACCACTATACTATCGAGGATATTGTGTAAGAGCATGACAGATCCAAGTGACATAATGAGTGGAAAAAATTCTAAATAGTTTACTTTAAATGTTCTAAATTTAAGCAATTTTCATTTTAATGAATAATTCAAACGACTATCAATGTGTTCCAACTATCTCAGCAAAGATCAAGTCTTACATCAATCTAATAATCTCAGATCATTGCCTAATTTTAGAATTGACAGCACAAGCCGAATCTACTAATTGCGTATATATTGAATAATTAGGCGGAATTTTTCTACAACATTTGGTTTTAAGGATATCCAAACCACTCAGAGTCGTTAAAAGTAAAACACAGCTAATTTATTTTAGCCAACTTAAATTGGCTTAAGCGAATGACCAAAAGAAAACAAATGGTCCGTTATCTTGTGTAAGCAAGAACAAGAAGGAGGCCAAAGGACAAACGTACACACACACATACTTAAACAGAAGGACAATGCTGGTGCAATGCAAAGCAACAGCAACAACAAAAACTGTCAGTTTCATTAAAAACAATGAAATCTGCTAAGAGCCAAAAGTTTAAATGAGCGTCTAACAACTGGGTTGGATAAAAGCAGAGAAACAAGTAGCACACAAAAAAAATGGTAGATTGGTAGGGCTATGAGGAGAGAGGGCAGACGGGCTGTCGGTTGTGGGTTGTGAGACACCGGCCACTCCAAAAAGTCGTAGAAAAAAGCCAAAAGCGTCTGCAGTAAAATATGTACTCGAAAACAAAGTCTAAACAATAAACAAAATGGCGGAACAACAAAGCAACACAGCAAACAGAAGAAGAATATAAAAAAAAAAACCATAAAAAAAAACGGCAGCTTGCGACCCTTTTTAGGGACAATGGCTCGGACCATGGGCGTGACAAATGGTCAGTTCACCCCCAAAAAATTGTTAAAAATATCGGAATAACAAAGTTTATTACAAAGAAGAATGAAAAACATAGTTTATGCTCATTTTAGCAATTTTAGTATGTTACTATCGATTGATTGAACCTTTAACTTAATTCTTTTCAATTATATATTCAACTATATACTACTTACGTTTAGACTTTAGGACTAATCAGCGATCGGTATGGATTCATCCTTTCCAAATCCTTTATCTCTGTGCTTTCAATTTATGGTACGCCCATGATTTTTAGTGCTCTTGATTCTTTTTCTTACTTTTGTTGTTCCTTTCTGGTTTTATTTTTTTTTTGTTTACATTATTTTAAACAAAACCATTAAGAAGAATAATTAGCTGTTGAAAATGGAGACAGTGGGAACGAATAGAAATTGCATCAGGCAAGTACTTAAATAGTTGACTTAGTTACTCAGATTCAGACTGGATTAACAATTGACTGATTAATGGACCAAAACCTTCAAAAGTGATTGCCGATGCAGATGTTAGTGGTTACGCAAAAGGATATTCTCGTAGACAGATTTTGCAAATGATTCCCCACACTTGAACCACAAGAGCCATTTGTTCAGTCATTTATTTCGGAATTTTTGTGTTTGTTTTTCATTAGGCCGACGAGGAAACGATGGAAAATTCCCCCCAAGAAAAAGTGAGCGAGGGATGGTAGGAGAGCGGAACTTGTTACCCTTACACGAACCCCATAAACTGGTTTATGGCACACACTTTGATGCTCATTAAGGTTAAGTCAGCATCAACCCCCAGAGCCCTGCTGCCATCCTCCATTTTGGAGCAGCCGCCGCCATCTACTTTAGTGTAAATCTTTAGCTCTGCTTTAGCCAAAACAAAAAGAAACAACAACAAAAAATTTAAACGAAAAATGTGCAACATTAAAAGTTGAGCAACTTGTTTGTGTGTGACAGTCGACGCGACTACCAAAAAAACAACCCTGAACTCGTTTTCTTCTCCTTTTCCTTAACTTTTCTTGGCTTCTCCCTCTCGCACATTCACAGACACACACACGCAAACGCAGAGACACAGGCACGCACATGGAGAATTTGTAACATACATTGCGGCGCGTTGATAGCCAACCAAATTTAATGCCATCCCCTAGAGAGAGGCGCCATGGTCCTGGTGCTGGGTCTGGCGCTAGCTTGTCTGACTCATTTAGCAGTTCCACACACATTTCATAAATTATGAATAATCCTCTTTCATAGTTTTAGATGTGGTTTCTCTACCTCCTTTTGGCATTTATCGTCATCGATATTGGTTAGCTTTTTAGAGAAATTGACTTAACCTTTGTTTTTACCAGCTTTTGTTATTGCCCTGTGGGTTGAGTGACCCGAAAACTTTTCCAACTTCTTGAAATGCTCAAAGGTTATTGTGTTAGATACATAATTTGTAATTGTTTTGTTTTAGTTTTATGGCTTACAAGACGCTTAGATTAATGATAAGCTAAGCAGTAGCTATATTTCATCGTAGTAAATATGAGAAGAAATTTAACAGAATCATCCATTTCAAATGAGTTTATGGAAAATATTTAAAATGTTTTCGCTTTTCTAAGGACTAACGTAATTGTATAAGTTTACAATTGTAGCCTCACTTTATAAGTCTTGATTCAATCACTTGCTTCTCTCTGCTTGGATGGAATTCAAACACAATTCATAGGGCACACAACATGAGAGTTCTGGCACTTGAGTGATGCTATGCAGGCTATGGGATGGAGCACTTGCTGTCTATGTTATTTACTTTAGTTTAGTGATAAAAATATGAGCCAAAGCAAAGAAACATAAAGCACAAAGTAGAGAGCAGAAAGCACATTTTGCCCGCTGCCTGCCTAAACATATAAATTACAAACGGGCTGCCATAAACACTCACCACCAGACCCCCAGCCCCTTTACCCATTTAACCACTCCTGCCATTCTCCTTCATTCCCTTTGGCATCCTGTTGAAACAAAGGCATGACCATGGATACATGACTATACTAGACACGTTTCTTGAGCATTCTGCGTGTTGTTTCCTTCCGTTTAACTGGTCTTCCTTCCTGTCCCAAAGAAAATGGAAGGCAGATATTTGTTTTAGAGCTTTTCATTCTCCTCCATTTTCACCCCTCTTCTTTTTTCTCTTTCCTTTAATACATGTATGTAAAGCGGCCATTGTCATTTCCGCAAAAACTCTACTCCAACTGTGTAGCAATGTGTCCTTTTTTGTGTTGCCTTTTTTGTTCTGTTTTAAAGGCCTATAGACTTGTGGGTTTCTTGGGTCTGGCTTGCTTACATTTGACAATCATTTGGCATGAACGGAAGAGCAGGGATTGGGTGAGGGGTCGGGCAGATCTGGGTGTGTGTGTCTGTGGGCCGAGAGAAATGTAACTAGTTACAAGTGGGCCATAAAGAAACCCTTAAGCTACCATTAATAACAGATAATTACATCCCCAAATTGCTTTGAAATATTGCCTGAAGATTTTGAACAAGCAAAATATATTTAAACAGAAATGAAAGTAAACTTTTGTATTTTATCAATAGTTTTAAATCATTTTATTTTGTAAAAGGAACTCTTTACATTGTGACCATCTTTGAATAACTTTAGTTTTAGTTAGTTAGTTTGACTTTTCAATTAGTCGATAGTAATGTCAAAAGTCTTTATTAAGAAACATATCCTTCAATTGATTGCTTCAATGAAGTTGATACGCTGCCAACAAATATCCACATTAACATTATTTTGAAATCAAAATACCCAGTCCAATGGCTTAAACTAAGAAACATTGGCCATTTAGTTGGAAGAGTAGCATTTTTTTTGGGGCAAGAGCAAGACATTATTTTTTAATTTGATCATTTCTAAGCAGAATGCGATGAAGATACATTCTAAAACCCTTAAGTCCCTCCACTGAAACTGGAGTCAAACTCATTTGGCCTCGTCAAAGAGACAGAGAGACAAAATAGAAGAAAGCATAAAAAAGGGAAAAACAAAAAGTGAAACAGATTTTGCACAGAAAACCAACAGCTGATAATTGTGGTGCGCCAATAAAAAGCAAATTAAGCTAATTGCAAAATTTGCAAAATCCCAACCAACGACCAGAAGAAGAAGTGGAAAACGTATAGAGAAAAAAGAAAGACAAGAAGCATAATAAAAGTGGAGCAAATGCAGGCAGCATCTTTGGATTTTCCGCCAACTGCTGCTTGTCCCGGCGACACATGTTGCCAAAAGTTTGAATCCCACTAGCTTAATCCCCTCTTCTCCACAATCATCTCGTTTTGCGCAATTTCTTTTTATCAGCATACAAGTAAAATGTAATTAGAGCCAAGAAAACAAAAAATAAGAAGTAGAAAAAGGAAAAAGCCAAAATTGATAACTAACACAAAAATAGTCAAGGGAAAACAGTTAGACAATAAAGTCTGGCCTTTTGCCAGAAGAAAGCAAATGAAAGGCCCCGATTAAATTCTTGTCTAAGCTCATAAAACAAAAGGAATAAATGAGAATTTGTAAGATGTCGCATCCAATAGATGCCATATCCTTTAAACTAGGTCAACCACATGGCCGCAATTATCGTAATTAATAGGCACACACATTAGCACACACACAGTCAATGTCGAAAAAACCCTTTTTCCTACCACAATCCAAAATCCAAAACTATTTATGCATGCAAAATCATTAAAATAAATTGCGTTTACTTACATTTAACCCCAAGATGGACAAATAATTGAGAGGAAACTTCGACTTTAAGATACTCTTTAGAAACTAAATTCCAAGTAATCCGTTGGCGCCATTCATTGACTGCATTCATTTATATTGGAAAATTAACGTTCCTCTTCTTTTAGCCACATTGATATACCCGCTTACCATATGGGTAGAGATCGAGTCTATTAAGAAAGGTTTTGTGATTAGAGTGGTGAGCTATCCTTGAAAAAGGATTAGAGTCTTTTCATGAGGATTTTGTTTTAATATTATGTATTAAACATGTATTAACAATATGTATTAACAATATGTAAAATGATTAATGGCATTTAAAAACATTTCAAAACGTTAATCCACAAAAAAGGTGAGCCAAAAAACAAATTCCACAAATGTAAAGTAAAAAAGTTCAACTTGAAAAAACATCTAAAGGGAATGACATTAAAACCTGTCAATCAAAAATCAAAAGTTTGATATTTCGTTAACAGGTTAAAGAAGATAAACTTTATATAGACCTCAAAATTAAATGTCAAACTTTAAAAATAAAATTTGGATATAAAATCACTTAGGTATATATTTGCATCGACTACCATATTTTCAAATAGAACTCCTTCACAGTGTTTCAACTAACAGAAGGTTTTGCTTATACAAAGATCTAGCCAATAATTTGTAATATCTGTTTTTTTTAAAAAAAAAAAAAACTTCAGAAAACAGAAACGCTTTATATTTCCCAGAACAAGTAGCGACCAGAAAAATATTTTGTATAATCTTACTAATCTTACTTTTTCTACTTTTAAGTAATATAGCTTGAAAAAACACTTTTTCAAAAGTTCTTTACACTCTTTAGTAATACACAATACAGAATTAAAAATGATTTGTTCTATTGATGATACGTTCTATTTTTTAAACCCAAACTTGAGTTGTCCTTTAAGTTCATAAATGTTTGTATATACTATATATATATCTACGTTTGTAGTTTTATGTATTAAAGTCAGTTTATTATAAGAAATCGATAGGTTAAAATTTAATTTTTGATTGGTTATCATCCTCTATTATCATCTAAGGATGATTTGGCTGTTTGATGGATAGAAGTATTTCCCTCTCTCTCTCTTTATCTCTCTCTCTCTCTCTGTTAATTACATACATATATATATTCAGTATAATTTTTCATGAGTTGTTCAACTTTTAGTGGAATTGCCAACTGAAAATATTTTTTTCAAACCGTCAAAAGCAAATTAAGTTATTTTTGATGCCTGGACTGCAGTCGTTTTATATAAAGGACATTTGCGATTGTGTGTGTAAGCTTAATTATTCCTAAACGAGCTATTTAACTAACGGCTTTTGACTCGCAACATATGTATGTGTGTGTGTGTGTGTATGTATGTGAGTGTATAATTAAGGCATAGTAAAGAACACTGGAAAACAACCTGCATTCTAGCCATGTAACCGAAATAAAAAATATGTTGACATCAAATATTTAAAACGCCAGTTTCAACCTAAGGGATATAAGGCTTTGTGTGTAAGTCTGTGAGTGTGTGTGTGTGTGGCATGTTATAAAGTTACGCGTGCTTAAACATTCGCCAAGCATGCCCCTTGCCCCTTTAATCCTAGTCATTCCCTCTCCAGTCCTGTCATTGAAAATGAGTGTAATTTATGTATTAGCGTGTGTTTGTGTCTGGCTGCATAATAAAACATGCAAAAATATGCAAATTGCCGCAGTCAACGCGATGAACTTTCATCGTCGACGTTGAGCCTTGTGTCTAAAGAGCATTTTCCGCTAAAAGAAAAATCGATTAAATCACTTGAAAGAGTTTATCGAACTTCTTCTCTCTGGGCCACGGCAAAAGGAAATGAACTAAAACTATCAACGTCTAAAATTTACAATGGTTTTAAGAACCTTTAAGAAAGAGAGAGAGAGAGAGAGAGATCAGATGACTGAACGGCAAGGATGAAGAGAGACAAAAGAATGGGTAAGGATATATGTATGCCTGAAGAATATAAGCTTTTTTTTTTGGCTTTTGGTTTTTTGAGTGCATAATTTCTGCACGCTAGATTGTCATTTAAAATGAGTTAAGCGCCAGCAATTGCTGCAATGCGGAACGAGTCCTTCTGCGAGAAGTCCTGTGCGAGAAGCACAACCATCGTCAACGTTGTCGTAGTCAGGTAACTAGCGTTATAATGAGCAAACAATATATAAAAGCAAACGCCGTTGCACGAAACAATGGCAACGAGTACAAGAAAAAAACCAATTAGATGCAAGTCAAAGCTGGGACAGCGGACAGGGGGGCGAATCAAGGTGGCAACAACTTTTTGTGCTCTGTCGATGTAGTGACAAGCGACAAGCAAGGGCGTGAAGGGATCGAGCAGTGGGTGACACTGTTTATTGTGCGCCTCGTTAACTTTGAAGGGACAACTACAAGGACAACGAAAGCTGCAACTACAACTGCAACTTCAATTACACCTACAACAAGGACAACCACTTCATAGACGCAACACAAATTGGATTTCCATTGTTAATTGCCTTCAATTCATAAATTTTGTACTGTCAAGGACCTTTTGATCACACAATTACTGCTATAAATTACCCCTTCGATGGCATTATTTTTGATCATTGTAATTAAAGATTAACATATAGTTTTAAATAATTATTCGGCCATCTGCTCTGTAATGTATTCAAAAATGAAAATAAAATTTCCAAGCTCACTTTCTATTTAAAGAATGGGCTATAATGACATTGTCTTAAGATTTAATTAGTATTTTTGCAAATGTTATTAGTGAGTAATCACAATATATCGACATTGTTGCGGATACTATTGCTATATAAAACAGAATCCGATCAATCACGCGAATTTTTTCCTTGTTTTTTTTTTTTTTTGCTTTCTGGTTCTGACTGGTTAATGATGGGCCTGGTCCCTGGATAAAAAGAAAGATTGAGGGGAATTCGTTCTTCATGCAGGACATACGTAGTATGTCAACATACTTTGGTTTCGTTTCATTAAAAATCCATCCATCCATCCAAATTGACAAAACATATTTCGCCCTAATCCATTTCGAAACTGTCCACCAAAAATGTATGCTAAACTGAGTGAAAATTGCATATTTATAAAAAGCTTACATGAGAATTTTGATGCGTGAATTATAATTTCATGTTAATTTGCATGCAAAAATACCAAAAATGTTGAATGTTGAATAAAGAATTGGGGTTTCCTGTGCTATGGTGTCCTGGGCTTTCGGGTTGAATCCATGTAATCGATAAAATTCACAAGAGGATGCGCATGAGGCACACACCCAGACACGTGGCTGATGATACTAGGTAAACGGAAAGGGGACCAAACTCAAAAAGTGAATATAAAATGTGAATTACGTGACAAGAAGGCGTAGAGCAAAAATTGGCAAAAACACACAAACTACAAACGCAACATAAATTCGAAAATGATGCCAGGCGGGAAGCCAAACCAGGCGGGAGGCAGTAGGCAAAAGGCAGGTGGAAGGAGGCAGCAGTGGCAAACAAAAAGCCACATTAAAAATGTCGTCTGCAACAAATTAATTTTGCCGCACGGGCCCTAACACCAGCTCCATCCACGCCAACACCCACCCCACCGAATGTTCCACCCACTCATATCCATGACTGCCGCTGCTGACTGCCCCAGGGCGGCTGTAGAACAAACCCCCTTTCCCCACACCTTTTCCACCAACAGGCGAGTGTTTAAATTAAGAGGCTGTAAAAGTCACGCGGTGAGTGAAAAGTAAAAGCGGAAAAGCACAGAAAGTCTGCCTTCAGGCAGAAAGAAGCACGAAGAGCGGCAGCAAACATTTTCCCATTCGACGGTGATAAATAACAAATGCTAATTTTCTATCATGAGTTGGGATTGGAACGCGGAGTAGGGGAATAGACCAGGTGAAGCTAACGGCCAATAAAAACATTTACGAATGGGCCGGGCTACTCCTTCAACTATCCTACCTTAATTTTAAACTTTTACAATGTATGAGAAATTGCAGAAAAGTTCTTAATATTTACACAAACTGAAAACAGTCTAAAGTAAAATCTGAAAACTTTTATAATAAAACCGATGTACATAGTTATTCCAAAATAAAAAGAATAAAAAGTGATCGCTCCGCCTCCCCGACGGGGAATTGAACCCCGGTCTCCCGCGTGACAGGCGGGGATACTAACCACTATACTATCGAGGATGTTGAACCCACTTCTCCAAATATAAACACATATATGTATACATCCACATGCAGTTATTTTGTATATATATATATATATATATATATATATATATATGTATATATAGCTCACACACAATCTCTCTCATTCTCATCCGTCCCCCCACCCAGGCACACACAAAATCACAATTTTGATAAATTAAAAAGATAATTCATTGTGAACAAGCTTTTACTCTTATATTTAGGTGTGTTCTGTATTTCTGTGGCCTTATGGCAACTGTAAAAATAATTATAAATAAATGGAATACATTTTGTGTATCTAAAGGATGTTACCAAAGACAAACATCTATCATCTCTTTCTCTTTCTCTCTCTCCCTCTCTCTCTCTCTCTCTCTGTTTCTCATCGACTGATTCTCTTATTTCTGTGTGTAGGCTTCTCTTTGGCAGTTGCTTTGCCTGAAGGTCGAACAAGTTCTCTGTAGTATCCCTCTGTTACCCCTATACCCTGACCATTCCATTTCATTGAACTGGCTTGGCAAAACCATTTCCGCCCAGACAATAAACGGGCAGCCGCCATTGAGCAGAGTCGCTCAGCATTTCCGGTTGTTGCTGTTGTCTCTGGTTTTTCCATACTTATTATTTATATTTTACTTTTTTTTCTCTTATGAAACTAAAGTTCGACAATGCCAAAGCCAAATTCAAGTCCAGGCCAATTCGCCACACAAAGTGGGTAAAAAAAAAAAAAACACAAAACAGAATCAGAGACAGGGAAAGAGAGATAGAAAAATAAAGATGTAAAAGAAGAATCGGAGGGAAAAAAAAACTCATTTATCTTCCTCCTTTCTACTGCTTCAGCCAGCTTTCAGAGCCTTCAGGCCTCCAGGTTCCACTCAATGTCGCCCGAGACATGTCAGAAACTTTTTTCTCGGCCTCTGATTGTTGTTGTTATTGCGCTGTGTTTGTCGTTTAACTTAATTAAATTTGCGCGCACATTTGCAATTTCCATTTTCTTCTTCATTTTTGTCGATGCTGTATGTATGTGTGTGTGTGTTTTTGTGTTTGTGCTTGTGTGTGTATATTTTCTTGAACATTTTTTTATGCGCCGGCTAACAGGGCGTATGTGTAGTGGGAGCAACAATTGATTAAAATTTTATGATTTTTATTATCTTTCTCAAAGTCATTTGCATATTTAATAGTTGTATAAACAGAAAAATATCATTTACAGCTAATAAAATGCTACACATAATTGACTTTCATCCTGAAATGTTACATAAATAATCCAAATTAAAGTATATTTCGATGTTCTTCCTTGGAAGTAGTAAACAATTGGTTTAACAATATCTTTATTTGGTTCATCTGTTTGCTCCTTTAAAATTTAAAAAGTTAAACAAAAATCATATTACTAGAAGGATCATAACTGATGTAGAATAACTATATAGTGAGTCTAATGGTAATAAAATTAGAAAAGTTCAAACTTTTGGGCCTACAGCCCAACATGTGAGAAGGGGATAAGGAGATTTAAATGCCATTAAAAGAAACTATACCTCAAGAACAGTATTGAAAAAGGGAGAGGGTAAAATTTAAATTTCTATTGACTTATCTGTTTAGTCTCCTTGTACTGACATTCGCATTTAATCTTTTTATCTTTGTGTATATAAATCTTATTGTATATTTTACTAAACAATCACATTTTCCCCTTATTGTTCCTCTCTTGCAGACAACGAATTATATTCGGGAACAGTGGCGGACTTCAGTGGCAGTGATCCGATTATCTATCGTGAGCCCTTACAGACGGAACAATATGATAGCCTAAGTCTCAATGGTAAGTTGTTGATGTTATTATAACCACATCGGATAATTGAAAATGTCGCTAAAAAAAAGAAAGGAGACAAAAGGGAGACAGACAGAGAGGGAGAAATAGATAGAGGGATATCGTAAAAAGGAATCAGAGAGAGGGAGGAATTTCCCTCTTGTGGTTACTTTATTAGGAAAATACCATTTCTTGAATCGAATTAGTATTTCGCATTGGCGGTGCATTGCCCGATTCCGTTTTCAACTTCCGCTTTCATCATATTGCGTGTGGTTTGAGCCTTTTGCATATTTCAGCCACTACTTGGCCAGAGTTGACTTGTCTTGTGCCTGCCCACCGCCAATACCATGGCTTTCATATGACAAGAGTCCATTAACTGAATCTGAATAGACATGGCACATTTCGACTTGTGGCCCAGCCGTCTGCCGTCAGCCTGTTGGCTGTCGTTTGCCATTGCTATTGCCGCTTCTGCTGTTGGCCTGTCTATCAGCCTCCATAATTTATATTGAATGGTCAGTGGTCAGTGCACGAAGACAAAATGAATTGCTTGAATATTTTATAGAGTCCCGTGACAGATAAATGATATCTTTGCCATAAATGCAAAGTTCAAACTGCGAAATATACTGAAACCAAATACAATCCTTACCAAACATAAAAACAGACCCAAAGACATAACACCAAGCGTTAAAATATCCCTTAGGTATACTCTTGTGTTTCATTCCATTTCGAATTTAAACTATTTTTTTTTTATCCTTTGTGTTTCTAATAATATCGACATAACAAAAGAAATATCCCTACATATATGCAGATCTAGGCTATGTCCCAATTTCAAACAATCTTTTAATGAGCATGTTTTTCTCATAAATGAAATGAATAATTTAAATTACATCCTTTTTGATTATTTAAATTTCATATTGGATTGATTATATACAAAACACGCTTTGCTCATAAATCGCTGAAAATTTTAACTATAATAGTTTATAACCCAAACTATTAATGAATTTTATGAGAAAACTTTTTACAATTTCCCCCCTTTCTCTGGATAGCGCCGAACTTTGTGAGCTCATTTACACAAGGAGACTTTGTCTATTTCTTCTTTCGGGAGACAGCGGTGGAATTTATCAATTGCGGCAAGGTGAGTATCCTTTTTTTTTTTAATAAAAGTCCAAAAGATAATATACAATCAACCAATTTGAGGCATCTTTGCCCCACATTGGGCTTTGATTCATGGCCAAATACAGATATCGGTTTCGGTTTGTTTGTGGCACTATGTTAGTTTTCCATTTGATGGAAAACATACAGACTATATACAGACACCGGACGATGTATGGCAATGGGAGAAGGAGAAGGAAATGGCGACCAATTCAATGCATTTGTTAAAATATTTGTCTTTCAGGCGATTTATTCACGCGTTGCGCGTGTCTGCAAATGGGATAAGGGTGGCCCGCATCGTTTCCGCAACCGTTGGACGTCATTTCTCAAGTCACGTCTGAATTGTTCCATTCCGGGCGATTATCCCTTCTACTTTAATGAGATACGTAAGTAATGATTGGCTTTGCATATCACAATTATTATATGTCTGTATGTATGTCATTGGCTTTATGTATTTTTATACCACAGAATCAGCCAGCAATCTAGTTGAAGGACAATATGGATCGATGAGCTCTAAATTGATTTATGGCGTTTTCAATACACCATCAAATTCGATTCCCGGCTCAGCGGTTTGCGCCTTTGCCTTGCAGGTAAGCACTCCAAAATGACCGAGGGGATTTCTATTTTATTTCCAATCACTAATACTTTGCAATTTATAATTGGCAGGATATAGCCGACACCTTTGAGGGCCAGTTCAAGGAACAAAGCGGCATCAACTCCAACTGGCTCCCAGTGAATAATGCCAAGGTAAGTACTTTTGCGAATGTCTATGAGACATGTTTCCACTCTAAGGATTCATTCGATTTGCCGTGACCGCACTTAGACGCAGCTGTTGTTACACCACACAAAGAAAATTTATGACTCTCACATAGAGAAGAAAAAAGTAAGAACAAATTCTTCCTTGGCAAAAAATTTGCATTTGCATTTCGCAAAATGCGTTGCCAATTCTTGGCACATGACTCTACACATGTCGCCATCAATTTGGGTGAAAAGCCAGAAATTGCAAATCTTATTTCGTAGACTGACCAAAGAAATCTTATCATAACCGGCTTATAGGATCAAGATTAAGTATTCTAAAATACATATCTAATCAATGTTAACTATTAACTTGCCCTTTTCTTTGGTGATGATAAACGAAATTTAATCAAGGCAAATGTCACAGAGCAACTCCTTTGAGTCCTGTAGCTCTATTTTTCTGTTGAACATTTTTGGATAGTTTCCGGAACGCAAGAGAGCAGCAAATGCAATTTATATGTTCCTTTGATGTACGATGACCAGAATCCAGATGACCAGATTTTACAGCAAACCCATTCCCGTCACGAACCGAATCTAATATTTTGTTATTCACTCCCTTTCACTCCTTTCCTTTCTTGTTATTTCTTTTTATAGGTACCGGATCCGCGTCCTGGTGCCTGTCACAATGATTCACGAACACTTCCGGATCCCACATTAAATTTCATCAAAACACATTCACTAATGGACGAGAATGTTCCGGCATTTTTCGGTCAACCGATTTTGGTGCGGACGAGCACAATGTAAGTACTCCACACATACCTACACACACACATGTATGTATATATATTTATATATAGATATAAAAACATACTAGCAGCTCCTTTCTCTTCATATCTTCTTTATGTTGGACGAGGAAGATTGGAGTTTGGTGGTAGGGGTAGGGTTAGCTCTGGGACCCAAAATGATGTTCCGGCAATGTAAATATTATTGCACAAAAGCCAATTCCAGCCATGTGCGGGCAACAGAAGGTACGGGGTGCTGAGTTCTGTATACTTGGCAATGGGGGCGTGGCACCGAACATTAAACAACCGCATTATGAGCATTATGTGGATGAGGTCGGGCCAAGCTCTGTGGGTTGCGCATTGTAAAAACTTTTACTGCTCCTGCTGCCGCACTGGATCCAACTTCCACTTCCACTGAGGCTGGAGCTTCGTCAGTGGCCAAGTGAATACGTGACGTCTAATTTGAGAAGCAAACTGGAACAATGCAGCTAATTTCATTTAAATAACATCAAATTTCAGGCAGCCATATGATATGACAAAAGTTTTATAATCGTTACTGGTGAATGAGGGGCGGAGCGAAGCGGTAATTTCCACATTTTTTACGGGCTGCATTTTTCAATGATGGCAACTTCAATTAGAAGAACATTTTCACACAAAAAATACATTCCAAATATAACGACATTCGTGCACTTTGAAGCAAAGAAACAGAGAAACTTTTCGTAGGACTCTTATCTATAATTTTTTCGTTATAAAATAAGAGAAATTAGTTCCAAACTAAGTAGAACTAAATATAATGGACCCCCAAAATAGTTACTTTTATTCAAGTTTATTCAAATCGTATTTTATTCAATTGTATAGCGCTTACTTTTGCTTCTATCACGTATCTGATTGTAAATTGTATACAACTTACAACAGTAGATTCATAATCAAATGAAGCAAGTTGGCTTTTTCGACTTATCTGATTAATAAATATACAATAGCAAAACTTAAAGACGTACTCGACATTCACCTTAGCACATCTGCCCGTGTATTTACTTCTCCTCCAAGTCCTGTACTCCGCCACTTCCCAGCCCCTTTCCAAGTCACTTCAAGTGCCGACAGCAACTGAACCACATGCAAATTGCTTAAGGTGTTAGCCAGTGCATATAACCGTAAAACAGGTAACAGCCTGGGCGCTGCAGCTGGTACTCTTGCATCTTCAATCTCACCAGGATCTGTTGGCAGGATGGTGGAGGAGGTGCCCCTTTTTGCAGCATGCTCATAAATTATTTGCACTCTTCGTTCTATCTTTATCTTGCTCTTACTCTCTCCGTAGCTCTGTCTCCTTCTTCCTAGTTCCTTGTAGGGAATTTAAAAATTCAATTTGGCAACTTTTCCATGTAATTGAGCCACAATTACGGGACTGTTGAGATGTGTGTGGGCGGCTATGAAGGGTAGTAGCGAGTGGTTGGTGAGCGGTAAACTTTAAAGAGTAAATCATAAGCGAGCCACTGAGCAGGTTTGCACATATGGACATGGCGAGAAGAAAGCGAAGCATTGGCCAAGAGAGGGGCTGGGGGGCTACTGCTGCAGCAGTCAAGCGATAGTTTGAACCAAACGAACCGAGCCAGCCAGAAGGAAATGCATGGATGCGCTGAGGAGGCAACCCGTAACGAAAATATGTATGCACAACTGAATAAATTAGAATGAAATATGGAACACGTAGCAACAACGCAGACTGTCGACCATCCAGAGTCTCGTCCCCTGTATCGTGCATCTTATGTACCCCCGAACCCCCCAGATCCACTACCTCTCAGCTGCACTTGTGCCACATGAGCACACCACAACAAATGCCAGCCAAGTGAATAGGGGCTAAAGACGCAGGGTGAGCACGTTGGCCACTTTCTGCAACTGACTCGTTGCATTTTCGGTTGCCTCAAGGGAGTTTACCAGAAAGACCGGAGCGAGAAAGGAGGCTTGCATCAGAATTTAATCATGACCCAAAACCCAATTGAAAAGCATAAATAAAAAATAAAAAACACCAAACGGAAAGTTACTTCAAACATTTTGAGAACAACAATATCTGGATAAGTCAAAAGTCGGTCATACTCATGTGTAACATATAGATGTAACTATAATACATACACTAAGTGTGTGAGTAAGTGAAACGATTGCCCAATGCTGGCTTGAGTCATTCGCATAAATCTCTATGCAGCTGCTCTCCAACTAGAGGGAAACTCAATCAGTTGAGATTGCCCCAGTACACATGCCATTACTGGTTGGGAAAGGAGCAAACTTTGCAAAAATATGTTGTAACAAAATAAGCAAATCTCATGGAAGGGAATGCCAGTGCATAAAAAAATAGCCATATTGTACAAATAAACGAAAACTCAGCTCAGCCAGTAATGAGCTGCAATTCAATGACTTATGAAAGAATCTTCAAACAAATTAAAGGAAATCATAACCAAACTAGAGGAAATTTACTATTTTTAGGCACCCTTTAGTCCTAGTAAGTGCTCTAGAGTAGAATGCATTTCTATGGTTGGTAACATAGATTCTCTTTAATCGTTGTTTCTTAGCCGGATTACCTAATGCGAGTGATACTCCTGATACTACTCACTGAATGAAAACAAATTTTAATATAAACCTATAAAGACTTTGTTTTTTTTTTAAATTTTCAACACTTTGTGTTCTCAGTGTTATCCTTTTATTGAAAACATTAATAATGCCTATATATTTTGACACTTTCAGTTAACGGAAAAAAATATAAAAAGTTTTAAACTTTAAATTTGTAGCCTATAAAAGTTGATTTTGCTTCTGTTCGTTTTTCTTCATTTACATTTTTGTTTTTAAATTCTTTTTCTTCGCTTTGGTATTTTAACGCTCCCCCATTTAATGTAGTCAATATTTTGGTGAATGTTTTGTGATTTATTGCCATTGGCAAATTGTCAACACATCTTTATGAGCTTTGGTTTACACTTTGGTAGGGTCCCAAGAAGCTCTTAAGTCGGTTGGTTTGTCGCAATTGGCCAAGCAATTCATTTATCAAATTCCTACATTTAAATTTTTAACAATACGCATAAATAATTCGAGGGCAACGCAAACTGTGTGGGGGAAGCTGAATAGCCAGCTTTGGGAGGCGAAGTTATCGAATGCCAATGCCAAAATCGAATCAAAAATGCACAAAATTTATGGCGTTTTGGGCTGAAAACATAAATTTATTATAATTTTATTTGAGCCAAAAACTGCTTGCTAGGATAGTCACTTCCGGCTAGCAGCCATTTTGAATTGTCTGTGTATATGTATGTGAAAGAAATAATTCTTGGGAAAAGAAGATAGAAAACACTTGGCAGGACTCACACACTAACCGTAGGATAACGATTTGCATATGCCTAACAGTAGCTGAAGAAAGCTAAAGGCTGAGGAAAAGTTTTCTTATAAGCTGAAACTTTTAACATCTCAACTTAAGTTGGCCTTAACCAATGGAGTTGTTGCCCGTCTCGGCCCAGCCCGGCCCGGATCCGAGTCCTGGACTGTGTAACAAATTGTTTCCTGTTCTAGACCGGAGGTATCCGTATTCTACTGATTTCTGGCAGCTGGTTGACCATATCCTGGTCCATCCTTTCATCGAAGGGCGCAAGGTGCTGGCCAAAATGTCGCTTTGTGCTTATCTCTTATCTCCTCTTTACATTCTTATCGCTCAAGTTGTTGGTGTTTCTTTTATTTCGATTCACTTACTTCACTCCCAGCAAAGGAAAGGCAGAAACTTTAGAGCTAGACCAATTGCGGGAAAGAGAGAGGTATAGAGCAACTGTGTACAGGAAAGTTCATCTTGCTGACCCTTGTTCATCATGTTGTTGTTGCTGTCATTGTCGCCTTCTAAACTCATCGGAGCGATACAAAAGTTGGCAAAAAGCAAAAAAAAGAAAAAATTGTCCAAGTTTCAATTGCCAGCTGCCTTTTGGACCAGACTCCAAATTTAAGAACTGCCTCCATAAGAGTTCTTTATATTTTTTGCATGTGTCTCTGCTCTTTTCGTTTCGGTTTCTTTGTTGCGTTGCGTTTGCTTTTGTTTTGTTTTCTGTTGCCATTTTTGTAATTTTGGCCAAAAGAAAAGTTTTTGGCAACATTGCCATTCATGGCATTTAGTTTGAATTTATTTCATTTCCATTTTGCTTTCTGCGCATTTTTTATTTCAAGTTTGTAAGCCGCATCTACTTTGGTTTGCTTTCCGCATCACATTAAATATTTCATTTGTCACAATATGCTCATTTTCCTGTCAAAGAAATTAAAAACTGAACACGCAACATGGAAATATTAGATTCAACCGACAGCCAAATATTCAAAGAATTCCTGTCACATGTCAAACGCAAAATTAAGTTAAATTAACAAATGTCTCTAAAGTATGAAAACAACTTACATACGTCTAATATTTTATTATAGTTTATTTTAATCGATATATGTACATATATGTATATGTATATTTCTTTTGTTCAACTACAAAATGCACATGTACAGATACAAAAATAAAAACATCTGTGACAAATGTCCAGATTTCTTCAAAATATTTAAAAGACCATTTTTAGACAGGCCTCTGTTTAAGTTCAAACTTATGAATATTCAAACTTATAATGTTGCACTGCTTCGTGTTGAACTAGTTTATAGGGTCTGTAGTTCCCATCCAATAAATTTAAAATTATCAAGACCAAAAAAAAGTCTATACTAAAAAATTTAAACAAAGCTTAACTAGTTTAAAGAGAAATTATATGCCTATGCAGTTTAAGTCGGGTTACATACGTATGTACATATTTATATATGATAGATACCTCAACCCCAAAATTTGAATGTTGGTCACTTCCTTGGCCATGTGGAAAATTGTGAAACATAACTTAAATTCAAAAACGAGATTTGTTAATTAACAATAAAGCGGGAGCCCAGTCCCAGTTGCAGTCCCAGGACATTTGCATTTAAATCGAGATGAGGCGAAATGCAGGCAAACAATTGCCCAACAACAAAAATGGAATAAAAATAAAAACCAACATGAAAGCAACAATAGACAAGGCAGCCAAGCGGCCAGCCACAAATGTTGCCTCCTGCAACAAGGACAACAATAACACTAACGGAGAAAGGAAGAGGGTAAGATAGGGAGAGAGTGTAATGGAAAAGGACGAATGAAAATGGGCAACAGCATCAACATTTTTGTGGTGAAATCAGAGAGAAATTTCCGTTTTTATTTCATGTTCCTTTTGTTGGTGTTGTTAAAATATGTTTTTACATATAAAATACAAAATGTTGTTGGTATTATTGTTGCTATTGTTGCTGCTGTTCCTTGTCCTGGTCCTGAGGCCATGTTGTGGCTTTCTGGCATTCTGTTACGTTTGTTAGTCTCCCTCTCCTTTGCTCACTTGCTCTATACTCCCTTTCTCGCTCTGTGTGCTTTGCCGTCAGCGACCATTTTGGCATCTGTCCATTATTAATGGCGTCTAACCAAAATGACAGACAGTTGTTCCATACCCCAAACCCTCCCCGTCATCCTCGTCTCCATCCGTCCCGCTCTATCCTATGCTATCCAATCCATCTATAATGTTGCAATTGTTGTCTGTCAATGGCCAAAAACAAATGATGGCAATCCCTAAGGGTATTCATTCTATGTATTATAGCAAGTAAATAGATTGGTAAAGAATTCATCTAATATTGCTCAAGATGGGCTGATGAGACACATTGTAGAACTGAAACATATAAAACCGCTAAGATAAGCTTTAAAATTAATAATTTTAATTGTGTCTGTTCTTTTGTGTTTTCAGTTATCGATTCACTCAAATAGCGGTCGATGCCCAGATTAAAACACCTGGAGGAAAGACCTACGATGTGATATTTGTTGGAACAGGTGAGAATGAAGCAATTGTCAATTCACTAAAAATTTACTCTTATTTAATATACTTGTTTAATAGATCATGGTAAGATCATCAAGTCTGTGAACGCTGAATCTGCCGATTCGGCTGAGAAGGTTACCTCCGTAGTAATCGAAGAGATTGATGTGCTTACAAAGAGTGAACCCATACGTAATCTGGAAATAGTTCGAACCATGCAATATGGTAATTAGAGAGTCAATCAAGAGTTCATATATGTACTAATATATTTATAAATATATATATAATCGAATCAATTTTTCAGATCAACCTAAAGATGGTAGCTATGATGATGGAAAATTAATCATTGTGACAGATAGTCAAGTGATAGCCATACAATTGCACCGCTGTCACAATGACAAAATCACCAGCTGCAGGTAAGTGGCATTCACGAAAAGAGGGGAAGTAGGAGGAGTGGGGGCAAAAGAAGAGTCAGAGGATGGCATTTTTATTTCATATAACAATTCGCGTTATTTTTATGTGCTACTCTCTGTTACATCTGTCTGTCTGCCCTCCAAATGTCCTCCTACTTTACCATACTCCTACTCCATTGGGCCACTTGACTGGCTCGATGTATATGCGCCATTTATGGCATTTTACATTTGAATCATTCTCCAATCATCTCATCCCCGGGTCTGTCTTCCATTACAGCGAATGCGTCGCATTGCAGGATCCGTATTGTGCCTGGGACAAAATTGCTGGCAAGTGTCGCTCCCATGGCGCCCCACGTTGGCTGGAAGAGAACTATTTCTATCAGAATGTGGCCACGGGTCAGCATGCAGCCTGTCCCTCAGGTGAGTTTTACCCTCAAATTACAAACAAGAAAAAGAAAATCCAAAACTAAAAACCAATAACAATTCCCAACCTACCGCACTAGGCAAAATCAATTCAAAAGATGCCAATGTGGGCGAACAGAAAGGTTTCCGCAACGACATGGACTTATTGGATTCGCGTCGTCAGAGCAAGGATCAGGAAATCATTGACAATATTGATAAAAACTTTGAAGGTACAAAATGTCGTTGCCACTAAAATGTTTTTTTATATTTTCCTACCTTCATTATGATGCATGTGTTCTTCACGATTTTGCCTCTACCACCACGCTGCATGCCTGTCTGTTGTTATATTTGCACATAAAACAAATCACAATTTCATTTTAGTCAGGATTCTCGCGTCGTCTTTATGCTTTAGGGTTGTCCTTGCCTTATTGCCACTTTATGCTTTTCAATTTTCATCACAATTTTCTTGCACCATCATTTCCTTTGCTGTGAGCTCTGTTAACTATATTTGAGAGCAAAAAATTTAATACAAATATCTACACCAAAGATAGTTCAAATTATTAAATACTTCTTTAGACAGTTATTTGTCCAAAGTGTTGTTTAATATCCTTATATAAGATATTTTTGAAGTCCGTATACTAAAACAAGCCTTAATTTAAAAAGCAATTAATATATTCTAATACTAGAAATTCGTATGAATATTCGTTCATAAGTATTGTTTAATCAATAAAAAACTGTGTAAAAATATCTAAAGCTATAAATTATGATTATGAAGAAAAATACTTTCTTTTAATTACGGCAATCTTTAAATCACTGGCCTACTTATGTATTATTCCACTCGAACATATAATTTAATTAATTTTACTTTTGCTATATATACTTATTATTTAAAATGCATTTAATGAATAATTTATTATTTTTGGATATATTTTCAATATTTATATATTGAACGCAATATAGCATAACAATTTATAGCATATTTTACACTTTGATTTGTGAATGATCTTTTCACTTCACTTCACTTTTCAATTTATATTTTCCTATCCAAATAAATTATATATATATATATCTACATGGTTGTTGTACTATTATATTAACTGTTCTTTCCCCTCTCTTCTTATTTCTTTTCATTTTTAAAATCACCTAATTTTGAATAAATATTTCCCTTATGAAACGTGCCCTCTAATTTCGATGTTTGGATGTCGTTTATATTTGGTGTCATTGCAATTAAATGGAACTTATCTATACCTCAAACACAAACACACGCCCTACACCCTTTCCTTAATCCTGACACACAAAAAACAAAATCAATTCCAAACATAAACCTATTCGTTGTGGTTCAATATTTTGTGATGAATGCTTTCAATGCACACACCAAAACGGGTCTTTTTTACACGAACCGTGAAACGGAAATGAAATCATATTTATTGTGAATTACTCTGGATGGGTGAATGAATTCTAATAACAGGTCCACAAATTTCTGCAGATATTATCAATGCTCAATACACGGTGGAAACTCTGGTGATGGCCGTCCTGGCCGGTTCGATATTCTCGCTCCTTGTGGGCTTCTTTACAGGCTATTTCTGTGGTCGGCGTTGTCACAAGGATGAAGATGACAATTTACCGTATCCTGACACGGAATACGAATATTTTGAGCAACGTCAAAATGTGAATAGGTAAGTAAGATTTTTAGCTTAGAAGTGTATATAGAATATTGCCTTTTAATTACTTTCGTATTTCAGCTTCCCATCATCGTGCCGCATTCAACAGGAACCGAAGTTACTGCCGCAAGTAGAGGAAGTTACTTATGCCGAACCAGTGCTGCTGCCCCAACCACCGCCACAAAATAAAATGCATTCACCCAAAAATACGCTTCGCAAACCACCGGCCATGCACCAAATGCATCAGGGACCCAATTCGGAAACTCTATTCCAATTCCAACCAGATGGCTATAATACCCAACAAACGTATCGCGGACGCGACAATTTCGGTACTTTGCGCTCCCACCAAGTGATGGTAAGTGAATCTCGATTGCACTTGATCGATTTGTGGCACATTACTAATCAAATGATATCTTCCTTAGGGCGACAATTATCGACGCGGTGATGGCTTTTCGACCACACGCAGCGTCAAGAAGGTGAGTCCCGTTTTGCCAACATTTGTAGTTTGTATCGTACATATTTTTACATAGGCATATATATTTTTATATGTATACCGTAACATTCATATTTGTTTTATCGTATACTAATCTCTAATCGTATCCATTGCTCTCTTTTCGATGTTGTTGACATTAGTACAAATAAAATGAATCCTTGTGGTGCGCTTGTTTGATTTGATTGAACTCTCTCACTCAATCGACGATTGGTGTATTTCTTAGACTCACTTTATTCAATTGCGTGTGTGTATTGTTTGTGTGTGGTGTGTGTCTCTGTAGCAGTATTTCACCTTAACAAATATATGTCCTGTTTAACAGGTCTTTAAAAAAAAAAAAGCACAAAACAAAAATCATTCCATTTTCATATACAATATTATCCATTGGTAATTTAAGTAGCCTTCAAATTATTTATCATTTGCATGCTGTGATATTTCATTATTGATTTGCCCATTGATCATATCTATCATCATTATATTTATTTTGTCTACCAATTGTTTGATTTCCCATAAAAACTTTAATAGTTGAATCTTGTGATTATAATTTTATAATTATATAATAAAAACCTTTGTGACTTATATTTTGGGTAATTAATATATTGAAAAAGTAGTAATTCCTTTTAATTGACATCAAGATGAAGAGGAGAAGTTTTCTTTATTTTATTTTAGGTTATATATTTCTATATTTTGTTAAAGCTACCTGAAATTATTTTCTTTTGATTAAATCTCTGTTTATATGCCTATCATCTAATGCCTTAATACATTTTGTTTTTGCTATCATGAAAATTAATGTTAATGCTTAACAGCTATCATAAATCGGGATTAAAATATCTTATCACAACATCTGCATGAGTCTAACCTAATATGAATTTCCATTCCCATTCCATTCGTATTGTTACTGAGGGCTGTATAAAAATCTTTTGGGGAAACTTCTTTTCTTTCTGGTCATTTGGAGAGAATAATGTTATTTGTATATATAGAAATACACCAATCGTTCGAAGCGATGGATTACTATCAAATCGTAGCAGGCGTCTCTATTTCTCTAAGCATTTTGTGTATAGTTTTACCATCAACGTTTTTTTTTTCCTGTTTCCATTTCTTCAACTAAAACTCTGTAAACAAAATCTATATCTATCTACGGATCTTTTTGCTCAACTATTTTTTCACAAAGAAAAACAATCACATGTTCACAACAACAACAACAACAACTGCAACAACAATAACCACAACAATCATTACAATAACAACAGCCACTAAGACAAAATACCAAAAAAATACCAAATCTCTATCTATCTATTCTCTCTCTTCTTCTTCCCTTTTTTCATTAGGTTTACCTTTGAGACGGGAGTGGGGCGGCTGAAACCAGTCAGGGACTAATTACCCAAAATATGGTAAATACTTTTATGCATAACTAAAGCAAACTTTAGTTATATTTTGTTGAAATATTTTCTGTTTTTGTTTTGATTTATCGCAATCTTTTAATTGATCCTTTAGTTTTTAAATTAGTTAACTAGTTATCCTTTTTTTTACATTTTTCTTTTTCTGTCAATATGAAAACAACAACAAATTAGCTCAAATTCTGCAAAACGGATGCATCATTCTCTTTCTCTCTATTACTCAGTCTTTATCTCACCCTTTATATTTCTCTATCTAATGGTCCATTTTTAATCGCAAAATTCAAAAGAAAACTCGAGTTTTTTTTATTACATGTTTTTTACTAATTTTTAATCACTGTTCGAAAGCACAAATTTTTTTTTTTCGAATGCCTTTAGTTTTGGGTCATATACTACTGTGTTAACTGGGCCCTTAAGCAAAATTAATGACAGTCAATCAGTCGATCAGTCAGCCATCCCGCGCCCAACTCTTTTCGTTTTCTATGGTCATCGTCAACATTTTCCAACCGAATCCTATGATTGCTTTCTGCTTGATTGTATGTGTATGAGTGTGTATCTTGAAGGGGAAGGTAGGGGGGTACCTAGGTTGATATCTGATAATCTCTTTTTGTATTTACTTTATCATTTCTGGCGTTGCCCCTAAAAAAAAACCCCTATATTCAAATATCGGTTTGGCTTGACATCTACTGCATGGTCCACTGCCCCTTTCCCCATTGTCCCCTCTTTGTAATTGAAATCCTTGAGTGAACCTGGTGTCCCATCAGCCCATCCCAACTACTAGTGATCCAACGTGCATTTACTTTAGATAATATCACATACACAAATGAATAACTATAACCATGAATATGATAGATGTACTTACAATGTCGTATATATATATACTTATATATCTAACAAGAATACTCACTGATATTGTGTTTTTCTTTTGGCAATGCTAAACTAATTTATTTTATTTTATTGCTTGCAATCTTAAAAATTAGCCATGAAATCAAAATTATTACATTTTGTTTGTAATCCAAAATGAAAAAGGCTCCAAAATTTAATTTGCATTTCATAAAGGGATTGAGCAATATTCGGGGTTTCCTTTCTTTTGTGTTTCTGTTTGTCCACATTATGGCCTCGTTTGTTTCCTTTTTTATTTTTTTGACATGTTTTTTTTACACACTTAAACAACAGAAACAACAACAACAAAAATAAATATATAACAAACAAAAATTATATCACCACCCTTAGGCTGTAAACAACACAAACACACGAAACAGAAGTCTTGGTCGCGCAAGAAGACAGCCGCCCCGTCATGGTATCGGTAAGTTTCGGTTATTGTCATTTAACACCTGACTTATTGTTTAGTTGATTGTTTCAATTTGTAGTTAAATGACACACACACTCATACACGCACACATACAAATAAACACACAAATTGTGAACTGTGTGCAGATCTCCTATCTCTTTCTCTACTTTCCACTGTCTAAATCTGTATCTCTGTATTTGCATATATTTCAACTATTCACCACTATATAACAAATACACCAACTGTGGTAAATAAAGTTATCAGGGAATGCAACCGAAACCGTTTTAACTTGCAACATTTGAGTTTCAACACAAATGTACAAAACAAAATGAAAAGTTATAGGCAGGTGATCCTCAGAGTAGAATCAAATAGTTCAATCGATTGATGGAGTAAAATCGTAGAGTTCTTTCTTCGCAAAGAACTTTAAGAACTCTTTGCAAAGAAATAAAAGAAATCAAAAAATAAAATATGTTGTTCGCTCAATACGCTCGAATAAAAAATGATTTTTAGTGAAAGTGAATAATTATTATTTGATCGGTTGTATTTCCTGATATCATTTTCAAATTTGTGATTAGGATCAAAAGTTTTTGCAAAGTTCTCATTTTATATACCATTATATATTATTTAGCATTTTCAGTTTTTATAAAATTTGTGTATTTTATGTTTATGTGTGCGTATGTGTGGAGAGAGTGTGTGTTTGTGTGTTGTAATTGTGCATGATGCAACAGCCTCAATGTTGTCTAAAACGTATTTTTGTAGCCTTTCCATATCTGATCTCGACACTCTATGTAAAGTTGTTGCAACATGCACTGAAAGTTCGTGTCTGAGTGTACGAATGTGTCCTGGTAATGATGTAAATGATATTTGGTTTCTTACTTCTGTATTTTATGGCATTTGCAGTAACTCAACATCGTTCGAATAGCCCTCAACAACAACCGCAACAGCAACAACAGCCGCACTCAAGCTCCGGCTCATCGCCAGTGATGTCGAACAGCAGTTCCAGTCCAGCCCCACCATCCAGCAGTCCTAGCCCCCAGGAGAGCCCTAAGAACTGCAGTTATATTTACCGTGATTGATTGATATGTAACACCAAATCGATGCCACTCATTCAGGCGATGACCACACCCACATCTATACCAATGCCCACAACCGCTACCATGCCTACGGCCCATCCTCAGACAACATTGCAGCAGCAACATTATGCGAAGCAGTACGCCAAATCTATGCCTGTTACACCGATCCAACCACAATCGCCCATGGAAGAGACACCCTCGTACGAGATTTACGGCCATCATCCATCGGGAATCTTTCAGCATGCCCAATCCGATGCCACATTCCACTCTGATGACGATAACGATCCGGATGAAGATGATGACAACGATGATGAGAATCTTGAGGACACTTCTTCGCTGGCTATGATAACGCCGCCGCCTCCTTATGACACTCCACATCTCACTAAAAGCAAAAATACAGCCTGTTCCTCGTCGGCTTCGGTTCCGCCTTTGCCACCGCCACGTAAATTTCGCTTCGGCAATCGGGAGCTCTTTAGTATGAGTCCTGCTGCGGCTAGCACGCCCACATCCAAATATGGTAGTGCCATTACGCCTACAAAATTGAGCGCCGCAGCGGCTGCCATGTTTTCAGCTCCACAAATGGCCCAACTGAATCGGAAATGGGCTCATCTTCAACGCAAAAGACGAAGGCGCAACAGCAGCTCGGGCGATTCGAAGGAACTGGACAAGCTAGTCTTGCAGTCTGTCGATTGGGATGAAAATGAAATGTACTAGATCAGATGAGAGAAATAATAGACGGCAAAGAGCAGTTGTACTTTCTGTAAATTAAATCAGCCTGCGATACCTATAATTATCATTCTTCTTTTTATAAATTTTAGATGCAACTTTACAGAAAAGTCATAGAAAAATTAAATATATATCTATAGAAAACTGAAGATCAAATCCAATTCAGATCATATGTTAACTATATTTACATAAAATATGCAGCTGCCTCTCAATAATAGTTCTCAGTTGGTAATTTGGACAGGGCATTCTTTTTTCGGTTTTCATTCTTTATACGTATGCATGGTTAAATAGACACACATTTGTTACTATAGACTATGATAATATGAGAACACTTAATATGTATGTACCAGTATATTTAGGCGCAGCACTGGGAATAGTTTTGCATTTTATTCAAATCAATACAAACACAGCAAAAGACACATTTACAAAAACAGCAAGAAAATGGAAAATATATACACGAAATTTATAGCTACATATAAAACAATATCAAAATACAAAGCCTATATACACAAGACACATACACACACACAAACTCAGAGCTATTACAGTATATAAACTTTATTATTATATATGTACACAAAAATTGTCAAACCAGTTGTGAATGTTTCACGGTCAACAGTGAACATTAAAACAATATAATATTAATTGAAACACAACAAGAGAAAAAATAGTGATTAAAATATACCCAATAAATTCACTAAATTGGGTAACAGAATCGCATTTTGTAAATATTATATGTATGTATACCATATGTAAAACAAGAAGAAATCCATTTAACATTTGCCCATGTATTAGGCAAAGATGTTACCGTAGTATACAACAAGTTTTTTGCATTTAAACCACAAGAAGAACAACTACTAAGAAATAGTAAAAATTTACAAAGGAAAAGCTAAAAAGATGATACTTGTAAACAATGAGAAAAGAATAACACAAAACGAAACGCTTATTAATGATTTACAAAAACAAAACAACAACAAAAAAAATACAAAATGAAAAATAAAATAATTAACATAAACGAAGAGCAAATGGAATACGAAAACCGTAAGAAACCAAATACCTAAATGTTAAGCAACAAACCCAGAAGAAGATTGTATTTCTAAAAACTTTACGATCCTGTTACCAAATTCACAAGACCGAGGCAATAGACCATTCAAATTTTAAATCCAAAAGTTTAAATGGGATAAACAAAAATATCACATTTCTTTTTATAACATTTTCACTTGGATTTGTTGTTATTTCCCACAAATGAACAATTTTTGATATACCTTATTCTTTGCGATATTTGAATTTGCTTGATAATTCGTTATTTAAATCCATCCAAACTGTTTCTGAATGTGTCAAATGTGTGGCGGTCGGATTATGATCTTAATTTTGTTTTGAGAGTGATTTTCCACTAGAATTAGATCACCTACACAGTTTAACTTCTTCTTCGATTTCGGTTTCGATCAATATTTCGTTTTGCAAGAACATTTTATATAACAGTTTATAACGAAATAAAAGGAAAAGTACTAATGGCTCAAATGCCATTATGTCTAATAGCAATTGCTTTAACAATTTTGTAATTATTTAACTTTTGCTAAACGAAAACGAAAAACATCAGTCAATTTAATTTGCTTTTTGCAAGTGCATTTGAAAGCTATATTCGCTATTACTATAAACTAATGCAAAAGAGATTGTAAAATATGTACAGGCTTCTATAAAAACTATAAATACCAAAATCAACATACAAAAGGAACAATTTCAAAATGTATAACAACTGTACATATATGTAAACATATGTATGTGCGACATGTGCCATAAATATAGGGAAGAACAACAGCAAAGATAAACAAAAATTTCATTATAATATTATTAAAAGTTATGTATTAGTTGGCATATAATTTGGCTAATGCCGTATATAAATGTATATAGACCAATAACAAAAGAAAAGAACATGAACAAAAAGCACTCAACTGAAAACGCAGAGTGAACGGCAACATTTTCATTTTGACGTAATACTTCTCATATAAAGTGATTGATCAAAAAAAGTTATATATAAATAGATACATACATATATGTAGCTTTAGAGTTAAGTTTGAATAGAACTTACAATTAGGCAACAGAAGTTTCGCAGTAGCAGAGTTTATTGCTAATCGTTCTCATAGCAATTAGTTTAAGCATACGGTTTGAGAACAATAAAAATATGTATTTTGTATAAATCATTTGAAATCCAATGATCCGGGAAGATCAAACAGAAAAGGATGAGAAAAATCCAATTGCATATATAAGGCGAATCATGGCCAGAAAGCGTAGTAATATCTAAATCAAAGCAAAATCTGTAAAGATACATACTGATGGAAATGAAGCGAAATATAAAAATCAATTCTAGGATATAAAAGAAATAATCGACTAACTAACGAACAAGAAATTCAATGTTTTGTTTTATTTAATTTTTTGGCCTTAAGTATGATTTTACCTTGTAGACAGCCAAAGATATAAAAGTTTATTTAAAAGCAATTTTTGTTAGATTTATATGCATTTATAGTTTGTACACTTATATTTTTATATAATTTGTTAGCACTTTTGTACATATACATACATACATATACATATACATATATATATATATATAGCGTACAATATATCATCAAAATTTATTGCAATAAATACATAAACATAAATATTTAACTTAAATTGAATTCCGTTTTATTTCTATTTTTGTTTTCTACGTAATTTTGATTTTTGTAATGACCCAATCAAATAACAGGAAGAATTTCTGTTCCGTCTACAACTTCAGATCTAAAACAAATAAGCAATAAAGGACACATTTAAACATATTACAGACAGCAAACGGGAATGAGAAAGTGGGGAAACCCTTAGATGTAACAACTAATTAGCAACTCGACTAAATCTAGAAATTACATACATATGCATACTAACTTATACAAATTGCATTGCGAGATCATTAACTTTTATACACTTTACATTTACCAATATATAAATACAAGCATAGCATACCAATTACTTCTACATACATAGCAACTACTTCTACATAAAAAGCATTCATACATAGATACATATGTACGCAGCAGAAACATATTGTAATTTAGGATGATCCATGAAGCTACAAATGAAAGGTTTTACAGAGTATATCTAATCCGGAATCGAAAAAACCAAAAACCGAAAATAGCAACAAGAAAAATAAAATTATTCTATACAAATATACATACATACAATATATAGACATAGATGATGACACATATACATAGATACATACGTACTTATTAGATACTTTAGAAGAGAAATTCTCTAGAAATGCTTTTAAAACCAAACAAAACCAAAACAAAAAAAAAAAGTTCGTAAAAAACTTCCCCAAAAGAAAAAGAGAAAAAAAAAACAGAAAAGTATTTTACTAATTTCTTAAATCTTTCTGCAACACAAAACAAGCTCAGCGTATTGGATTGGAGGAGCTTAAGCTAATAAATGAATGAGAATGAATACTTTAACAAATTTATATATACATATATATATATATATATAAATACAAAAATATATATGTATAATTATAAGCTAAACAAGATTTTTAACTTTCTCCAACATAAGACAAAACGATTATTAACTATATATGCATAAAAGCAAATTGTAGCGAGCAACTAATTAAACACTAAAACCAAAAAAAAAAAAAAAAAAAACAACAGCATTAACAAATTAGTAAGCCGTAGAGCGCTAAAAACGCAAAAAAGAAACAAAAACGAAATGTTTTCACTCTTCTTTAAAAAATAACAAGAGAAAACTCAAAATAAAAACCGAAAATGATATATATTCAAGTGCTTCTTACATAAAATAAATATCTATATATATAAATCTATATATATATGATTACATATTACATAACACACAAAATATACCTACTAACTTAGGTTAAGTCTTTAACTCGAATTCGAACTCGAACCTCAAACTGTAAACCGTAATTTGCAAACTGCAACTCTATTCAGTGTACACTGTGTCGCAGAGGCATGTAAAAGGGAGAGTATTGAAATCGATCTACTCCCTGGGTTCTAGTTTCGGAAATTTGGTTTTATAATTTATAAGTAGCCTGCTATTTCTATGTACTCTTGCAACATTTTACTTATGCAAATGTATAGCGAGAGGAAACCAAGGGGAAAATTAAATCCCAAGCCAGCAAAACAAATTTAATGAAAAACAAATTTAACAAATTTATATAATTATGTTAAGATTTTATAACGCAACAAACAAACCTAACATACTTATAAAACATACACCTAACCTAACATTTATGAAACTTTGTAAATACTTGACACAACCCAAAAGCAAAAAAAAATAAATTGCATATAACAAAAAAGAACACAAACGAAGTGAAACAAACCAAATAAATATAACCTTTAATTCGAAGAAAAATTAAACACAACACTTAATTGATTTTCTCTGCTTTCATTCCCAATAAAACTACTACTACAAGAACAACCAAAACAACAGCAAGAACAACAACAACAAATGATGATAAACTAAAACAAATCCATCAGATACACCAACACAAATCTTGAGAAATGGCTACAAGTATGAAAGTATGTTATGCATTCCTTAGCGGTAACAAATACGTAAGGTAAATTTAAATTGTTGAATATGTAGCGCAAAGCATTAATAACAAAAAACAAAAAAATTAAAAAAATTTAAAAAAAAAAAACAAAGAAAAATTTAACAAAACTTAAGTAAACTATTTAACCAAATTAAATAAGTTACAAAAGGTAGACACAAAATGGTACTTCCAAGCAACTATAGAGCTAACAGCAATGAATTAAAAGAATATTAAAACGATAATTAAGCACAAATAGATCGAACCATAATCTAATAGAACCCCTTTTTAACCTTATCCACACTCTCTTCCTATCCTATTCCCTAGAATACATACACACACACACACACAAACGGACACACATTTATCTTGGTTTGTGGAAAACTTCGTCTTAATCTTATTTTCGAAAGACAAATTATTTTCCCCTACTCCCTGCAAAACGCTTCAGAGATATTTCAAAGACAAAAGCGAAGCAAAAAAATATTCATACAATGAAAAAGAGGAAAAAAAAAAATAATAAGAAAACAAAAATTGTTAGTAAAAAGACTGAGCTACAAAAATAATTAAAACAAAAGATACCTAAAGCCAAAGGATAACCATTAAATGAAACATGGGATTCTTTGATCTTTAAAATCATCCAGGATTTTTGGAAAGAAACATAGTTTTCGATTCTCATTTGTGAGGAGAAGATTTCCTGGAATGAAACTTTGCATTTGGTTGACGACAATGAGGATTTTGTATTATTGTTTTTCCATTCTAAATTTGAATAGATTTCAGGCCCTTCAGGAAAAAATGAATACGAGAAGTGAGAAAGCGAAAATACTTAACAAAATTTTATACAAAATTTGTGCTATTATATATATACGTAAAAGCGAATAAAAGGGTATGTAATTGTTTCCATAATTGTGTTCCTCTGTGTTTTGCATTATCAGATTGAGCTGCCCAACATAATCGAGATTTAAAGCGAAACTATCTAGAACATATATACCTACCTATATATATATATATATATATACAAATTGCTTTTAGCTTGTCTAGATTTTTATTTTGAATTCATTATCTTAAAACAAAGCGTACATTATAGAAACTAATCTGAAAGGGGAAAAAATAAATATTATAGAATGAAAACTGAATGATCCAGAAAGAGCAACAGAAATCGAAATAATCAATCTCAAAAGAAGATAAGAGAAAAGCGAGAGTCAAAGAGATTTGAAATATTAATAATTATTAATGCAAATAAAATTAAACGGTAACAACCCATTAAAGAAAGTTAAATTCCACAAAATAAATGAACACACACACACTCATACACAAAAAACAAATGATAAAAAAAGACAAACCCAGAAATTAAAAAAAAAAATATTATTAATGATTATTATATTGTATTATTATAACTGAAATATTTAGATGAAATGATGATTCTTAATTATAACATATTATTATATAATAGATACATACTGAAACCGAAACAAAAAGGAAAACTCAAAAAAAAATGAAAAGGAATCGAAAAGGATTAATAAAATGAAAATATAGAGAATATTATATTATAAAAAATATTACACATTTTTAATGGCTGGTATTGGGACAATCCGAATCTTAAGAGATCAGTTATATCATACTCACATCAAGGACTGTTGCAATAAACATTTTTTATCTCAACGTATCTTGGAATTAGAAATATATTATTTGGTTTTACTCCATTCAAGTGTACCCGTTACGCAAAGTAATTAGACATCTCTTGGGGAGGAAGTATTTAAAAATTTAATTAAAATGTTTAGATTATTCAAATCTCTTCTCTTTAGACTTTTTATACCCTGTACCCATAGGGTAAAAGGGTACATTAAAGTCGCTACAATGTATGTAACAGGCAGAAGGAAGCATTTCCGACCCTATAAAGTATATATATTCTTGATCAGCATCAATAGCCGAGTCGATTGAGACATGTCCGTCTGTCCGTCCGTATGAACACGTGGATCTCAGAGACTACAAGAGCTAGAGCAACCAAATTTGGTGTCAGCATTCGTGTAGTGTCTACGCAGATCAAGTTTGTTTCAAATTTTTTCCACGCCCACTTCCGCCCCCGCAATTTAGGAAAAACGAATAACTAGAGTTATATTAAAGGTAGCGTATTTTTATTTGGCACACCCAATTATATGGCCAAAACGTCCCAGCTTTCGTTAAAATCGGACAACAAATATCGGAGATATATCAATGTACAATTTGTACTGAAATGTCCAGTGCGACATTGCGTAGTAAGTGTGAGCGAGATAGCATGTGTTTGTTGCTGCCGCTTGTGGGGAGAATTTTAGTTTGAACTGATGGCAAATTTTAAGAAATTTGATTTAATACAGTAACTCTACTTGGTACAGGGTATACTCAAAGTCGGCAGGGACGACTTGCTTGCTTCATTCTATTAGGAAAACACACTGTATTATTTAAGAAATATTTTTGTTTGCAAAATTAAATTAGTTTAGCAAGACTTTTTAAATGATTCTTATTTTTTAAATCAACGCAGTTAGAATTTAAGGGGATGTGACAGTTTTGTTTCTTATTCTAACTCCTCCGAAATCTCACAAACAAAAAGATATTTATATTTGCAATCGTTATCATTCATTCCCGAGTAAGGTTCCAATTCAACGCAATCTTCGTTATTAAAATTGTCTGGATTTTTTTCCATTGTAAGAAATTTGCATCTTCGCCAGTGCGTGTTACATATTTCCCCTTTGTATTCCGATCTTAGTTTTTCCTTTTGTTCGATGTAATAGTATTTTTGTAAAATTTTCTGGATATTTTTTAACCGGTCGGCTATGTACTTTTTCACTAAATTGACTTGATCACTTAATTTACGTTCAGATTCTCTGCTTAACAATTCGGCTGAAGAGAGTTTTTCTTTTTGCGAAGATAGTTGACTTTCTGGTGTTCTTATTGTAGATTTTAAATGCTCTAGCTGCTGCATTGCCTCTTTACCTTGCGAATCGAGGTAAGTCTCAATCCTTTTTAAAATTTCTATCTGATAATCCAATGACGCGTTTGCCAATTTAGTTTCCATATTTTTCAGCTTTCCAGTCACATTGCGTAGATAACCTGCTTCACAGAGACCGTTCTTTTCTACGACGGAAAAATACTAGTTTTGTAGCATGATCCACTATTTTGCTGTATTCCTTCATCCTAAAGTAGCAATAGTCTTATATGCTCAATTCAAACAGCAATTAGATTGAAATTGCCACACAACTTGGCAAGGAGCACGATGTAAAGAATGCTAATGTAATAAAAATAATTAAATAATGAATCTTTTTTCGAACGCAATGAAACTGGAACTGTACTAAATCAAGGTGTTTGTATAGCGTGTAGCGGCGACTCATTGATAACCTGTGAACATGTTAATCTCACAACACTAGGGAAAAATATATAAATAACTGCATCATTAGAAAGTTTAATGAAGCAAGCAAGTCGTCCCTGTCGACTTTGAGTATACCCTGTACCAAGTAGAGGAACTTTATGAAATCAAACTCCTACAAATTCGCCATTAATTTAAACTAAAATTTTTCTCACAAGCGGCAGCAACGAATGCATGCTATCTCGCTCACACTTACTACACAATGTCGCACTGGGCATTTCAGTACAAATTGTATATTGATATACATATCTTCGATATTTCTTTTCCGATTTTAACAAAAATTGGTCAGCTGATGGGCGTAGCAAAGTTTGAAACAAACTTGATCTGCGTAGACACTACACGAATGCTGATACCAAATTTGGTTGCTCTAGCTCTTATAGTCTCTAAGATCCACGTGTTCATACAGACGGACGGACAGACAGACGGACAGACAGACGGACGGACAGACGGGAGGGCGGGCGTACAGACGGACATGCCTCAATCGACTCGGCTGTTGATGCTGATCAAGAATATATTTACTTTATAGGGTCGGAAATGCTTTCTTCTGCCTGTTACATACATTTAGCGACTTTAATATACCCTTTTACCCTATGGGTACAGGGTATAATTAGATAACAAACTGCAAGTGATAGGTTGCTTTTCGATTTTTAGTGACATTTAGTACAGTAAGTACTAATTAAAATGATATGATATCATTAAAAGTGTTTAGTTTTTGCTTGAAATAAAATTCCTCGATTACAATACGCCGAAGAGAAGCTTTGAAAAAATCCGTGAATCAAAAAGTTATTTAGTATTGGAGACTTTAAAATTTTTGTTTAGGAAAAACTCATTAGCACCAAAATTGCAATACAAAAAAAAATATTATAAAATGATTTAATTGGAATCGGATGTAGAAATATTCAAAAAGTCAAACGGTTTCTCAACTGTTGAACCTAAACTTCAGGCAAACTTAGCTATCTCTAATGTAAATATTTCTCATCCTACAATTTATAATAAAAACTAGAAGGATGGGCTAACTTCGGCCACGCCGAAGTTCGGATACCTTTGCAAACTGTCTTTTTCAATTACATATAAATAACCAGAATCATAAGAAAGTATATAAAGCTAATCATGCCCGTGGCTCCAAGAAAAAAACTTACAAGTAAAAAAAAATTTTTTTTTGGTCCGAGTGTTCCTATAGGAGCTATATCATATAGTCGGCCGATTCTGTTAAAACTCAACAGACACATTTTTATATATACCAAACTTACATATACCAAATTTTGAGTGAATCGCTGTTAAAATATCAAAGATTTTCATCTAAAACCAATTTTTTGGCCGATCGTTCCTATGGGAGCTATATGATATAGTGCCCCGATTTTGATAAAACTTGCCAGATATGTTAAATTAAATACCAAATTTAGTGATAATCGCGCTTAAAACAACGGAGTTATTGCTCGAAATCCATATTCATGACCGATCGTTCCTATGGCAGCTATATGATATAGTCAACCGATTTTGATAAAACTTGGTGGATATATTAGGAAGTATATAAAACTCACAAATACCGACTTTCTTGATATTTGGTTGGAAAACAACAAAGTTATTGAGGTTAAAGCATATTCATGACAGATCGTTCCTATGGAAGCTATATGATATAGACATCCGATCGGGATGATTCCGAGATATACAATGCCTGCAGCAAAAAGAAGCCTAGGTGCAAAATTTCAGCTCTGTTGCTTTAAGGGTCTCGGAGGAGATTGCGTTGATCCAGACAGACGGACAGACGGACAGTCGGACAGACGGACAGACGGACACACGGACAGACGGACAGGGCTAAATGAACTCAGCTCATCGTGCTGATCAAGAATATATATACTTTATATAGTCGGAGATGCTTCCTTCTATGCGTTGCAAACTTCTGACCAAAATTAATATACCTTTTTTGCAAAGGTATAATTATGGCTCCCTAATTGATTTGTCCTCCAAGCCTTTAAATAAAGGTCTAGTGTAAAGCCGATTAAAGTCATGCTTGAAAATATGAGTCTCAATAAAGATGTTAAAATGGTTTGCAAACCAATAAGGTTATATGAACGTAAACGTAATTGTGATCGTCACATAAAGAAATTAAAAGTTCGCAACTTTAAAGAAATAATCAAAGAATTCTGTATTTATCCAAAGAAAGAATATAAAACTGTTGTTGAAAATGTTATATCAGCAACGTTTGTGTTATTTATTTATATTCAATAAGCATCAATAAATCATCACTTGTTGCGTATGGATACTGCAAAGATGAAGCTTATGGGCGATTTCGATGGTAATATTCAAATCTATTCCAACAGTATCAAAATATGCCACACTATTGATTTAAAAAAAGTTCGCAGTGACGAGCTATTATTCGCTTTCTTGACAAGCATGAACTTAAAACTCGCATTGCTTTCCAATATAGAAACGAATTGGGTTTAAAAGTTAATAAAGATAGAGTTTTAATATGAAATGATGAAATGCTAAACAAACATTTATCATTTTATAGAAATATGAAATAAAAGGCAAACGCCAAAAACGATTTTGATAAAGACGCTTTCAAAGATGCTTACGATATATTATGTAGTGGATATTCCCATAACATTCAACAGTTGTCGACGAAAATGAAGTGTTTTTATGGAACATTGACCAAGTAAGGCTGTTTCAAAAACACATGAATAGACATACTCTACACATAGACGCCACAGGCTGTGTTGTTAGACATATTAAAATTGCAAAAAAAAAAAAAAACAAATGTTAATTCATTAGTAGCACTCTTTTCCAATATAAAGCGTAGTAAGATTTGAACGGGGCAGCATGCGTTCGCTGCTGCGAGTTGTGAGGTGAATTTTTGTTTTAACTAATGCCAAATTTGAATGAGTTTGGTTTTATTTTTATTTTTGGTTCCTCTACTTGGTACAGGGTATACGAAAAGTCAGCAGGGACGACTTGCTCGCTTCATTTTTTTTATATTTTAAAGTTTTTTTTTTATCAAATTATGGTTTTTTATTTCCACCCTTAGCATCAGCAGCCAACAGCCTGGCTGGAATTGATTCTAACAAAGTTTGGGCAAAGTCAATTGTTAGTTTTGACCAAATTTCCTTAGTCTCATTGATGGTATCATCCCGTTTTCGATCTTTATTGTTTGTTTTTTGGCCCTTGACGAATGTCCAAATATTTTTATTAATGTGCAGATCGGAGCTGGGAAGAAAAACCATATTGGGATCACCTAAAAATTTTATCGGCGTTGACCACTTTTGACTTGGAGCATTGTTATGATGTAAAATTTAGTCGCTGATAGGATGGCCATCTAATATTAATAGATATCAACCCTGATAAATTGTGCCTTCTTTTGGTTCAAAATCGAATAATCCATAATACCACATGCACCCCTAATAATAGTTTGCGCTTCTTTTTCTTTTTGCTTTTGCGGTAAATACATAAAACGCTTTCAAAATAAGCCCTGACAAATTCACATATCCTTAAAACATTGAACCAGAAGTCGATGGGCTGTTGAATGTTTTCCAACTCGAACAAGGGAACAACAGTTCAAAAATCATTTATTATATATATTTTAATTAAAGTTTGGCGATTCCCTTGTTTTCTTTCCATACTTAAATGAAAAAGTCCCTTAGTACTAATAACAAAAACCTCTAAGCACTTAAAATAATCCATTCCCAAACAGAATACAATTCTCGAAAACTGATCTAACGAACTCCGAATTTATGGAGGATACTACTCAATGATTCTTAATCTAATGGGATACCGTGCATGTCGGCCAATGGCACAGCATGCCAATCTCTTTCTATCACTGCAGACTTATATTTTGGAGCTGTGCTAAATTGGGTATTCCACTTTTTGCTCCATATATTCAGTAATATCCCCACCAAATTTGGAAAAAAATCTACCGAAGAAAATCTACCAGTAAACCAACCTCTGGTTTTCCCCCCTACAAATTGTGTTATGATTGTTGAAAACAATGTGTGCCTTCTAGACTTTGTCGCGGAATGCACGGTTTACCATGCCAATTGGTCTGATTGGTCAAATCTTTTATGATGAGTTTTACAAATTTTTATCAAAATCTGTGGTAGAAATTTAAAGAAAAAGCCCCAAATGAGGGGGTGTCTCCAATGGCTGAAATTCACTGATAAGGGTGCTGCCAACTCCGGAACCGGAAATGCCTAAGGAACCACTGATGGGAACTAGTGTTATATTTGTATATACAAATTAACATTTTTAAAATATGTTTCTGCCATGGCCCACAAGGTATGGGCTGGCTTCTGTGAAGGGTCATCCTCCATAGTTGTTAATCTTCAGACATTACGAAGATTATGATGGGGGTCTTTACTTCGACCCCTTTACGATTACTGGCCTTGTGGCTCAGTAATATATTGAAACTAAGTCAAGTCATGTTTTACGTCTTTAGGACGGAGCAAGTAGTCTTTATTGTTAATAGAATGGTGGAATGATACGAACTAAAACTATCTAAACTTAACAGAAACCAAGAAACCCCAGCAGCGGTTAATAACCGCTGACTCGACGCCTCGTGCCGTCCAAATTCTGGTTATCCAACGCTGACCATGCCGACTGCGCGCAAGGCTCAGGTTACCAACGCTGCCCATGCCGACTGAGTGCTGAGCATATTCTGCTGGGTTGGCAAATGTTGAAGAATATGTTTATAGAATGTAAATATCTTGACAACAATTTATATAAATTGTTGCAAGCCACTAACATTCGTTAACTTACATATGTAAATACATATATAAGTATTGTAATGGTTTCTCAATCATAGTCACTGAAAGAAAAGACCAAAAAAAAAACCGTATTGGCATTAAAAATAAATTTTTTTTTTCGAGCGAATACCAAAGAAATTACACTAAATGACCACCCCTCCCGACCAGCCGGAGACAGTCCACAAATACAGACAAAAACGAAAAAAAAAAAGGTTCATGCAATAAGTAATTAGTAATATAGAGTATTATAGTCTAGTAGGTCTACAAGAAACTGTAAGATTTATTTTGTTCAATACGTCGGGTAAGTCTATATCACCTTCAAGAAGCGTGTGTATAAGTATGACGCTAAGCAATGATCTACATCTACAGGGTGGGCAGCCAAACTTCGCAAGTGAGCCCGACAACAAATTTTACAACAAACAACATTCCGGGCAGAGAAAGAGGTCGCGATCGCGAGTCCGAGCAGAGGTCATAAATGTGCGAGTTTCTAGACAGGGGGACGCACATTTAAATGCGGGACGCACAAGCAGCGAAAAAGGTCGCGATCGCCAGTCCGAGCAGAGGTCATAAATGTGCGAGTTTGTGGACAGAGCGACGCACAAGTAACTGCGGGACGCACATTTAACTGAGGGACGCACAAGCAAAGATCTCGAGCTCGAGGATGGGTCAAAAATGTGCAAATTCGTTGGTGGAAGGATGCAAAAGCAAGTGTGGGAGGGGTAAGAAGAAAAAGGTCGCGATCTCGAAAATGGGTCATAAATGTGCGAATTCGATGGTGGAGGGACGCGCAAGGACTTGCGGGAGGCGTAAAAAGAAAAAGGGTCGCGATTGCGACTCGCACATCCTTGAGCTCGCGACCTTTTTCTCTGCTAGTGCGTCCCGCATTTACTAGTGGGTCCCTCTACCAACGAACTCGCACATTTATGACCCGTCGTCGAGATCGCGACTCTTTTCTTCGATCCCCTCCCACACTTGCTTGTGCGTCCCTCTATCAATAAACTCGCACATTTATGACCCATCCTCGAGCTTTAGTCCTCTGCTTGTGCGTCCCTCAGTAAAGTGTGCGTCCCGCAGTTACTTGTGCGTCGCTCTGTCCACAAACTCGCACATTTATGACCTCTGCTCGGACTCGCGATCGCAACCTTTTTCTCTGCCCGGATTGTTGTTTGTTGTAAAAAAAAAATCCCAGTTCAGAACGACTCTATTTTCGCTTGATGTGATTCGTTCTGAAGTGACTAGATGAAAGATGCATATTCTAAAATTGGTTGGACCAGCGAGGTGAAAAGCGTTTTGGTTGTATATGGATCGTTAAAATACTTTGACCACCTCAGTAGGGGATATATGGGACGTAAACGCTAATTTACCGTCCATCAGGATACCTAAATAATACATCTTATTAAGACGTTCTAATGGTATATCATTAAGAAAACTAGAAGGATAAGGTAAAACTTTCGTTTCTTGCAAACTTTCGTTTTCGATTACAAACCATAAGAAGTATATAAAACTAATTCCGTAGTTCCAAAAAAAAATTTTTTTTGTCCTGTTGTTCCTATGGGAGCTATAGCATAATAGTTGGTTGATTCCCCTTCTATCATCCGTTTATGTGGAAAAGCGCTTCTCTTTTGCTGTTTTTGTGATTTACACAGCCAGTAAAATATTGGGAAGACGTCATTTTTAGTAACGAGACCAAAATGATGTACTGCAACGATGGTCCGTCGAAAGTGTGGCGTAAGGTATCAACAGCTTTCCAGCAAAAGAACATTATCCCCACAGTCAAATTTGGAAAGCTGGTTTGGGGGTGCATATCCAGCCAAGGAGTCGGTGAACTGGTGCTTATAGAAAACATATTGACTGCAGAGCAATACCTCCACATTTTAAAGTCAAACAAGTGCGGTAAAATTTGGCTTTACAACTGAAAGCAAACCAACGTTTAAATTTTATCAGAACAATGATCGTAAACATAAGGATTATAATGTACGTAATTGGCCCCTTAACACATGTAAAAAGGTCTTCCTTAGAGCCCTGATCTTAACCCATTTGAACATGCGAGGTCATATTTAAAAAGATGATGCAAGCAAGTCGTCCCTGCCGACTTTAAGTATACCCTGTACCAAGTATATAAATGAAACTCCCTAAAATTTGCCATTAATTCAAACTAAAATTTTTCTCACAAGCGGCAGCAACGAACGCATGCTATCTCGCTCACACTTACGACGCAATGTCGCACTGGGCATTTTAGTACAAAATGTATATAGAAATATCTCCGATTGTTGTCCGATTTTAACGAAATTCGGTCAGCAGATACCTTTTATTAAGTGTAAGTACCTTTAATATAACACTAGTTATTCGTTTTTCCTAAATTTCGGGGGCGGAAGTGGGCGTGACAAAAATTTGAAACAAACTTGATCTGCGTAGACACTACACAAATGCTGACACCAAAATTTGGTTGCTCTAGCTCTTGTAGTCTCTGAGATCCACGTGTTTATACGGACGGACGGACAGACAGACGGACGGACGGACAGACGGACATGTCTGAATCGACTCGGCTGTTGATGCTGATCAAGAATATATATACTTTATGGGGTCGGAAATGCTTCCTTCTGCCTGTTAGATACATTTTAGCGACTTTAATATATCCTTTTACCCTATGGGTACAGGGTATAAAAATTAGCTAAATTGAAGAAAAACTAGAGATGTCACGAATATTCGGTGTAAAGCCGATTACTATACATACTATTCGGCCGAATACCGAATACCAAATCATGTTCAAAAAGAAACGTTATGTTACTCAAAATTATGTATTTATTTCTTAATTACAACACTTTAGTGAATAAAATTAACTAGTGGTAAGTTGAAATGGTTAAGACTAAGCCTTTTAGCATTTTTTGGAAGCAAACGATTACGCTTTTCATCGTAAACGTTGAGAATAGCCTGTCAGGAGAAGAAAGATAAACACAAGTATTGTTTTTCGTTTGCTAACCACCACTTTTAAGGATCGGCCTTCTGATCTAGACGAACTGTTTTCATATAAAAATCCAACTCGTTCGGCACAGCATTCTTCTCAACGACCTCCTCAAAGAGGTTCTGTCGTGTATTTCAATAGCCCTATCATTCAAATTCAAGTTTCTTTTCTTATGAAGTGGAGAAGAATCGATATCGGTACTAATAGATTCATCACATCATATTCTCAGAGACTCCATAAGAAATTTTGTCTTGCTTTTTCTGCTTGGACCAATCCTAAGAAACTCGTTTTGAAGCGAGGATTCACAAAAGTAGCAACCAGATATTCGTTTTTTTCATCGAAGCTGAATCGTCTTTCAAGTTCGGCTTGCAGTGAAGAAATCATTGTTACTAAATTTGAAACTTTCTCAGCTGTGTTTGCTTTTGCTTTACTAAAATAACTCAATGTGGAGTCGCTTCAGATATACCTGAGCTGGTTACATTTGTAATCCATACCCTGCGTCTCGCACACCTTTTATTATATTAGAACCACTATCATGGACAAGTAAATGGGATCTCGGATTGAGGAATATTCCATCTTTCTGTAATACTATTGAAATAATTTCATAGCTAAAACACCATTTTCCAGATTGAACTCTGGAGATATCCAGTGTGCAGTGAAGCTCAGAAAGCTCTTGTTGTTGTGCTGGAATGTCCATATATCAGATGTCACTGATAATGCTGCTGCCTGTGAAATACTGGCTTCTATTTAAACACAAATTCTGTTCTATATATATCAGGAACAATTTTCTCGGTCATTTAAGTGCGAGCAGGTACTTTATAATGGGGCAAGTAACAACATTTCCCTAATCAAGTAATGATATTTTATTGATTTCGAATCATTAATATCCCAGAACAATTTCTCTTTTGATGTTTCCTTCAGGGTTAGCTGGCGTTCTTTTGATCTGGACGTTCCAGGTACTACTGAAATCTTGGAATCGGTAGACGTAGAAGTACCGCCAATGGTGCTGTCACGGAGGCACCACCACAATTGAGGCTTTTTCTTTCAATATCTGCCCCAAATTTTAATAAAATTTGTGAAGTCCATCTTGAAAGTTGACCAAATGTCATGGTAAACCATGCATTGCTGGACTAAGTCTAGAAGGCACACAATGTTTCCAACAATCACAACAACCAATTTGTATGAGGGAAAACCAGAGGTTGGTTTACTGATAAGCAATTTTCCCAGAAAGCTGCGGTGGATTTTTTTTTTAATTTGGTGGGGATATTATTTAATATATGGAGCAAAAGTAGCATACTCAATATATACCAACAAACTCTGTAAATGGTGCTTTGCTCGTGCCAGCAGTTTTAGTGTTTGCAGGTATTAAAAATTTGCTTTTTCTAAGTATATTAACACAAGGGGCATTCGAATTGCACTAGAAGAAACTATATCTAGTGGCTTTATTAAAGATATATCCTTAGAGGAGAGGTGTAACATTGCAAATTTCTCTTTGCAAAGGAGTCATAACTGACGTCAGTTTTGTAATTTTAGAAACGATCCTTAAAAAGTACATTCAATACAAATGTTTGCATTTAATTTTGTACTAGTCACAATGCAAAAATAATGCGTGCTGATAGCACTGTTGGATAATTGAACTTTGAAATTTCCCAAGAAAGGCTTTACGATTGGCATACAACATAATTACTGTTAAGGTATTGAAGATTGATTTATCGCCTACTAACAATCAAATGGTTCACAATGCTTTTTCATATATTGTAGGCGGTCGTTAAACTGATTTTAATTTGGGGGATCATAAAAGTATTACTATCCATAACTAAAAGAATTCTGAGGATAGCCTTTTGCAAATGAAATCAGAGGTATGATTTCTAGTAAGCTCTGAAGAAGACCAAGATAATCAATATTATCACCCGAAAAAGGCAGAGATCATTATAGGAAAATATGTGATCTTTGCACCATTTTGGACCAATATGATGGGAATTTTAATTGATAAAAAACACAAAAGGCCCAATAATGGTTGTATAGAATCCTTTTTTAAGTCTCTAAAACACAGTATCATAAAATGTAAGCAAGGCATTAAACTTGGAAGGTTTCTTCGCAAAATGGATAAATTGTCAAATTTGGTAGTGAGACCAGTTGAAATTGCTCACCCATAATGTATACGCACAGTATAATAAAGGCTAGATCCAAAAAAAGTTGCTAAAAATAAGTTTGTTTAAGGGTGAATTGACGAAGCCAAAAAAAAGTTGGCAAATTACAGACGAAGAATGGTGATAATAACAGTTTAGAAGTGTTAACACTGACTAACAATGCATGCAATTATGAAATGATTGGAGTAAAAGAAGAGTCATCATCAATTATTCTAAACTGAATTATTGCAAGATAATTGTGGAAAATGTGCACTTTTTTATAATCAGTGGCCATCAACCTTCATTGTTAATGTTCTCTTAAGTGCGATTATTTTTCATCAGTATGATAACAGGTTTCAAAATGTTTCATGTCAAACTGATGTCGCTGCATTTAATGATTTAATAATTGATAATGCTTTTGAAAGCACAACCATTCTAATTATTCCTTATTGTTATTAAAATTGTTTTTATATTCTCTTTAGTGGTGAAATAAAATTGGATTTTATATTTTTAGATCCTTTTGGTCAGTCAACAACGCCTCAGAAGTTTAAAAAAAATTATAAACAATTGCTTACATGTTTTAGAAGTGTTATAATGCTTTAAGACAATTAAAAGGATACTTATAATTGTGATATTCTTATATAACTATGTATGTATATGCAAAATGCTACATTTAAAATATGGGATTCACCAACTTAACACTGCCATACACATGTAAGAGTGGGATGGAGATATCCAAATAACTACGCATATTGGCGACTGCAAGGATCATGTGATGCGAGGAAATTTGCGCGGTGGCAATTTCTGATTGGCTGCTGCTGCCGTCAGCGACCAAAGCATAGGTCCAAGGGCAATGAAAAATTGAAGCCTAAAATTATTCGATCAGAGTCCATGGTCAGCATCAGGAGTGAAAAATTGTTATGTCGGAGACGGTAGCACGCGTCAGGAGTGAAAAATTAATTAAGTCTAAGACCAAGGCCGACATCGTATAAACTATCGAATGACAGAAGCCGACCGGGATGTAACACATAATTCTAAACCAGCTTTTTATCTGAATAATTTGCTCAATAACGTATGGATTAAAAAAAAAATTAGAAACGCGCCATGAACCTCAAGGTGGTGTAGAAAAGAGTTTAAACTAAAAATTATTAACTAACAAATTATATAACGTATGTAACTTAGTGTTACTTCATTCCTGACGATTCCAGTATACATCAACTTTTGGAAGCGCCTGGTCACACTAGCCAAAACAACTTTATGCATTTAGCCAATGCATTAAATATTTAATTATTTTATATTCTATTAAGAATAGATTTACTTCAATAATATAAGATCCAAGTAATTTGAAATGCCTTTGCCTAAAAATTGAATCCCAGCAAACAAAAGACCAAACATCTGTTTTACAGTTTGTAAAAAAAAGTTTTTTTTCGCTAATTCGTATTCAAAAATTCACAATAAAAATAATTTGCATTTCTTTTTTCTCTGACATTTGACATCATGAACTTGATGTAATTGCGATTTCTATTCTAATTTTTTAAAATTTTCCAAAAACTTAATGTGTATGAAGCACAACTTATATATGCTATCCTTTTTTATGTAAAATTTTGTGTTTCAGTTAATAATTAAACGGACAGTAAATTTAAAATTTTACTTTTTTAAAATGCATTCCGTAGACTCCAGTTTTTCATTCGAAGCTGGTGAGGCCCATAACGAGAACTGGCTTCTTGTGAACACCCTTTTCAAAAAAAATATGAGGTTGTGAAGTTCCGTTTGGTTTATAGCAACTACCTACTCTTAAAAATTTTTGCAATTGCGCACATTTTCCTTAAAAGCATCTGCAGTTCTTGTGTAATTCTGTGTTTTGTAGCATTCGGACTAAAACTCTTCTAAAATTAAACCTGCTCGCAGATGACGCGAGTGCCACAGGAACGGGATTTAATGCCTTCAATAAAGTAATCCCTTATTAAGTCGTCGCACACGAAGGCCACAAGAAACTTAAGTGCATTAGCTAGTTCCAGATAGGCCAAAAGAGTGGCTATCACTTTGCACATATCACGGATGGTCAGTTATTCAACTTCTAATCAATTGAATTAGCGAAACAGAATCTTCCGTCTTTGTCTACATGAAGAATTAAAACTGATGGTGAACAGGTGCACAGCTATGCTTTGAAAAACTGCGAGTAATTTCAATGTTTTTGATTACGTGCCTTTTCTTCTGCCTTATCGGGATGTTCTCAAAATTATTGATCTCCCTTTCAATGTCCTCATGACTAAATGTTTTTGGGATTTCGATAATTGCTTCCATATTTTTAAGTTTTTCAAGCGAATATCTAATTAAATTTGGCCACACAAGATTAAAGGTTGAATCTAAAAACTAATCTATCGATAAATTAATTAAAAGACTTAAGCTTTAATATCTATGAATAATAATATGAAAAATTTAAGATGTCAGTGCCACAAACTTGCTTCATTTCTACTTTTTAAGGAATTAAAACACAGCAATTTCTTCACGATAACAAATTAATGTCAAATAAAAAGGGAGTCATTTTACATATAGGTATTTACGGACAAACAGATATTTATTTATATATATTATATTTTATAGTTATATTTTTTCACTCTTTTGAACCAATCCTTTTTTTTAATTTTGGAGTGTTACTTTAATGTTTGTTGTGGTTTTTATTTACTCTACTTCTTCTACCTCTTAAATATTAAGCTTCTTTTCTCCATACATTTAACGCGGCTGCCACATATTTTTCAACGCCAATAACAATAACTTTTAATGACGAAGCAATTGTATGTCTACTTAAATATTTTAAATACATATAATAAAATGTAATATATTTATATAATTTTTTAATTTATAAATTTATAAAATAAAACATTGCTTAGATAAAATCATATTTTAATATGAAATGAAATGAATCAGTTTCTGTCAAAATTCCCAAACCATCTACAGTAAAGAAATTTGTGTACGTTTTTATTTTGAGAAAAATACATTTGAAATTTTCAATAATGCAAAAATCAAAAGCGAGCAGCAGCGCCAAGTAAATAATTCATTTCGAGGGATGAAATGAAATCAATCAAAAATATAGGGGCAACAGCAGCGCCATGTCAATAATTCATATTAGGGATGGACTGAAATCGACGATCAAAAAAATAGGGGCAACCGATAAAATTTGTAACTTCGTAACTTGCGCGCTGCTTTTCATTTCAAAAGCCATGGAAAAGTAAAAGGAACAGGTAGACCACATGACAGACTTGCGTAAGTAAACATTTTTATGTATATATGTTTATATATATGTATGTATATATATATGTATATATATATATATATATATATATATATATATATATATGTATATATACATACATATATATATATATATATATATATATATATATATATATATATATATATATATATATATATATATATACATATATTTATACACATATATGTATATATATACATATATATATATACACATATGTTGTCGAATGTTGACATTGTCGGTCGTGTTAACCTAGTGGCTCTCTAAATCTGGAGTTTTTGTAATCTAATCTGCCCAGCATCCGCAGAAACATCCCCATTAGCTAACGCCCGAGCTACACCATCACTTGTAGAATGAAGATCTTGCAGCTGAACTTAAATCACTGCGCAGCGGCCTATGACCTTTTAAAGCAGACGGTAAGAGAACTTAATGTAGATTTAGCTATTATAAGCGAGCCTTACAGAACTGGTACAGACAACAACTGGGCAGTCGACAACACTGGAAAAGCTGCAATCTGGGCCTGCGGGCAAAATGCCCTTGCTATGGAAGCTATCTACTCTGAGCAAGGTTTTGTCAGAGCTAAAATTGGGGACATTTGGATATTTAGTTGCTATGCTGCCCCCAGCCTGCGTCACTGCGACTACGAAAATTTGGTGGATGGTATTGCAAGAGATGCTAGAGCTAAACAAAAACTATTGATTGCGGGAGATTTTAATGCCTGGTCAGTAGAATGGGGCAGCAACTCCACCAACGCCAGGGGACGGACTCTGCTGGAGGCTATGGCCACTCTTGACCTGGTCATACTTAACTCTGGGACGGAGCACACTTTTAGTCGTGCAGGGTATGGCTCTGTTATCGACATAACACTCGCTAGCAGCAACCTATCTCAGAATGTGTCATGGAGCCTTTGCTGTCACTATACTGGAAGTGACCATCAGGCCATCATATACAATATAGGCGGACGTCAACCTCAAATTCCACAGCGGCAGCATAATAGTGCCAAATTGTATAGAGTTGATACTTTTAATCCAAATATTTTTGCCTCAGCTCTGACAATTCCAGAGTTGATAGGCGATGCAGCTAGCAGCTCAGAGGTGTTGATGGAAGCAGTGGCGCATGCATGCGACTCCAGTATGTCCATTCGAAGGGGCCATAGCAAGCACCGTGCTCCAGTATACTGGTGGAACGACAACATCGCTGATGCAAGAAGGAAATGCCTGAAGGCCAGGCGTTGCTACCAAAGGGCTAGAGGCAGGCCTAACTTTGAGCTCTAGCAACAAATATTTGCTGCAAAGAGAGCTGAGCTAAAAAGACAAATAATCGCCAGCAAACGCCAAGCTTTTTTGGATCTCTGCGACTCAGCAGATAGCGATATTTGGGGATTGGCCTACAAGGTAGCACTCAAAAAACTGCGTGCAGCAAAGCCAGCGGTTCCGGACGAAGTCCAACTAAATTATATTGTCAGAGCTCTCTTTCCTTGCACATCTGTTGTTGCACCAAGGTCTCAATCCAACAATATGGCCATAGTCGAACGCCCCGTTACTGTCGAAGAGGTAACTATTGCTGCTTCCCGTTTGCAGCTGCAAAGGCCCCCGGCCCAGACGCTATACCAAATATAGCATTAAAACTAGCACTGGTACTGCAACCCAACAAGTTTGTTGATGTTTTCAACAAATGTCTTGAGGAAGGCCGTTTTCCAGTTCAATGGAAAGTTCAGAATCTGGTGCTAATCCCAAAACCCAACAAGCCGCCAGACGAACCGTCAGCATACAGGCCAATTTGTTTGTTGGACTCCGCGGCGAAGATTTTGGAGTGAATAGTCAGTGCCAGGATTGAAGAATCTATAGTTGCAAATGGTGACCTTTCCACCAGGCAGTTTGGTTTTAGAAAGTGCAAATCAATTGTAGATGCATTAACTACTGTCACAGACATAGCTGCCAAGGCCATAGAGGGGCAAAGATGGAAGGGAGGCCGCAAGGAATATTGCTTGGTTATTACTCTAGATGTGAGGAATGCCTTTAATTCAGCAATCTGGAGCTGCATCCTACAAGCACTCTCTAACTTCGGAGTCCCAGACTACTTGTTACGCGTAACAGAGGACTACTTCCGGAATCGCGTGCTACGATATAACACAAACAGTGGCCAGAAGACATTTGATGTGCGCGGAGGTGTACCGCAGGGGTCGGTCCTGGCCCCGTTACAATGGAATATAATGTACGACGGCTTACTGCGGCTGCAGCTCCCAGAAGGGTCCGCCTTAATAGGATTCGCCGATGATGTGGCCTTGGTCACATGCGGGCATGGTCCCAATCGACTTGCTAGCTCTCGAGGCACAGCGGTGTTATAGACAGAGAAGATCAGCCATAACCCCGCAAGAAGTTAAAACCCTTAAACTGCAAGCCAGGATCGCCAGTCTGGAGGAATGGCAGAGGCGCTGGAGCTTGTCTAATAACGGAAGATGGACCTGGAATCTAATTCCCAACATCGATATCTGGCTTAAGCGGAAATTCGGCGAAGTAACATACGAACTAACCCAGTTGCTAAGTGGCCATGGATGCTTTCGCAGCTATCTATTTAGAATCGGACAGGATGACAGCCCACATTGTCCAAGCTGCAATGAAGACGTGATTGAATCCCCGGAGCACATCCTATTCGTGTGCCCACGTTTCAGAGCGGAAAGAAACACAATGGAGGAGATATGTGGCAATTCGTTGGCCACTAGTAATCTGGTGGCTAACATGGTACTCAGACAGGCGAACTGGTCAGCAGTATGCACATTTGCAAAACAAGTAATTTCCAGGCTGCGCCTCCTCGAGAGGGAAAGGAAAATAAGTGGGCCGTAGATGGCCTGCCAGCGTCCTGTGATATAATACTTCACGGTAGTTCCACAGGATTGATTCTGGCAGCACTCTTCTCTTCTATTCTAACCTCCTATTTCTCTAACTATTTTTTACATTAGTTCTTCCTTTAAATCATTATTGTTACTTTATTTAATTATACACTGTTACTTGCATTGTTATTCATATTTATTTATATTTCATCAAACAAATAAAAAAAAAAAAATATATGTATATATATACATATATATATATACACATATATGTATATATATACATAAGTAGATACATGCGTAAACATGTATGTACATATTTGTAAAAACTGGTAAAAACATAGCAAATTATTTTATTTTTTTCAAATCTTCAACATGTACGTCGGAACCCAGCCGGGAAATGGAGGGCGCAGGCGCACCAATAGACGCAATAGACGTCGAAATAAAGGGGCTGCGGGTGCATCCCAGTCAGTGGTGGCTTCAGCTGTTGTGGAAGCCCATGTGCCACATGAAGCCCTGGTGCCAAAGGAGTCCCTGGAGGTTCAATTCAATAAAAAGAATAATATAAATTAAATAAATATAAACTTCCTATTATATTGTATTTCTATTCATTGTTGTATTAGGAGGCGGGGGTTGGTGTGTATTGGGTATATGCACACACAAATGTATGTATTCTTAAAAAAATAAATTAGTACAATTGCCAATTTTATTTTGTACAAAATTTTATTGCCACTCTCGCTGCACCCAAGTTTCAAACCTTAAGGCAAAAGACCTAATCGCGACACACGGCGCTGCCATCTACACCGACACTCGCTATGAGAGCGTTTGTTCTATTTTCCATAAATACGCAATAAATTCATGTATTTATGTATGTACATACATATAGTGACGTTATAGAATTAACTTCAAACGCCAAACCTATCTACGACTTGTATCCTAGACCCACGAATTGCTGATCGAGCATTTTTTAAGAACCATGCTCAGATCATATTGCACTTATATGTCATACACTTATATACTAACACTCTTATATACTTTAATATTTAGAGTCCCAAAATGCTCAGATCATATTGCACTTATGTATATACTAACACTCTTATATACTTTAATATTTAGAGTCTCAAAACGCGAGACCAAACTCTGTACTTTTAGTTCTTAAGTAACCAAGCGACTATACGGTCATGAATAAAATGCAACTTACTTAAAACTCGGTTTTACTTTATTTTGATGAACGTACATCAGTAAGTAAACGTTATTGGCGCAGTCGGTAGGATAATTAATAAGTAACTGTGTTAAAGTTACCTCTGATAATTATCCGCGAAAACAAACCCATCGCTCTTAAGGGTTTAATCTAGTATTTCGATTAAATATTGATCCTTTGGACAATAGAAATACTAGGTAGTGAATTAAAATCACTACGAACAGTGTATATGTCCGGGCATTGCAAATCTTTTGATCCCTGCAATCCTTATACATTGGAAAATATAAATTGTGTGTGCAAATGCGAAGTCATAATTTTTTTTTTAAAAAAAATATATATATCAATACAAAACAAATATAAATAAATATATGCACAGTGACTCCTAACATATTTCGTGCGGAACAATATAAGATCATATAAAAAATCAACAAAAAACAACAAAAAATTCTTCATCATGACGAGCGAACAGGAAGGCGTTGTATCCCTATCACCTGATGCCCTACGGGATTTGTTATATTCCCTAAATTCCATCGAGCGATTTAACGGCGAAGGAAAGCTGGCCCAATTTTTAAACCAAATCGAACATCTTTTATCGGCGTACCCAACGATGAACTCGGAGCAGCAGACTAGAATTTTTCAAAACATTAAGCAGCTAACTTCGGGAAATGCCCACCTCCTAATTATCAGGTATCAACCTTTAACCTGGATGGAACTAAAAACACTACTCATCAACAATTTCAAAAATTGGACTCCATTACCGGTTCTGGTGAACCGCATCTCAAAGGCCGAATACAGAGGATCAATTCGTAAGCTAGTAGATTATTTAACTTTATTATCATATGATATTATTGACAAATTAACTCTTGAGAATGATGAATCTAATACATCAATGTACACTCAGCTAATGGATAGAGCCATTCAGCAAGTTATTTCGGAACAAGTTCCATTTAAATTACAATTAAGAATGAAAAATGATGACACCAGCACAATATCAGGTCTGCGACAAGCAGCCATAGAAAAAGAAATTTATGATTTTGAATACAGATTACTGAAAATTTTTCAAATGAAGATTCGAATTTTTCATCAAGTAGCCTCGGACGACAAACCCAAACAGTAGTCATTAAAATCAAAATTGAGGGAAAAATTTACAACTGTCTCATTGACTCAGGCAGTAGTGTAAATTTAATAAAGACCAATTTAGGTCATAAAATTTTCACAGACAAGACAATTCAAATACAAACTATTAAAGGCCGTAAAACCCTATATGAATATATTCTGTGGAAGGTGATCGAACTTTTTGATTTTCATCCCTTTCACATTGATAATTTTTCCGAACGGTATGATCTATTAATAGGTGGTCCCGTACTTAAGGCGTGTCGAGCGAAAATCGATTACGAGTCTGAGACGGTGACTTTAAACGATATTACGTTTAAAATGATACATATTGTACCGATCACTTACAAAGAAAACAATGTGGCAGATGCACTGTCTCGCATTAAAATTAAAGAAGTAAACGTCTTAGACACAGTCACCATGGCGACTTACCACAGTGCCAAAGAAAATGAAAATCATGGAATCTTAATTTCAGAGAAACCAATCAATAATTTTAAAAACCAAATTATTTTTATCAAAGCAAACAAAGATCTTAAAACTTCAGAACAATATTTTGGCAAAACTATCGATACAATAACTTATAGTGTTATGACAACAGAGCTTGCCACTGATATCACAAAAAAATATTTCTGTGGAAAGACTACAGCAATTTTAATAGAAAGCGAAACTGACTTTGCTCTCTTACAGAGAGTTTACCTTTCACTTATTGCCCCCAAAACAGGCACTACAGTACTTAAATGTGCAAAGAATTTAATAAACATCAATAATTTTGCCGATTTTAGCAGCATTGTGAGTGATATTCACCAAGACCAGATTCATAATGGAATCAACAAAACAATTTTAACATTTAAAAAAAAAATATTTTTACCCTAAATTTGCATCAGAAATTCGAAATATTATAAATCAGTGCACCATTTGTAACACAGCCAAACACGAACATCAACGAACAGACAGACCATTTGAGGTAACACCCGAGTGCAAAAAAATCAGAGAAAAATATGTCATAGACTATTGGGAATATTCAGGAGATTGGTATCTAACATGCATAGACCTACACTCAAAACTTGTTAAAGTTATTAAAACCCGCGATAGAACATGGATAGAATCGAAACGTGCCCTGTTACAAATTTTCGACTCAATAGGACCTCCAAAAATTGTCAAACTTGATCAAGACCCGTGGCTTGTCAACAAAAATCTTCAGGATTGGTTGAAGACATTTGATATACAAATAGAAATAACAACTAGTAAAACAGGAATAGCAGATATCGAAAGAATACATAAAACATTAAATGAGAAAATGAGGATTTTACAAGTATCTAACAGAACTTTAGATGCGAATAACTACATTGAGTTGGCAGTATATAATTACAACCATAAGACTACTCATGATACCACAGGTAAAACACCTGCAGAAATTTTTCTATATAATAGGGAAATAGAAATAAACACTCAAAAAAATAAAAGAGGATAGAATTAATAAACTTAACAAGAAAAGATTACCAACTTTAGAGGTAAACCCAAATTTCCACAAAAAAAAGATGAATAAGAAAACAGATTTGCCATACGAAGAACTTGCAGATACTAAGAGACTTGATAATAAGCACTATCAGAATAAGAAAAGAGGCAGAATCTTCCAAAGACACTATAGTGATTATAAAAAATTAAAATATACTAAATCTCACACCTTACAGGACTCTTCGGAATCTTCATTGGACTAATTGTAATTAACCCGACTAGGTATATTTAATATGAAACTTTGAGTTATGATGAGTTAAAAAAAAATATTGACGCTAGAATATTACTAAAAATAAAAACATCAGCCTGGTTAAATAAAAATACAAAAGAAATTTACATATTATAATTACCTATAATTTAAGCAAAACTAAAATAAACCAAGATTGTGAAAAGAATAAACCAAAAATTGAAGGCAATCAAATTATCAAAATTTAAAATTGTAGTTTAGAAATAAACCAATTATCTATATCAAATTCATTTTCAGACTATACATACCCACTATTTTTAGAAAATAATGTAAGCAAAATTACTTTATTATCAAACATTGAAACGAAAAATGCAATCTGGGTTGGACAACAAGAAAGCAATCAATTTAAAATAATAACATATTCAATACTAACCGTAATCATATTTCTGATAATAATTTATGCTCTATTCAAAATCCAATTTTATTTTAGAAACATATTTTTTCAAGTAAAAAACAATAATAAAGTTAAAGAGCACGAGGACGCACTCGAAAATAAAGAAGGGAAGAGTGACGTTATAGAATTAACTTCAAACGCCAAACCTATCTACGACTTGTATCCTAGACCCACGAATTGCTGATCGAGCATTTTTTAAGAACCATGCTCAGATCATATTGCACTTATATGTCATACACAAAGTGCCCAAATCATATTGCACTTATATACTAACACTCTTATATACTTTAATATTTAGAGTCCCAAAATGCTCAGATCATATTGCACTTATGTATATACTAACACTCTTATATACTTTAATATTTAGAGTCTCAAAACGCGAGACCAAACTCTGTACTTTTAGTTCTTAAGTAACCAAGCGACTATACGGTCATGAATAAAATGCAACTTACTTAAAACTCGGTTTTACTTTATTTTGATGAACGTACATCAGTAAGTAAACGTTATTATATGTATGTATATGAATTTTATTCGATTCTTGAATGATTTCTTTTACCTATACTTATACTTAAAAATTGCTAATTACTAATTGAGTAGTATTTGTATGCAAAAAGGAAAATTAAATGTATTTCATTTCATACTAAATTTGTTCAATAAAATAAAAAACAAAATTATTTTGTAATATCGATATATACATACATACATACAGAGATATTTGTAAGCCTCGAGCACACTTAAGCAATCCACCAAATCAGATTCAATGCCAATAAGAGCATTTAACTTTCCAACAACAAAAACTCTACAACTAATTAATAAAATTAAATTTTTGAAAATATAAAACGACTCTTCAAAACAGTTTGTATATTTACCCGTATTATACATCCTAGGTATGGTATATGAATATTTTGTATGGTCTGCCAGTCGTAGATATATGTAAGTAATATAAGTAATAATGAAAAATGCATTTTTAAAGCAAAAAGATATAAAAATAAATTAAATAATATATTAAAACTAGAAGGATGGGCTAACTTCGGCCACGCCGAAGTTCGGATACCTTTGCAAACTGTTCTTTTCAATTACATATAAATTACCAGAATTATAAGAAAGTATATAAAACTAATCATGCCCGTGGCTCGAAGAAAAAAACTTACAAGTAAAAAAAAATTTTGTTTTAGTCAGATTGTTCCTATAGGAGCTATATCATATAGTCGGCCGATTCTGTTAAAACTCAACAGACACATTTTTATATATAATAAACTTACATATACCAAATATCGAGTGAATCGCTGTTAAAATAACCAAGATTTTCATCTAATACCAATTTTTTGGCCGATCGTTTCTATGGGAGCTATATGATATAGTGCCCCGATTTTGATAAAACTTTCCAGATATGTTATAACTATATAAAAAACTATATAAAACTTATAAATACCAAATTTAGTGATAGTCGCATTAAAAACAACCAAGTTATTGCTCGAAATCCATATTCATGACCGATCGTTCCTATGGGAGCTATATGATATAGTCAACCGATTTTGATAAAACTTGGTGGATATATTAGGAAGTATATAAAACTCACAAATACCGACTTTCGTGATATTTCGTTGGAAAACAACAAAGTTATTGAGGTTAAAGCTTATTCACGACCGATCGTTCCTATGGGAGCTATATGATGTAGTCATTCGATCGGAATGATTCCGAGATATACAATGCCATGCAAAAAGAAGCCTAGGTGCAAAATTTCAGCTCTGTAGCTTTAAGGGTCTCGGAGGAGATTGCGTTGATCCAGACACACGGACAGACAGACAGACGGACAGACGGACATGCCTATATCAACTCAGCTCATCGTGCTGATCAAGAATATATATACTTTATATAGTCGGAGATGCTTCCTTCTATACGTTGCAAACTTCTGACCAAAATTAATATACCTTTTTTGCAAAGGTTTATTAAAAAATTTTTGAGTTTGTTGATTCACGTAAAAGAACTAGTTATTTTTCATACAATTGTCCACCCATATGACATTGACGCTATATGGGAACTTTGTGAAATCCTAAGCTGCTATTAGAGAACTAGTGCGTGTTTTTCTAATTGTGTTTTAATAAAGAAAAACAAAAAGAATTAATAAATAAAAAGAAAACCATAAAAAGTGTTAACAAAATCAGCAGTGAATTACCAAAATGAATCGTTTTTCAAAAAAGTGAGTACTTTGCAATTGTATTGTATTGGTTATAGGAATTTAAAAATATGTAAGAAGGTTAGTTAATTTTTATTGTGGTTTTGTCCGATCATAGGTATAACGCCTTCCTTTTTAATGATTAATTTACAAAAAAAATAATTATTTGCTTATACTTTTTTAGTACATACATATGTATTAAAAAATATACATACCTCTTTATTTACACACACACATACATACATGCAAATACAGAAATTCCGCGTAATTTTTAAGCAGTACACCGCGGCAAATTAAGTAAAAACTAGAAGGATGGGCTAACTTCGGCCACGCCGAAGTTCGGATACCTTTGCAAACTGTTGTTTTCAATTACATATAAATTACCAGAATTATAAGAAAGTATATAAAACTAATCATGCCCGTGGCTCCAAGAAAAATGAAGCAAGCAAGTCGTCCCTGCCGACTTTGAGTATACCCTGTACCAAGTGGAGGAACTTTATTAAATCAAAGTCCTTAAAATTTGCCATCAGTTCAAACTAAAATTCTCCTCACAAGCGGCAGCAACGAACGCATGCTATCTCGCTCACACTTACTACGCAATGTCGTACTGGGCATTTCAGTACAAATTGTACATAGATATATCTCCGATATTTCTTGTCCGATTTTAACAAAATTTGGTCAGCAGATACCTTTTGGCCATATTATTGGGTGTGCCAAATAAAACGCTACCTTTAATTTTACTCTAGTTATTCGTTTTTCCTAAATTTCGGGGGCGGAAGTGGGCGTGGCAAAAATTTGAAATAAACTTGATCTGCGTAGACACTACACGAATGTTGACACCAAATTTGGTTGCTCTAGCTCTTGTAGTCTCTGAGATCCACGTGTTCACACGGACGGACAGACGGACGGACGGACAGACGGACAGACGGACATGTCTCAATCGACTCGGCTATTGATGCTGATCAAGAATATATATACTTTATGGGGTCGGAAATGCTTCCTTCTGCCTGTTACATACATTTTAGCGACTTTAATATACCCTTTTACCCTATGGGTACAGGGTATAAAAACTCTGTCTTAGATGATCAGCAATATTTAGAAATTGCTCGTATTATCAATGCAAGACTTAATGAGAAGCATATGCTTTTCAAAATTAACGGTATGTGCCCTAAATGGCGATTATCAGTTAATTTAAGCCTTCAACGTATTTTTTTAAATTCACGTTCTGCAGTACAATTCGATGCAGTCAACGTTGTTGAACGAGATCCTTTATTAAAACAGAAGTGTGAATTGTCCTCCGTTGTTGAACAAGATTCCTTAATAGAAGAGAAGAGTGTATCAGGAGTTGATTTGTCTTCCAACCTTGTTGATGAAAGTCTTGTTGGAAACAGGCTAAAGTGCTTCCGAAAAGACTGTAGGGTTGGAAATAACAGTTTAAATATAGACGTCAAGATGGTTGAGAACCCCAATCGTTTACGATCACGTAAGCAAACTTGCAGTTATCACGTTCTGCAAATGAATGTGCAGCACTTTGCAGACATTTTAAATGAGTGCTGCACTTTATTCACTAAAAAAAAAAGTATAGAGCATATAATCAGGGAAAATTATTTGGCTTCGAATAACGCCTGTGTGATTTATTTTAAATCTGTTAGAATAAATGATAGGTCATTTGTGGCATATGGATACTGTAAGGATCCATCCTGTAATTATTATAAATTTGTTGGTGATTTCAATGGCTGCGTTCAAGTTTTCTCAACAAGTCTTTAACTGAACCATACAATAAATTTTAAAAAAAACAATCAGTGTAGAGCCATTAATCGTTTTCTCGAAAGTCGAGAATTAAAAGGCACCACTGCCTTTGCTAATAAAAGTGAACTGGCTCTGCAAAAAACTAATGAAAGAGTAGGCAATCAAATTGTAAATAAATATTTATCGGTCTATAGAAATATAAAATCAGAATCAAATGCTAAAAACGATTTTGCATACGATATGTTGTGTAATGGATATTCCCATTACATTCAACATCTGTCGACCAAGGTAGAAGTATTTTTATGGAACATTGATCATATATGACTGCTACAAAAATACCTAAATATACAGACCTTGCAAATAGATGCAACAGGAGGTGTTGTAAGAAGTTTTGTTATTGCAAAGAAGAGAATATTCCTTTATTCCTTGGTAGCACACATTCCAGAATTGTCTCTAACCTATGGAGTTGCACATGGAATTCTTTCAAATCATATAGCTTATGATATCGGTCTGTTTTATGCGAACTAAAAAGATTCTGCAAAGAAAATAAATTAAGAACAGTACTTTGCAAACGAGTCATAAGTGATGTAAGTTTTGCGATCATAAGAGCTGTCCTTAAAGAGTACTGCGATTTAGATATTATTAATATGCTAAAAGCGAAACATTTTCGAATATTTGTATTCAATTTTGCACAAGCCACTATGCAAAAATAATGGGTGCAGACATTGATAGCACTGTTGGCTTACAAAAGGTGTGGCCTACTCAATATTTACTATTGATGATTTTGAAGATTGGTTCAAATGGCTAGCAACGGTTTTACTATCACCTACAGTAAATGTGATGGTGAAGAATGCCTTTGCATATTTTAAAGGAGGTCGTTCTGATTATTTTAATCTGGACGATCCGAATACTTTAACTAGCCCGAATGATAAAAATTTGGAAGATAGTCTTCGAACAGTAGCTGGCAAAAGCAAATTGAAACACCGTTTCACTAGTTTTGCAAATGATATTAAAAACATGATTTCTGAGCTAACTGCTGAATATGAAGTAAATGAATATTATCACCCGAAAATGGCAGAACTAGTTTTGGGAAAATATTGATAAGAAGAACAAAAGACCCAGTAATGGCCCAATTGAGTCTTTTTTTAAGACACTTAAACATAGTGTCATAAAATGCAAGCAAGGCATGAAACTTGGAAGATTTATTCGTGAATTGAAAAAACTTTCTAACTCTGTGGCGAGACAAATCGAAATCGCTCACCCAGAGTCTTTGCATTCACCAATAGTTTACGGCTCTGTAATAAAAGCTAAATCAAAGAAACCTTCTAAAAAAGTAAAAACCGCTTCCACTGAAATGTCGAATAAAAAACTTTCGAATATAAAGAAAGTTGGTGCAAAAAGGGCATTAAAAAGTTGAAAGTAGGTTTATTTAAGGGTGATTTCTGTGGGGCACAAACTATTCGCGAACCACAGTCAAAGAAAAATGATAACAATTTGGAACTCTCGCTAGTGTCAGAAAATGCAAGTGATATTTTAGACTTGTCAGTGAAAACTGATCATTCCTATGCTCGCAAATATGAGATGTTTGATATAGAGGAAGAATGCAAGCAATTTCTGTTAAATCATTCAAAAAAAAAAAAAATTCAATTCAAGCTTTCACTGTGGATTGACGCGTTTTCCTGTGCTCCTGCATAATTTTCCTTATTTTCGACTTTAAAGTCATCGCGCTGCTTTAAATAAATTGTCCAATAGTTTGGTGGTGGTTTACCTACGTACTAACATAGTGCTTTTTGTTTATTTGGACATATAAACGCAAAATCAAAGCATTAAACTTATTCTTTTGTATTAATCTTTGATTTTGCTTTTGTACTTCTTCCCGCTTTAAAATCACTCTCGCGCTCTCGCCTACGTACTGTTGTTGCATGTGCAGTGCTGTTGGCTCTCCCGCTCTTTTTTCTTAATTTCTTTTGATCGCGCTGGCATCTATCTCTGTCTCGCGTACAAGTGATACGTGTACTCGTGTTGTGCTCTCTTTAATTTAATAATTATCCTCTCTTCAAGTTTGACCCAAGTGTCGAATTTGATTTTAAATACTGAGTGAGTTTTTTCTTTGGCTTTTTTCATTGAATTTTGATTTTTTTTTCTCTTTTGCTTTAAAAAAATAAAATATTTAAATACTATTATGTCTGTCTGCTCCAGCAAAAAGTGTTTGAAACCCCCCTGCACCCCATAACGTATTTCTCACTTGTTGGCTGTGTGATAATGTCATGCACGTCAAGTGTGCTGGCTACACGGCCAAAGTGAGGGACAGTTTGGAGCAAAGAGGTGGTCTCAAATGGGGATGCGACTCATGCCGAGAAGTGGAAATCGAGATGTGGGTACTCATGAGGCAGACCAGGGACAAGTTTAAGAAACTGTCATCTGGTTTTTGTAAACTCTTTGATGAGTTTAAGGCTTTGGAGACAGAGTTCAAAAGCTATAAGCTGTTGAATGAGTCTCCAAAGCGCAAGAAAACTAGTCTGCGGAATCTGTCCCTGCATCTACCGGTGCCTATCCCTGTCTCGGCCGCGGTTCCGCAATCCCCGTCACTGCTCACAGCCAATCCTCCGCAGCTCATATCGTTTACCACCCCCGTCATACAGGGTGGGCGTAAAGGTGAGGCCATTTCCATTTCTCTTGGAAATGGTCTCTCTATTCAGACGAGTGAAACTGTAGTTTCCGAACAGTCCGGGCAATTGCTAAATTCTTTGGTTATTGCCAACAGCTGCCCAGTTAGAGGAACACCATTAATTAGGCCTCTGACTGGAGTACCACCAAAGAAACATATATTTGTTTCTAGGCTTGATCCCGAAACTTCTTCGGATGACGTCTTAAGTTACGTTAAGACAAAAATGCAAGCATCAAAAATAGCGGTGGAAAAATTTAAATTTAATTATTCTAGGGAGATCTCTTCCTTTAAAATTAGTGTCCCGGTTGAACTGATTGACTGCATCTGTAGTAACAGCTTTTGGCCGGATCACATTTTAGTGAAAGAATATACGGCCAAAAAGAAAACTCGTGGCCCAGTTAGGCTTCCTTCCACTTCTTCTTCTATCGCTTCCGGAATATCAGCATCTGCTGGTGTTCCAAAAAACTAATTTCGTCCCTTAATCTGGCCTATCAGAACGTAAGAGGACTTAAATCTAAGCTTCCTAGACTTTATGTAAATAGTCTAGTATTTGATTATAAAATTTTAGTATTTTCAGAGACTTGGTTAAAACCTGACATTAACGATGCATCTGTTCTGTCTGCAAAATTTTCAATATTCAGGTGTGATCGCATTTCGCGTGTAGGCGGAGGAGTCTTGATTGCCATTGACTCGGCTTTATCTTCTGACCGGATTCAATCTCCTGATAACCAGGAGGTTGAGTTTGTAAGTATCAAGGTCAGTCTCAAGACTTTCTTTGTCTACATTACTTGCTCGTACATCCCGCCACAATCCGACCTGGCGGTGTACATTAAACACTTGGTTTCTATCCAACACATCTCATCTTTACTGTCTGATAGAGACTTGTTAATTGTTCTCGGTGACTTTAATTTACCGGAAATAGTATGGTCCCCTACTGACAAATCTGCTTTGTTGCTCCCTTCTATTTCACATTGCTTTATTGAAGGTCTTTTCGAGTTATCTTTGACTCAAAAAAATCCAGTCCGTAACAAGAATAATAGATCTTTGGATCTGATATTTGTTCTCGATTCCACCAATGGTGCAGTTTCTAGAATAAACCCTCTTGTTCTGCCTGAAGATAGTTTTCATCCCACTTTGGAGTTAACTATTGATCTTCCGTATCGTGTACCGACTGTTGGTGCCTGTCCTGCGGTTAAATCCCGTAATTTTCGCAAGACCAATTTTAGTAAGTTAAATGAACTCATTCTTAAAAATGATTGGTCTTCCCTGTATAGTTGTTCAAACATGAACCAAGCTATTTTTCTGTTTTATAACACTCTTGGTTCGCTTTTTAAGGTTTGTGTACCGCTGAGGATCCCTGTGTCGGCCTATAGGCCCCCCTGGTATTCTCGGGAGCTAACTAACCTGAAAAATGTAAAATCGAGATGTTATAATATTTACAAGAAATCAGGCCGCTCCTCAGACTATGCCCGTTACGTAGTCGCTCGTTCAAAGTTTTTGACGCGTAATACGCAATGCTATAAGGATTACCTTCAGCGTTGTAAATTAGAATTTTCTAGTAATCCCAAACAATTTTATAGCTTTGTGAATTCCAAACGCAAAATGTCTGTATCTCTTGAAAACAATATAGCAAGTTCTGATCAAGCCATCGCTGATTTGTTTGCACTTTTTTACAACCACCTATTCTTCAGCGGAATTCGATCACACATTCCTTATCCTTACCAGGTAAAATGCTCTAACTGCATTTACAGTCCTTCGATCAATGAAAGTTCGCTCCTAATCGTGCTTAATTTAGTGAAACCTGTCTACCCTCCTGGTCCTGATGGAATACCAGGTTGCGTTTTCAGATTTTGCGCCGAGGCTTAATGTAAGCCAATTCGTAAACTTTTTCTTTTCTCTGTCAAATCTTCCACGTTCCCAGCTATCTGGAAGGAATCCTATATAGTTTCTCTCCATGAAAGCGGTAAAAAATCGGAAGCATCCAACTATAGGGGTATTTCTAAATTGTCCGCTATACCTAAAGCTTTTGAAAAATTAATCACTTCTCAATTGCAACATTTTTGTAGATCTATAATTTCACCATCTCAACATGGGTTTGTGAAATGTAGATCTACTACCACTAACCTTTTAGAATTTACTTCTTTAACGATCGAAGGATTTAGAAATGCAAGGCAAACTGATGTCATATATACTGATTTCAGTAAGGCTTTTGATTCTGTTAATCATACGCTTCTTCTTTATAAATTAAATAGTATTGGCTTTCCAAGTCCTTTAATTAATGGGATTCGTGAATATCTGACAAATAGAACTCAGAGGGTTCTTTTTAAATCGTCATGTTCCAGATCCATCCATGTTACTTCGTGGGTGCCTCAGGGCAGTCACTTGGGACCACTGCTGTTTACCCTTTTCATTAATGACCTTCCCTCTGTTATAAGTTATTCTCGTGCTCTTATGTACGCAGATGACGTTAAGCTTTGTTTTAGTTACAAAGACATTACCTCTTCTTGTCGATTGCAATCTAATCTTCAAAATCTTGAGCTTTGCTGTCATAATAACTTATTAAAATTAAATGCAACTAAATGCAAGGTCATGACTTTCCATAGAAATTCTCCGCATTTAGTTACTTAATTTCTTACTGATACAACATTAGAACGTCTTAATGAGATGTATGACTTGGGTGTCCTGATGGACCGTAAACTAACGTTTAAGTCCCATATTTCCTCTACCATCGGTAAAGCCATGGGCGTTCTTGGGTTTGTAAAGAGATGGTCAAAGGAGTTTGACGATCCATATACAACTAAAATTCTTTTCACCTCACTGGTCCGTCCTATTTTAGAATATGCATCTTACATCTGGTCACCTCAGTATGAGTCACACCAAGCAAGAATTGAGTCGATTCAAAAACAGTTCTTGCTTTTTGCTCTTCGTGGTCTGAACTGGGATCGTAATGTCAATTTGCCATCGTACTCTAGTAGACTTATTTTACTTGGCCTTCCTTCTCTTACTAATCGTAGAGTAATGCTTGGCGTCATTTTTATGCACAAGCCTCTTAAAGGTGATATAGACTCGCCCGAGCTATTAAACCAAATAAATTTTAGTGTTCCTTGCAGACCTACTAGAAACTTTATACCTCTATCTCTGTCACGCTGTTCTACTAATTATTTACTGCATGAACCTTTCCGAGTTCTTTGTTCTGATTATAATTGTCTTTATCATGTAATCAGTACAGAACTCTCTTTTCCATTACTAAATGAAGCAAGCAAGTCGTCCCTGCCGACTTTGAGTATACCCTGTACCAAGTAGAGGAACTTTATTAAATCGGATCAATCTTTAAAAGTTGCCATTAATTCAAACTAAAATTTTTCTCACAAGCAGCAGCAACGAACGCATGCTATCTCGCTCACACTTACTACGAAAGTGTCGCACTAGGCATTTCAATGCAAATTGTACATTGATATATCTTCGCTATTTCTTGTCCGATTTTAACGAAATTTGGTCAGTTGATACCTTTTGGCCATATTATTGTGTGCCAAATAAAAATATGCTACCTTTAATATAACACTAGTTATTTTTTTTCCTAAATTGCGGGGGCGGAAGTGGGCGTGGCAAAAATTTGAAACAAACTTGATCTGCGTAGACACTACACAAATGTTGACACCAAATTTGGTTGCTCTATAGTCTGCTCTTATAGTCTCTGAGATCCACGTGTTCATACGGACGGACAGACGGACATTTCTCAATCGACTCGGCTGTTGATGCTGATCAAGAATATATATACTTTATGGGGTCGGAAATGCTTCGTTCTGCCTGTTACATACATTTAGCGATTTTAATATACCCTTTTACCCTATGGGTACAGGGTATAAAAATTCTATACTTTCTTTTTTAGCTCGTAGCTAGCTTTAGTTTTCGTTTTTGTCTGTATGTATGAACTGTCCCCGCGACTCGAGCCGTACGTTATGCGGCTAGCGCCCCTCGGTCGGTTGGGCGGGAGGTGTGGGCACTTAGTGCACCCGTTGGGATTCGCACGAAAAAAAAAAAAAAAAAATTAAAAAATTGTGTTACACCATTTGTACACTTTTACATTTTAAACTGTAAAACCCCCTTTGAAAATGTCCATGGTCGCGATTTTAATCGTTTCATGTGCTATATTGAATTAGATGATTTGGTAACTTTGCAAAATAGAGCTTGGTTATCTAACTTTATTGTTGATTCTGCCCTCACTGCAATTCTTTTAGATGAAAATGATGCGTCATTTAAAAATATTCCATGTCAGGGCGACTTTGCTGTTTTCCAGAATGATGAAACCATTAGCAATGCTTTAAAAAGCTCTCCAACAAAAATTATTGTTCCTCACTGTCACGAAGGACATTTTTATATACTTTTTATTAATAGAACCAAATTAGAATTTATCTTTCCAGGCCGTCAAATACAGCTAATAAGTTTATATCTTATTATGGAAGTTAGCTACAAGGCTACAAAAACGTGGACATCGATTACGACAAACAAAAGGACACCTTCAATTGTGGCATTTTGATTTTGCAATACGCAAAATGCTACAATAAAAATATACCACTAACAAATTTAAAATCTGATAAATTTAGAAAAGAAATATTTGAAAAACTTATTAATTACAGTGATTCAGTATTGAATTACTGCTTACATTGTTGCAAGTTAGTTGGCAACACTTTAAAAATTCAATGCATCTTATGTAAAAGATCATTTTGCATTAATTGCTATGACAAATTATCTATATACTAGTAGACCCGGCAAACGCTGTTTTGCCATATAAATAATTTCTATGTACTTTCTAGTATATACATATTATTATTCGATAAGAACGGTAACACTATCAAAAAATATCAGTCTCTTAATGCTACAGCGTGACCAATATTTTTTGTTAGCCCATCTTTAGCTAACACAAACAAACTTGATGGTTTACCCACTCGAGAGCATGCTACGTATAATTGTCCGTATGAAAATCATGGCGTGCTTAAATCTAAGCCACATATTATATTAATGTCCGTCAAGTTACCGACGGTCTGTTAATGTCGAGTTAGCGACGGTCGCTGTTAACCCACTGTTAACTTTTTTCATTTTTTTAAATTCAATTATTTTGTTAATAACCAAATGATTTCAGCTAAATAAAGATTAAACTCATCACAAATGGCAATATCTACGTAAATTATTTACTTTTGGACAGTTTTAAACGTTGCAGGAATTAAAATTTTGACCATGAAAATATTAGGTCCCCACATTTTGGACTATAGCTCCACTTCCAGAGACCGTCAAGAAATGCACGATACGTCAGACTAAGCTCCACATATTCATAAATCACTCCACCAAATTTAATTAAAATCGGCAGAGCCGTTTTTAAGAAAATCGCTTATCAGTTCTCCAACCTTTTTCCCCATACAAAATGCATAAAAAAAATTGAGATTGCACTGTTAGCAAAATAGCGAAACTTACAGGGACCGTCAAGCAATGCACGATATGCCAGATAGTGCTCCACATATTCAGCTATTGCTCTACCAAATTTGATGAAAATCGGCAGAGCCGTTTTTGAGAAAAAGCCCCAAATGTGTGGGTGCCTCTCGTAGCCTAAATATACTGATAAGGGTGCCGCCAACTCCAAAAGCGGAACCAGTAAGAGAACCAATTTTCGGAATCAGCTCGAACACAGGCGGGCACTATTTAAATTTGACATTTTTGAAGCCTTTTTCGTTATTATTATACCAGTTGCAATTAAATAACGAAACAAAGGAAATGATTGGTCAATTAATTGTTGGAGTTTTAGGATTAGAAATTGATACTTATACATAACTAACATATAAATATAAACAATCTGGCCAATTGGAAGGGCTGGAATAAAATCGTCGCTAACTTTTTTGACGCCGCCAAAGAATGCACGGTATCTCATTCGATTAAGCATTATTATTTATATATTCTGGCCAAGTTTTATCAAAACTGGCGGAGCCGTTTTTGAGAAAATCAAAAACAAAATTTTTTGCGGAAATGAGCAAATCAGTCTGGCCAATTGCAAGGGCTGGAGTTCATTATTTATCGGTCTGGCAAGACCAAATCCTCCCCTCCCAACATCAATTTTTGAGTAGCTTTTGTGTTTGATGGGAATACGCTTTCGATATATAATACCTATACCTTTAAAAGATGTCGTTCGCTAATTGCACATTTAATAATTGCGTAAGTATAAAAATTAATTAAAAAATTAAGTTATTAAACACAGAAATGTTTTATATTAAATTTTTATTTAAAATTTTCAGACAATTCAAGTGACTATTGGTAAGCCACCACAACCAACTGCACCCAACAGGAGGCCTACCAACAACCGCTATGCTAGCTTGGCGAAGGCCAAAAGAATTAAGCAACGGGAATTTCGGCCTAACCCCGAAGTTCGAGCTCGACTCAGAGCTGCTGCAGCAGCGTTGGGTGAATCCGTCTCCCGACGCAGGAAAGGCGTCGCTGGCCCTGACGAAGCTCGTTCCGGTGCCCCTGCCGCACCCCCTAAGATAGACAGTTGTGCTGGTGCCGCACCTCCAGCCGCTGCCCGTGCCGCACCTCCACCCGCTGCTGGTGACGCACCTCGAGCCGCTTCAGCCCTTGTCCGTGCCGTCGAGCCGGACGGATGCCACCCTGCTGCAGTGGCATCATTCGCCGCAGTAGTTAAAAAAAATATAATAAATAAAAAAAAAGTTTTTAAACAGAATTGTAAATTGTTTATTATTTAAACAAAACTAAGGGATGGTCGACAAAATTGGCAGTTGAAGTTAGCCAAATTTATTTCAGAAATTGTTTTTTGTAATTTTGCTGTAGTTTTATTAAGTTTAAGGATTTAAAAATTTTTGAAACATTTACTTGCCATTTTATATTATAATAATTGAAAAAGTTATGCAAAAGCACTATCCAATACAAAGTCTAAATTTAAAAAAAATATGTCAGAGACTCTACAATTGGCAGAGTGCTTCTTAATCATCATGGCAGAATCTACACTATTGTTTGCTCAGGATTAGCAATCCACGCCGAAGAAGTAAGGAGTCTGATGTCAAACAGACTATATAAAGAAAGGCGTATTAAGAGATGCACATGGCCAATCACGCGTGTTGGCGTGGGGGTTGTATGACAGCTATCGGAGTCGGTAATTTGGTTTTTGTTCAGAAAATATTAAACTAGTATGAATATATAAAAGACATGGAACCTATAATTGTCCGAAAGTAATAGCAACTCCCGTTGAGTCTTCCGATATCAATGTCATCGACTATCTTCGCATATAATTGAACAAAAAATTCAAGAAGGCTCTTTCTGAGGAGTGCGACAAAATCAGAACCGAAACATATAAAAGATGACTGGACTCGATGATAAAAAGGAGTGAGATTCTTATTAGTGCAAAGGGTGGTCCGCCAAAATACAAAAATCAACGTTACTAATATTAGGTTCATTTTTATTTCCAAAAGAAAAAAAAGTGCGGTTCGAATTTTAGTGATGATACCATTTTTAAGTATTTTATATATATATATATATATATATATATATATATAAATATAAGTTTAAAGAATATAATTTTTTTTTATAGTTTTTATGAAGCTTTGTTTGTTTTTTATATATATTTTTTGTTAGCCCATCTTTAGCTAACACAAACAAACTTGATAGTTTACCCACTTGAGAGCATGCTACGCATAATTGTCCGTGTGAAAATCATGTCGTGCTTAAATCTAAGCCACATATTATATTATACATATTATTACTCGATAAGAACGGTAACACTATCAAAAAATTATTATTCGATAAGAACGGTAACACTATCAAAAAATATCAGTCTCTTAGTGCTACAGCGTGACCAATATTTTTTGTTAGCCCATCGTTAGCTAACACAAACAAACTTGATAGTTTACCCACTTGAGAGCATGCTACGTATAATTGTCCGTGTGAAAATCATGGCGTGCTTAAATCTAAGCCACATATCAGTCTCTTATTATACATATTATTATTCGATAAGAACGGTAACACTATCAAAAAATTATTATTCGATAAGAACGGTAACACTATCAAAAAATATCGGTCTCTTAATGCTACAGCGTGAACAATATTTTTTGTTAGCCCATCTTTAGCTAACACAAACAATGATTCTTTTTTGTTATACCACGTTTTATAGTGACTGACGTTTCATGTCAAGTCACACGGGAACGCTGTCGAACGGGATAAAAAGTATCCTATGTCCATCTCCTGGCTCTAAGCTACCTCCCTACCAATTTTCAGCCGAATCTGTTCTGCCGTTCTTGAGTTATAAGTGGTGTAACTAACACGACTTTCTTTTATATACGAGCCCCGACCACTATTAATTCGTACGGCAAGTTTTTTTAACCGTATGCAATGTTTAACAGACGATATTTTCAATATTAAAGTATAAAACATAAGCAAACCTATTTTTTCTGAAAGCTCATTTTATTTTCTTAGTTTAATAACAACAAATGTTTGTTGTACTTCAACAACAGCAACAATAATAATATTTCTTCGAATGCCTTGCTTAACTAAGAAGAAAAATTTGACCAGTAATTATTCGTACGGTGCTAAGCGGAGCTTAGAATTGAAAGAATATCAAAATAAAACAAACAGTGTAACATAATCACTATCTAGTCATAATCTAGTAACAGTTAGGCAATGCGGAATGTAAGAAATGTCTTACTGCAGCTAATTATTCAAAGTTTAGCAACGATGGCACGTGGTAAGCCGATTTGCAAAGAAATCGGAAGATTAGCTGTAGATTATTTTAATTCTGGAAACAGTTTTGGTGAAATAGCTAAACAATTAAATTTGCCTAAATCGTCCGTTCAAGGAATAATTCAAAATTTAAAAAAAAATGGCAATATTGATAACAATATCGCTAATAGAGGACGAACATCTGCAATAACAGCTCGTGATAGAAGAGCCCTGGCCACAATTGTAAAGTCTGATCGTCGCCAAAGTTTAAGAAACTTGGCATCAGAATGGTCCTATAAAATCAAAAAAAGTGTTAAACGATGCGTATACAATTGCGGAATATTGGGTATAAGTTCTATAAAGTAAGTAAAGGGATTCTCTATGTTACATGTTCAATATCTTAATATACTCTTAGGCCAAGGAAAAACCATTGCTTACTCATCGTCAAAAGAAGAAGCGTTTACAATGGTGTAGGGAGCGGATGTCTTGGACTCAAAGGCAGTGGAACTCCATCATATTTAGCGATGAAGCTAAATTTGATGTGAGTGTCGGTGATGCGCGAAGGAGAGTTGTCAGAAATAAAACTGAAGCGTACCATAAAGACTGCCTTAAAAAGACGGTAAAGTTCCCAGCAAGCATAATGGTCTGGGGTTGTATGTCTGCCAAAGGTGTAGGCCAACTGCACTTTATTGGTGGGATGATCAACACTGAAAAATATATTAATATACTGGAAGAAAGTTTGCTGCCATCAATACCAAAACTGAATGACTGTGGAGAACACACTTTTCAACAGGATGGAGCCTCATCTCATACTGCCAAAAGAACTAAATCATGGCTTCAGTATAAGGAAATTGAGGTCTTAGATTAGCCATCAAATAGTCCGGACCTGATTCCAATCGAGAATATATGGGGAATTATGAAAAGAAACCTAAAAAATAAGCCCCAAAGAACAGTTTCTGATTTAAAAACAAAGTTACAGGAGATGTGGGATTCAATATCAAGAGAACAATGTCAAAACTTGTTAAGTTCTATGCCAAAGCGTTGTAAATGTGTTGTAAAGGCAAAAGGCGACGTAACCCAGTATTAATATTAATAAAAAAAATTTATGTTTAATCAAATACTAAATATTAAACGCACCGTATGAATAATTACTGGTCAAATTTTTCTTCTTAGTTAAGCAAGGCATTCAAAGAAATATTATTATTGTTCTTGTTGAAGTACAATAAACATTTGTTGTTATTAAACTAAGAAAATAAAATGAGCTTTCAGAAAAAAATAGGTTTGCTTATGTTATATACTATAATATTGAAAATATCGTCTGTTAAACATTGCATACGGTTAAAAAAGTTTGCCTTACGAATTAATAGTGGTCGGGGCTCGTATATAGATGTATGTATATATGTATATATCGATATTGGAAAATAATTTTGTTTTTTATTTTATTGGACAAATTTAGTATGAAATGAAATACATTTAATTTTCCTTTTTGCATACAAATACTACTCAATTAGTAATTAGCAATTTTTAAGTATAAGTATAGGTAAAAGAAATCATTCAAGAATCGAATAAAATTCATATACATACATATGTATGTGCATACATAAATACATGAATTTATTGCGTATTTATGGAAAATAGAACAAACGCTCTCATAGCGAGTGTCGGTGTAGATGGCAGCGCCGTGTGTCGCGATTCGGTCTTTTGCCTTAAGGTTTGAAACTTGCAAAATAAAATTGGCAAACCTTTTTTGTACTAATTTATTTTTTTTAAGAATACATACAGTCAGCAAAAAAAGTTTAAGTAAGATGCATACATCAATATTATTTCGTTAAATACCTTTTAAATGATATAAAAATTAATGAAATAAGATTAGATTATATAAGAGACAAGTATTAATTGACGAATCGAATGAAAAATAACTGTGTTGCTTTTTATTTTTCTCATTATACCACGAAAACGAAAACAAATGACAAAAGCATGTCAAAAAAGTTTAAGTAAGATTCGACTGTCCCGTTTACCGTTAGGTGTTGCTCGAGATTTGCAACGGTAATCTTCATTTATTCTGTAGTTTCTATCAAATACATTAGTTATAATGCATTGGAATTTTATTTGTGTCATATTTGCGAGAGGACACGGTCAAAATGGGTCGAGAAAAGCAAATCCCAATAGAAACGCGTCATATAATTATAACAGTCGAGATCAATCTGCCTAACGTGTCGGACGTGTTTGCGGAGAATAATTTTGTGCGTAACTATTGTGTAATAACGGTAAAGAAATATAGAAGTGAGAAACAAAATAAAGACAGCAATAAAAAGTTCCTAAGAGCTGGATTATCTGGTGACTTTAGGCAACAGAAACAGTTATTCAGTTCTGATTGGCCTGCCAATCAGGAAAAACATTAAATTTGTTGCACTCTTTCAGGGTGTGAAAATATTCAAAAAGTGTTGCATATTTGTGGGCTGCAAAAAAGGCGCAAAAAGCGTCACATACTCTTGGGCGGCGCCGGCCTTTACTGGCAGTAATATGGTGTTACCCGAGAATTCTAAACCAAAGTGGCAACTGAAGCCAACAGCACACATAGGTAATGAAATTCCTACAGCCAAACAGGCTAAGGCTAAAAAACTGTCTGCAAAGGTCACCCATGGCGATCGTAATTCTGATGAAGACTCCAGTTCCTCCTCCGAGCCAGGAGAACTTAAACGAAAAACCCCATTGCTTAAAACCAATCAGCCTACCACGTCGTCGGCATTAAAGAACATGAAATCTAACAGGTTTGCCATTCTATCTGATAATAGCGATAGTGAAGATAACTCTCCAATGACTGCTGAAGTAGATCCACCCTCTGTTAAAGAGCGTATAATAAAGCCACCTCCCATATTCATCCCTGATGTTGTAGACATTAAAAGTCGTATTAAAGACATTGCATCTGTTATAAATGGAGACAATTTTGATTATAAGTCTGACAGAGATGGACGCGTCAAAATAAATCTACAGGGCAAGGAGAGCTTTTCGAATTTGAAAAGCTATCTTAACGAAAATGATATACTATACCAGACGTTCCAACCCAAATACGAACGTGCATACAGAATCGTGGTCAAAGGTCTACACCACAGCACTACTCCCCTGGACATTAAAGAAGCCCTGGCTGTCAATAGCTATAATGTCAGGGGACTTGACATTAAAAACGCTATCAGCCGTAGCACCAAAAAGCCATTAGCAATGTTTTTCGTCATCTTGGAACCGGCTAGCAATAACAAGGATGTTTTTGGCATAACTCCACAGAATGCCTCAAACCAAAGAGCGATCCACCCTGCTGTGCCCACTGCAATCATACCGCCTCATAGAAGGGTTGCAAAGTTTACCTGAAGGCAAAGGAGACTTACCTTCCCAAACCAAGGTCAATCCAACATACTGCACCACCCGTATATCGGTCAATTTCTACAACCAAGCCAGGCATCACTTTCGCTAATATCGTCAAAGGTAATCAGTTACCTCTGCAGCAGTCAGTAGCCCCTTCCCCACACACGCCACAAAAGAGCTCTAGGATGGACCGACTTGAAGCTCTGATGGAGAAAATGATGGATCAATTTGCTGCTATGACAAAGCTACTAACGTCAATCATGGCCCAAAGATGCAATTAAGTTTACATATTGTTCTTTGGAATGCGAACGGTCTGTGTAAGAGCAGGCCAGAAGTTGAACACTTTTTAAAAACACAACATATTGACTTCCTTCTTGTAACAGAAACACATTTCACTAGTCAATCATTTTTCACTATCAGCGGCTATGACGTCATATCTGTAAACCACCCCAACGGTACAGCTCGAGGCGGATCAGCTATCATCATCAAGTCTGGAATCAACTACATCGAGCTCCCGGCATTCCAAGAGCCATGGGCCCAGTGCTCCAGGATCAGAGTCATTAGCCCAACTGGTGACACAACAATCGCAGCTGTCTACTGCCCACCTAGGCATCTAGTTGGAGATGCTATGTTCTTCAGCTTATTCAACAGTCTCGGTACTCGCTTCTTAGCTGGAGGAGACTTTAATGCCAAACATATCTGTTGGGGCTCACGAATCTGCAATCCCAAAGGTAGACCTCTCTATAAATGTATAACTGACAGCGGCCTCACCTTTCACTCATCTGGAGAGCCAACATATTGGCCCACAGATACCAATAAGATTCTCGATGTCCTGGACATATCTGTATCCAAAGGAATTTCTAGCCACAAAATTTCAACCAGCAATGTGCTGGATTTATGTTCTTTATGATGTGAACAATGCTGTTGAACATCTCAATGTGCAAATACACCATGCTGCTGCTTATGCCACACCTACCTCTAGGAGTTCCAGTAATATCAACGTCCCTCACAGGGATATTCATCTATGGTCGACCGAGGTAGTTGCTCTGGTTGCTGAGAAGAGACGTCTCCGTCGCACATGGCACAATACAAGAAGTATAAGAGATAAAACATTGTTCAATAATGCTGCCAAAACACTCAAGAACTTATTGAATAAGCTCAGAAGGCAATCCTTGGAATCTTATCTGGAAAAAATAGAACCTTGTGACCCCCAACACAACCTGTGGCGGTTGACTAAGGGTATTAAAAGACCTGTAAAGAGGAAGGAACCTATCAAAAGCATCAATGGGGCCTGGTGTCAATCTGACAATCTAATTCTGATTCAAAAACCTGGGAAACCTGGAAGCCTCATATAGACCCATTAGTTTATTGGCGGTTCTCTCCAAAATAGTCGAAAGACTATTTTTGCGTAGAGTCCATCCAATTTTAGAAGAGGCAGGTTTGATCCCAGATCACCAGTTTGGTTTCAGGGAAAATCATGGCACCCCAGAACAATGCCACCGAATAGTTGCAAGAATCGGAGAAACATTTGAGGAGAAAAAATACTGCACTGCAATATTTTTGGACATCAAGCTGGCTTTTGACAGGGTCTGGCACACCGGGCTACTCTACAAGCTAAAACGTATTCTCTTAGCCCCCTACTATGTACTCCTAAAATCATACTACTGAGGAGAAGCTTTTATGTCAGATGCGGTGATGAAAAATCTAATATAATGGATATTAGAGCTGGTGTCCCCCAGGGAAGCGTACTGGGCCCTGTACTATACACATTGTAGACAGCAGATATGCCCATCCCACCAAATCCAGGAATCCTTGCAGCGACTTATGCTCATGACACAGTTTTCCTAGCTAGTGACACCTCACCACAGGCAGCCACGGATAGCTTGCAACTGCAGCTGAACATGATCGATACGTGGCTTAAGCGCTGGAATATATTGGTCAACACAGAAAAGTCCACACAGGCCACTTTTGCTCTTAGAAGAGGAAACTGCCCATCAGTTCAGCTTGACGGGTCCATTATACCAAGCGGAGATACTGCCAAGTACCTTGGCATCGTACTTGACAGAAGGCTCAACTGACATGAGCACCTGATTAGAAAGAAAAAACAGCTCAATGAAAGGCTAAGAAGACATCTATGGATTCTCGGCAAAAGGTCTACACTCCCACTGAGAGTCAAACTGCTGGTTTACAATACCATTATAAAACCCATTTGGTCGTACGGTGCTGCGATTTGGGGTACGGCTAGCCGATCCAACTACGAGATCATACAGAAATTCCAAAACAAGACACTCAGAATAATTTCTAACGCCCATCTCCTGCACTCTAATAAAGAAATCCATAAGGAACTTGGGGTCCCATGGGTCCTAGAGGAGGTGTCTAGGCTCTCTAAAGCTCATTTGGATAGACTGGAAAATCATGCTAACCCTATGGCCATAAACCTTTTGGACAACAGCACCTCCACCTATCGCCTAAAAAGATGCCATCTACTAGACGTGCCACTGAGAGGCAGCATCCAAGGCATTACCCATATTTAAATCTTCTTTATCGCCATACATAATTCTACACTACCTTAAAATAAAATAAATTAATCATTAAGCCTTTGCTATCCTAACCCTACGTGTCATGTCTAACTTAACATTATAAACATTCCATTTATCGCAACACACTTTACTACACATAACCACCAATTTTTCTCTTATATTGTTACATTCTTTACTAAGCTAAACACAGCAATCTCCAATTTATTATATCACATATTGTTGTATTACTATATTAATCACCAATTTAACCCTCGTATTATTACATTATTTACTAAGCTAAACACAGCAAACACCACTTTATATCACAAATTGTTCTATAATTATTTTAAGCTATACACAGCAAACACCAACCGTTAATGTACCCCCCTGAACACTTGCTGATTATCTTACTGACAGATTGCAAATAAATAAACAAATTAAAAAAAAAAAAAAAAAAAAAAAAAAAAAAAAAATATAATTATAAAACTATACCTAGAGGGAAAAGGAACTCAGAAATAGGAAATCCATCATAAAATCGTACGGGGAAACAGCTACACTTGCTGTTCAGCCCAGATCCGGCCGGCCATCAAAATTAAGTGAGAGGGATAAGCGGCAAATCCTGGCCACAATAAAGAAGGATCCGAAGAAATCTGCCCCAAAAATACAGGAGGAGCTACATCAAAGCTCTGGAGTTGTGGTTAATCTGCAAACTGTGCGAAATGGAGTGACGAGTCGAAATTCAATATTTTTGGATCGGATGGGTCCCAAAAAGTATCAAGAAAACCATACGAAGCTCTCCAGCTAAAAAATTTAACTCCAACTGTGAAGCACGGAGGCGGAAACGTCATGGTTTGGGGGTGTATGGCCACGTCTGGCGTTGGGAAACTGGTTTTTATAGACACCAAAATGGATAAACATCACTATCTTAAAATTTTGAAGGATAATCTAGAAGAGAGAGCGAATCAGCTGCAACTTAGTGAGGGAACCTACTTTTTTCAACAGGACAATGACCCAAAACACACGTCGTATCTAGTGAAGGAGTGGCTATTGCACAACACCAAACAGTTGCACACACCACCCCAATCTCCAGATCTCAATCCAAATGAGCATGATGGAATTTGTTGGACAAAAGGATTCGGAAGCACCAAAAAACCTCAAAAGCTTTAAGGCGGTTTTGCGTTCGGAGTGGCTAAAAATTACCGAAAATGATACCAAATGTTTAGTACACAGCATGAACGACTACTTGCAGTAATTGCTGCAAAGGGAGGCCCTACAAAGTATTAATAAAAAATGCTGACATATTTTTATGAGTTTACTTAAACTTTTTTGACATGAGCTTTTTCCTTATAATTGGATCTCATTTTAATGTTTTTTATTCAAATAAATTTTTGAAAGGACGTTTATGTTACCAAACATTAAATAAGCCATATTTATTCATCTTCGTCTTAATACCAATTGTTTTTAATACCTTTTAATCAAATTAGATTGAAAAACTTACGTTTACTTAAACTTTTTTTGCTGACTGTATGTGTGTGCATATACCCAATACACACCAACCCCCGCCTCCTAATACAACAATGAATAGAAATACAATATAATAGGAAGTTTATATTTATTTAATTTATATTATTCTTTTTATTGAATTGAACCTCCAGGGACTCCTTTGGCACCAGGGCTTCATGTGGCACATGGGATTCCACAACGGCTGAAGCCACCACTGACTGGGATGCACCCGCAGCCCCTTTATTTCGACGTCTATTGCGTCTATTGGTGCGCCTCCATTTCCCGGCTGGGTTCCGACGTACATGTTGAAGATTTGAAAAAAATAAAATAATTTGCTATGTTTTTACCAGTTTTTACAAATATGTACATGTTTACGCATGTATCTACTTATGTATATATACACATGCAAAGTGACCAAAGAACGTTCGTCGCTAACTTTTTCCGAGTTTGTCGGCATATGCACGGTAGTGTATTAGATTAAGCATGAATTATTATACATTCTGTTAAATTTTTATTAAAATGTGCTGCAGAAATTTTGAGAAAATCGCATTTGAAAATTGAAAAAATTTCCCGGCATTGACATTACTGGGCAGTCTTTAGTGTGCCCAAAGACCATTCGTCGCTAACTTTTTCCGAGTTTGTCGGTATATGCACGGTAGTGCATTAGATTAAGCATAAATTAATATACATTCTGTTAAATTTTCATTAAAATGTGCTGCAGAAATTTTGAGAAAATCGCATTTGAAAATTGAAAAAATTTCCCGGCATTGACATTACTGGGCAGTCTTTAGTGTGCCCAAAGACCATTCGTCGCTAACTTTTTCCGAGTTTGTCGGCATATGCACGGTAGTGCATTAGATTATGCATCTTATTTTATGTCTTCTGCTGCTTTTTTATAAAAATCTACTGCAGAAATTTCAAGAAAATGGCATTTGAAAATTGACACAAGCTATCGATATTTTAATAGTGGGCAAAAATTTGTGTGGCAACTCCCGGAACTTGCCGTTAAATCATAAGTGTGCACTTCACAAACCGCCAATCACTGACATCGATTTTGAAAATTAAAAAATGAGAGTAAAATTAAATATATATATGTATTATGTCCGTCAAATTAGCGTCGATGAGATAGCAACCATCGGAACGAATGAGAAACGGAACGATATTATATTTTTTATTTTTTAATTATTTCATTGTTTAAGGACCCAAATAAACTTTTAAATTGTTAAGAATGCAATTATCTATTGTTTTTGTTAACTTTTATTAGGCTATGCATATCCCAAGTGTTAAAAATTTACACCTGAAAAATCGAATCTCCACATTTGGAGCCATAGCTCCCTTCACAGAGAATGTAGGAATATGCACGGTATGCCAGTTTATGCTCCACATATTTATTAATGTCTCTACCAAATTTGAAAAAAATCATTGGCAGGATTTTCGAGAAAATCGCTTATCAGTCGACCAACCTATGGTTTTCCCCCATACAAAATGCAACAAAAAAATTGAGTTGCAACTGCTGGCAATATAACGGGCCTCACAGAGAATGTAGGGCAATGCACGGTGCATTATCTTATTCTTACAACTTTCAGGAATATATATGAGAAGTTTTATCAAAATCATTGGCGGAGTTTTTGAGAAAAAGCCCCAAGTATATGGGTGCCTCAGATGGAAAATTCTTACTGATAAGGGTGGCGCCCACTACGAAACCGGAACCAGTTTGGACCCAGTTTTGGAACCAAATTGGAATTGACCTGGAACCAGTGTTGTAAAGCAAGTGCATGAAAATGAACAAATAAACAATAACTATTTTTAAAGAATGTAGGAATATGCACGGTAGTGCATATTATTAAGCATTTAATTCTATATATTTCAGCAAACTTTCATTAAAATCATTGGCAGGAATTTTGAGAAAAATGCATTTAAAATTTTCAATTATGTAGAAATCAAAAGCGAGCAGCAGCGCCAAGTAAATAATTCTTTTCGAGGGATGGACTGAAATCAATCAAATATATAGGGGCAACAGCAGCGCCATTTCAATAATTTCTATTAGGGATGGACTGAAATCGACGATCAAAAAATAGGGGCAACCGATAAAATATGAAACTTCGTAACTTACTTACTTAAGCAGCGCGCTTTTCATTTCAAAAGCCATGGAAAAGTCAAAGGAACAGGTAGTCCACGTGACAGTGCGGACTTGCGTAAGTACACATTTTTTATGTATACATGTTTTTATATATATATGTATATGTGTTGAGTTCAACGCCGTCCCTTAGGCAGAGTTTTTAGCAGTCCAACACCAGGTTTATTTCCATATAATCCATTTATTTTCTTCACAATAATTCGGTCTTAATTAGATTGAAATTATTACATGTAGTCAATTATATATATGTTTAAGTGTGGGTATTTTAGTTGTAGGTTAATTTTTACACGGGTGTTGGCACAGCTTTAAAATTAATATATGCCTAAGTGGCTTCCAAAGTCAAACTGATTTTAGATTGCATGGCAACAAGCCATGAACCCAAAGAAGAACTTAAAGCACAATAAGTAACGGTTAACTTCCCAGCGCGTAGGCTGGCGATATGTTAAACGCAATGAGAAATATAATGCAAAAGAGAATACAATTTCAATGAGCTTTGAGGGTTAACCCTTTAGTGGCTGCTTAGGGCTGCTAATTTTAAATTTCGGCGGCAACAATATGTACATATATATACATATATGTATATACATACATAAGTAGATACATGCTTAAACATGTATGTCCATATTTGTAAAAACTTTTTAAAACTTAGCAAATTATTTTATTTTTTTCAGATCTTCAACATGTACGTGGGAACCCAGCCGGGAAATGGAGGGCGCAGGCGCACCAATAGGCGCAATAGACGTCGGAATAAAGGGGCTGCGGGTGCATCCCAGCCAGAGGTGGCTTCAGACGCTATGGAAGCCCAGGTGCCACATGAAGCCCTGGTGCCTAAGGAGCCCCTGGTTTCACAGGAGGCCCAGCTCCAGCAAGACCCATCTGAACCGTTGGAGGTTCAATTCAATAAAAAGAATACTATAAATTAAATAAATATAAACTTCCTAAATATAAACTTCCTATTATATTGCATTTCTATTCATTGTTGTATGAGGAGGCGGGGGTTGGTGTGTATTGGGTATATGCACACACATACAGTTTGACAACAAAGTGTTTTCACAACGCCAAAAATTATCATTTTCTTACTTTAAGATGAAAAAAAAACCTAAATTAAAAGGTTTTTTAAATTTTTTTTAATTAAAATATGTTAACTAAACAATTCCCTTTCAGGAACACAAAAAAAAATTTTAAATATGTTTCAATCAAGAAAGAAAAATAACAAAAACTGAAGATTGCACAAAATTCAACTGCCAACTAAGTGTTTTCACAACTTAGTTTTTCCACTTATTCTATCGATTTAAAGATAAACTTATAATATTTAATATTTTGTAAGGCCACCATTGGCATCTAAAACAGTTCCCAATCGTCTATTCATCGATTTGATGAGATTTTGGACATAATCCATAGGGATATTTAGCCATTCCTCCAAAATAATGGTCTTCAAATTATTTTCATTTTCGGGATGTCGTTTGGCGGTTCTTTTTTTGAGATACGCCCACAAATTCTCAATAGGATTTACGTCTGGACTTTGGGCTGGTGAATCCAACTCATTTTTGGAGTTATATAGCAGTCAGTACCTCACAATATGCTCCTTTTGCTTCGAATCATTGTCTTGGTAAAACTTAAAAGTTGGTTTACCCTCGACAAAATACCCGAATTTGTTGGAACTGGCCACCAAATCTGTGAGCAATATGTCCAAATATTGTTGGACATCCATTGTGTTCTCAATAAACGACAAATCGCCAACTCCTTTGGTCGAGATGTACCCCCAAACCATTTCCGAAAGTTTGCCAAACTACCAAACCAAATTCCATTATTGGAATCCAAGGCTTTTAACGGCTTTCGCAACACTCTGCTAGGTCCACCCTCATATTTTAGCATCATTTTGCTTTCAACACAAACTATAAAATCATCCCAATGTGAATCAGTTTTTCCTCCGTGCATCCTCGCAAATCTTAAACGCCTTTTAATATGTGATTCCCACATCAAGCGTTTTTTACAAGTAACACTGGATGACAAACCGGTCCGTTTTAGGACTTTCCGGACATCTTCGCGGGAAATGGTTATTCCACATTCCTCTTGTAGCTTTCTGGCAAGCGTCCTGGTCGAAATGGTTATGTTTTCACTTGCCCTTAGTGGCATAATTTCCCCGGCTTTGGGTGTTATGACCCGAGGCCGTCAGGTTGTAGGCTTTGTTTCTAGCCTTTCTTCCTTTTTTAGCGGTTTAGGGTGTTATATACTGCCTTTATTGAAAGTAAAAACATTTTGGAGATCTCTACAACCGTTTTGGCTATTGTAGACCAGTAATAGACCATTTGGGCCATACCAAAACTTATCCGTTTGCTTGGCATTTTTAAACATCCAAAAGGCGGTTAAAAACGAACCAATTCTAGGAAACTATGACAAAATTACTCAACATATTGAAGCAGCCACCGAAGCTCGCTTCGAAAATTCCGGGAAACAACGGTAAATACAAAAATAACGACGGAAAGAACCCAAAAAGCGAAATGTGTAAAGACTTAGTTGGCAGCTGGATTTTGTGCAATGTTTAGTTTTTGTTGTTTTTCTTGTCTTGTTTGAAATATTTTCAATTTTTTTTTTGTAGTCCTAAAAGTAAATAGTTTAACTAACTTACTTTAATTTAAAGAAAATTAAAAAATCATTTAATTAGGTGTTTTTTGTCATCTTAAAGTAAAAAAATGATGCTTTTTTGCGTTGTGTAAACACTTTGTTGTCAAACTGTATGTATTCTTAAAAAAATAAATTTGTACAAAAAAAGGTTTGCCAATTTTATTTTGTACAAAATTTTGTTGCCACTCTCGCTGCACCCAAGTTTCAAACCTTAAGGCAAATGACCAAATCGCGACACACAGCGCTGCCATCTACATCGACACTCGCTATGAGAGCATTCGTTTTATTCTCCATTAATACGCAATAAATTCATGTATTTATGTATGTACATACATATGTATATGAATTTTATTCTACTCTTGAATGATTTCTTTTACCTATACTTGTACTTAAAAATTGCTAATTACTAATTGAGTAGTATTTGTATGCAAAAAGGAAAATTAAATGTATTTCATTTCATACTAAATTTGTTCAATAAAAGAAAAAACAAAATTATTTTCCAATATCGATATATACATACAGAGATATTTGTAAGCATCGAGCACACTTAAGCAATCCATCAAATGAGATTCAATGCCAATAAGAGCATTTAACTTTCCAACAACAAAAAGTCTGCAACTAATTAATTAAGCCCTATCTAAATATTTAACATTAGGAAATTTTTCGCTCTGCGCTCTGATTTTTTTGAAAATTAATAGATGATAAAGGAAACGACGAAATTATCCTCGGATTTTTATTAATTAAACAAGTTTGCAGTATGAAATGGATACAAATTATGTAATTGCTTAAATAACAATTAAAGATTATTCAGTTCAAATAAACAAGTAACAATAGTAATTTTACACGGTGGATCGAATAATATGAAAAAATAAAGATATTTATGTGAACTTCACATACCAATGTTTAACCACATAGACCTATTAAATAACAGACAAGAAATGGCAACATCATCTTAAGCAATAATATGTTAAGAAAACATGAACCCTTTTTTTTTGTGTGTTAAATATTTTTTTATTTATACTATGATTAAAAAGTAATTTTAAAATTACCTTTAATCGGAAAACTAGCTATAACAACTGGGGTCTTAAGCTATGTTTTAAGTATTTATCGATTTAAATAATATTAAAAATGTATTCATGAATAAAGTTGTTATACATTCATTACTCGTATAACGATATAAAAATATATCGTTATAACAAATCGTTCAAACAAAAATACAAAATCATTTTCATATTTTGTTGGTTCCATTTACATTTGCTTTTAAGATACAAATTTTACGTTTGTTTTTCTTCTTCTATATATACATATAATTTTGTATAATTAAAGATGCATTTAGTAATTCTATACAATATTTAAGATACAAATATGTGGTAGTCGTCAACCGAAAACTTATAAATTAAAGTCGCCGACCAACAGAGACAAGCAAATTTAGGTGAATTTTAGAGCAAATTAAGGATATAGTATCTTCAATTGAACAGAAATATTATTGTTTGGAGACTCCTTTCTTATCTTTGTTTTACGAGTGAAAAGAGTGAGAGAGAAAGAGTGAAAAGTATCAGATGAAACAAATTAATAAAGAGTGGAATAAATTATCATATCCTTCTCAAATCATATGATTAAATTAATTATTAAATATGAATTGTCCTTAATTTAAGTAAATTTAATTAATTTTTTAATAAAAACCTCTAACACCCTTAGTATATGCTCTGTTAAGGCAGATAATATAAAAAATTATAAATTAACGTATAAACTTTTCAAAATTATGCAATGTATCAAAATTTTGTAAATATTACTTGGAAAATTTTTTTTAACTTTACTGATTGACAAATAAAATTTAAAATTTTATAATAAAGATAGCTAATTCGTTTCTGTTACCTTTTTGAAAGGTGTGTTATATAGAAAATTAACAACCGATTTGGCACCCTCAACTGGCTTAGCCATATGGGGTAAAAGCAGTTACAATTTTCTAAAAGTGAATTTTTCTGTCACATTATCGATCATTCTACATGTTTGTACATACAATTAGTATATTCTTTGTACATTTAAATTCATTTCGAGAAGTATTTTATAGGTATACACTCATGATGAAAATAATAGATACACCCCGTAAGGTTCAGCTTTAGCTTTGTAAAACAATTTTTCCACTACTTTTAATAATAAAATTTAGATGCCCGTTTCTTTATTGAACACTTATTTCTGAAAAAAACTCAAATTCGAGAAAAAAAAAATGTTTTTCAAATGTTATGTAAGGAAGTTTTTCCAGGCCGGGGTACATCTCCCAGTCTCCCCAGGGCCTTTCCTACACAGAAAATTTATGTAAGAAACCCGGACTTGATGACGGAGGAAAGGGAGCATAGCCATATCTAGAGTTGGCTTGCTCTACTCGGTGATTGCTTTAACTATACCTAACAGGGGAGGGAAAAGGGAAAGGAGTAGGGTGATCGACGTCTACTAAACGATTAACAAACACAAGGGAAGGGTATCAAGCCGACTAGGGTGTCACCCGGACATCGGCTTGAGCAACAAACACGTTGGGATTAGCCCAGGCAATTCAACCAGGTCAAGTAGGGTGTCACCCGGACCTTGGCCTGTTTGAATTATCCAGTTGCGACTCGTTGGATAATTCCTATTATTTAAGTCAACTAGGGTGTTACCCGGACATTGGCTTAAATAAAATAGGAATTATCCCGAATCGCTACAAGTACGAACTATTAATGGCCCAAGAATCTTCATCAGATCAACTAGGGTGTCACCCGGACATTGGTCTGATAAAGTTCCTAGTCGGGTAGCACTAGACAAATCATATTATCCTAGTCAATTAGGGTGTCACCCGGACATTGACTAAGATTAATATGATTTACATGGCTCCCTACATAAAATACAAATACTACAAAACACACACTACATGCAAGTACAGTACGTAGACATTTAGATAATAGAGGGAACTAAAATGACAGGATGGAATGTTGAGGATAAATCATTAAGACTGGTTTTGAGATTCGGGGTCAAACATTATAAAGTTTATTAATGTCCCTCGGACCTAAATACTACTTATCTCTAACCTGATATTGATTTACCACACTTGACCTAATAATCTGGGAGGGGTAGCCCTGTTGGCCACTGATTGGACTCACCCGCTGTACACACCCTCGTTTAGCTCTGTTTCCGATGATTTTGTTTAATTTGGCGTCTCTGTGGTCTTCTGGATTACCGAAAAGGTATTTTGAGATTATTATATTGGCTGTAGGGGACACTTTAGTTCTGCTCGATATGTTTATCCACGCACTGCACTCTTTTTGTTTTCAACTTATCTGTTGCTCGGTCCTAGCTCAACTGATCTGTCGGTTTAATTTTCGACAGCCGTTGGCCTTTGATTTTGGTCGCTGACGCCGGCAGCGACCAATCAAAAGTTGCCAACACAATTTGGCGATGAAGCGATCGATGCATTTACCGTAACGCATGCGTAGCTTGGGCGTCTAGAAGTTTCTAGAACAAAAGAAACTGCGCAATATCTCTGTCGTCTTCATTCGCAAGTCCCGTTGCAATTCCTATTGCTACATACATATATATGGCGTGACATGCGCATACATATATGCATAGAAACATACATATATATATGGCGTGACATGCGTACATATGTATATAGGCGGCAATAGAAACTGCGCAGTAGCAACTGGCGACTTTTGGGCAAGTCCTGTTGCATTGCTTGTTTCATTTCTTTGGTGGCCCGATGTATGTGTATGTATGTGTGTGTGTACTGGCGGTGGTCTGATTTAGAGATGCTCTAAGGGAACTAGTTCTACTAATAAAAATACTATCAACAAGTCAGAGAATAAACTTATAATGACTTCATGAACTTAATACTAATTAAACTAGAAATAATAACAAGGAAATGAATATATATATATCCCCTTCATTGGGGCGAAGCTTTGAAAAGTGCTTCGTCACACCCCCCTTTACTTCGGGTGGGCTGGACGAAGAAATGACACGGTGACGCGCTGTGATGGGTTGACGTGTACCTTGTACACCATCCCGGCTACTTCATGTAGAAATCGGGTATCTTTATCCCGCCGTCCTCGCTTCTGGATTTCGGTGATCAATTCTTCAGGGACGGTGTCTGCTATTCGTTTAGTTCTCCATCCTTCTGGTACAGGTTGCCAATTGACTACGGACTCGTTCAATGGGGGTGAATCAGGGGTATCCACTACTATCGGAAAGACGGGTGAGGAAGGTGGCGAAATGTCCTCAAAATCGGGGTAAGGTGCCAGTGGACTGGGTGGCTCGGAAATGGTCTCGTCAGATTCTTGGTCACTCATTGGATCGTAGGTGTCGGGGTGACCTTCCATGCTGATGTGAATGTCGGGAATCGGTGGTACCCAGATTTCTCCCGTCTCGGGATCGACGATGGCATGGCGGGACGGACTTCCACCTGGAGGACTGTAGGGCGACGGAGAGCGGTCTCGGGATCGACGATGGCATGGCGGGACGGACTTCCACCTGGAGGACTGTAGGGCGACGGAGAGCGGTAACAGGGTGATAACATCCTTGGGTCTGGGGATGGAGACTGCATTGGCGAGTTCACCGGGGATCTTGGTGGGTAAGGCGGCGTTGCTCTAATTTCATCATTTGCTTGATCTTGAACTTTAGGTGAAGGACTCCATCCTCTGTAGTTGGTTGAATTGCCTGGGCTAATCCCAACGTGTTTGTTTCTCAAGCCGATGTCCGGGTGACACCCTAGTCGGCTTGATACCCTTCCCTTGTGTTTGTTAATCGTTTAGTAGACGTCGATCACCCTACTCCTTTCCCTTTTCCCTCCTCTGTTAGGTATAGTTAAAGCAATCACCGATTAGAGCAAGCCAACTATGGATATGGCTATGCTCCCTTTCCTCCGTCATCAAGTCCGGGTTTCTTACATAAATTTTCTGTGTAGGAAAGGCCCTGGTGAGACTGGGAGATGTACCCCGGCCGGGAAAACTTCCTTACAGAACTTCTTTTTGATGACGGAGGAAAGGGAGCAGAGCCATATCCATAGTTGGCTTGCTCTAATCGATGATTGCTTTAACTATACCTAACAGAGGAGGGAAAAGGGAAAGGAGTAGGGTGATCGACGTCTACTAAACGATTAACAAACACAAGGGAAGGGTATCAAGCCGACTAGGGTGTCACCCGGACATCGGCTTGAGAAACAAACACGTTGGGATTGGCCCAGGCAATTCAACCAGGTCAAGTAGGGTGTCACCCGGACCTTGGCCTGTTTGAATTATCCAGTTGCGACTCGTTGGATAATTCCTATTATTTAAGTCAACTAGGGTGTTACCCGGACATTGGCTTAAATAAAATAGGAATTATCCCGAATCGCTACAAGTACAAACTATTAATGGCCCAAGAATCTTCATCAGATCAACTAGGGTGTCACCCGGACATTGGTCTGATAAAGTTCCTAGTCGGGTAGCACTAGACAAATCATATTATCCTAGTCAATTAGGGTGTCACCCGGACATTGACTAAGATTAATATGATTTACATGGCACCCTACATAAAATACAAATACTACAAAACACACACTACATGCAAGTACAGTACGTAGACATTTAGATAATAGAGGGAACTAAAATGACAGGATGGAATGTTGAGGATAAATCATTAAGACTGGTTTTGAGATTCGGGGTCAAACATTATAAAGTTTATTAATGTCCCTCGGACCTAAATACTACTTATATCTAACCTGATATTGATTTACCACACTTGACCTAATAATCTGGGGGGGTAGCCCTGTTGGCCACGGATTGGACTCACCCGCTGTACACACCCTTGTTTAGCTCTGTTTCCGATGATTTTGTTTAATTTGGCGTCTCTGTGGTCTTCTGGATTACCGGAAAAGGTATTTTGAGATTATTATATTGGCTGTAGGGGACACTTTAGTTCTGCTCGATATGTTTATCCACGCACTGCACTTTTTTTGTTTTCAACTTATCTGTTGCCCGGTCCTAGCTCAACTGATCTGTCGATTTAACTTTCGACAGCCCTTGGCCTTTGATTTTGTCGCTGACGTCGGCAGCGACCAATCAAAAGTTGCCACCGCATTTTGGCGATGACGCGATCGATGCATTTACCGTAACGCATGCGTAGCTTAGGTGTCTAGAAGTTTCTAGAACAAAACAAACTGCGAAATAGCTCTGTCGTCTTCATTCGCAAGTCCCGTTGCAATTCCTATTGCTACATACATATATATGGCGTGACATGCGTATATATATATGCATAGAAACATACATATATATATGGCGTGACATGCGTACATATGTATATAGGAGGCAATAGAAACTGCGCAGTAGCAACTGGCGACTTTTGGGCAAGTCCCGTTGCATTGCTTGTTTCATTTCTTTGGTGGCCCGATGTATGTGTATGTATGTGTGTGTGTACTGGCGGTGGTCTGATCTAGAGATGCTCTAAGGGAACTAGTTCCTATAAAAATACTAACAAGTCAGAGTATAAACTTATAATTAATTTATAGGACTTATTATATATATATGTACATTGTGGCGAAGTACCCAAAATTGTACTTCGTCACACCCCCCCTTTACTTCGGAGTGCGTGAGACGAAAAAGGGCCGGGGTGAACGCTGCATCGTTGTTCTTAGGATTTATGTGGGACTTTCCTGTCCCGATCTCGTAGAATTCCTGTGCTCTGTGGATTAGTATAGTTCTTTGGGTTGTATAACTCTCTGCGTAGTATAACTCTGTGTTGTATAGCTCTGCGTGTAGTGTAGCTCTGATTGTGGTATCACTCTGCTTGGGATATAACTCTGCTTGGGATATAACTCTGCTTGTAGTATAACTCAGCTTGGGGTATAACTCTGTTTGACATTCAGTATATGTGATAATCGGCGCTACTGAATACTAGGGGTAACCGTGCTGCGGTGGAAAAATATATATTAAATACTCTGGCTTGCAATACTCCAACTATGATGCCCTATTACCCTATCAGTGTGGTTTACAAAAGGGAGATATCTTAAAACTAGGATTACATACTAACTTAAATTAACCATGAACGTTGTTCACGATTACTCTTGCCTGTTGGCGCGAAGCGCCCTTGGGTTACATTGCAGAGATTCCCCCTCAGGGGGACAGAGACGTTGGGAGAGCACACCCTCCATCAAGTGGCCCCTGTGAGTTGACTCATCTCTGGTATGGTAGCTTCTTCTGATTCATAGGGATGTCTGCTGGGCCTCTGTTTGTTGCAATGTTTTGAAGTCATCTATGCTTGCTGTGCGTCGTTGTCTTCCATGGGCTTCTCCTGATTCATGGGGATGTCTGCTGGGCCTCTGTTTGTTGCAATGGTTTGAGGTCATCTATGCTTGCTGTGCGTCGTTGTCTTCTATGGACTTCTTGTAGGCGGGCTATGTTTCTGGAAATAAACTTGATTACTTTGTAGGGCCCGTCAAACTTCGGGGCCAGTTTGGCTGCAAAGCCCTCTGCTGCTTTAGACAAATGGTGTTGTCTAAGTAAGACCAGATCGCCAACGGCTGGTCTCCATTCTCGGCGTCGTAGGTTATAGTGCCGGCTTTGGTCTAACGATGCCTGCTGCATGTTAGTCTGGGCCAATTTGAATACGTCGGCCATGCGTTGTACTCGGGATTCGGGGGTAATATCTCTGTTTAATGGGACGGTCGTCCTTCATTGTGATAACATGCTCGGCTATGTGGGTGACACCTTTTAAAGTGTCGAATTTAGGCAGCTCTTGTGCCAAAAATTCTTCTATAAGTTGAGTTGAGCTAGGGTCTTCGATCGGGGATGGGGATTCATGCATTGCTGGTTCACTTGGTTTAGTATCTTCGGGGGTCACTGGCAGTGTTGTGGTTATTAGATTAAGTTTCGTTGAATTACGTGAGCGGCTTCCTTCTGCTTGTTTGCGGAAGGGGTTGTTCCTTATCGCATGGTCAGATGGGGGAGGTAGAGCTGCACGTCTGGTCCAACTCTCAGTTGGGCTTTCGTTCTTTTGGTAGACCGTTGGGTCATCTCTGGTTAACTTGGGCTGTGGGTCACGTCTAGTAATTATCGTCGACTTGATCGGTGGCCTGATACTAGACTCTGTGATAGTATCAACTCGGGTGAATGCTCCATTGGACTGTGTTGCAGTAGGTTCCAATCTGATGAAATTTTCTCCGCATTGGATCGTGGTACCAATACCACGGAGAAAATCTGAACCCAGAATGATCTGGTCCATAATGCCCGGTAGAATTAACAATGGTAACTTGGTGTGTGATATTCCTAACCACACGTCGGCTTCGATGGCTTGGGTGATCTCCTTGCGAGATCCGTCGGCTAAGTTGATAGCGGCGCGTATTTGTTTCCAGTCTTCTGTGGCTGATACCTGTTGTGCCAAAGAATGGCTGATGAAGCTTCTTGTAGCTCCGGTGTCCAACGTTGCGTTTATCTCGTGACCATTGATTTGTATTAATGCTAGCAGACGTCCTTCAGCAAATTGAAGTCGGCTTATACTTGAGGATGATTTGGCGCTTCCTTTGTTTGATCCCCGTTCAAACAAATGCGCTCGGCGTTTCCCGAACGTTGGCAGCATTCGATAGTTCGAATGCCTCTTCTTCCGCATTCCCAGCAGAAAAGTCTGCGTCGGTTGGTACATTGTTGGGCAATATGTCCATGTTCGCTGCAATTCCTGCAGGCGCGTTGCGTATCTACACGTGTGTCCGCCAGTTGGTAGACGTTGGATCTGTTGGCTTGGCGTCCAGCCCCAGGCTGATAGGTGGACTTGTTGTTAATCCTATTCTTGCGTGGCTCAGCTCGGGGTACATCTAAGAATTGTTGAACCTGGTTGTCGTAGACAGAGGACATATTGACCTGGGAATTAAAAGAAGTTATAAAACTTGTGGAACTTTGGCTTCGTATGACCTCATAGTTGACAATTAACCGTGTTAGCTCGGTTAAATCATGAAAATCCCTGCGACGAGTGTACAGCTGGTACTCGGGATGTAGGTTGTCATAGATGCGTTCCAATTCTTGTGGTCCGGTATAATTGGCTCTTCGCATCATGAGACGAAGCTCAACCAAATATTGTTTAAATGGTTCATCTGTGCGTTGTTTTCGGGTTCGAATAGCATCCTCCAGTTTTTCGAAGTATCGGGGTGGCAAGAAAAATTCCAGAAATCCTTGCTTGAAGCTCAGCCAGGATGATTCTAGTAATCCGCTGGTTTGCCACCATCCTTCGGCTCGGCCGGATAAAATAATTGACATCATTCTTGGTAATGACTCAGTATGGATGCGATACGTGGCTGCACGTGTTTCCAATTTTTCCAGAAAATAAAGTGGATCGGTTGTCCCATCGAAGCTAATGCCCCATTTGGACACTTTATCTGCTATGGTCGATGGGCTGAGGTTTTCCGATGTTGGTAATGTAGTTGCCATGCCTGCTGTGGTTGCTTGTGGTGGACATGCGGGTGCTGGTGAAGCTCTTCTGTCAATGTCCTGATTCCTGGGTATCTCGATCTCGATTGCATGCTCTGTGCACCTTGCGGGCGATACAGAACGTGATCGTGGTTTAATATCCAGGCTCTTGTCGATGGTTGCCATCTGTCCATAGTGGGCTTCTAATTCTGCTAGGCGTGCAAGTACGTCTGGTTTATGGTCTTCTCTGGAGGCAAAACTGGAAAATCGGCTGCGCATTTCTTCCACGGTGCCGCCTTGTGTTAATCCAAATTCCGTAAAGAAATTTTCTAGTTCAGCTTTTCGGCGATACGTGATCCATTTGACACCCATGTTGCTAGAGTATCCAAATAGAACGTTGCTGAAATTGAACAATTAATTAAACAGGCGGTGTTTAATTTTAATAAATGATAAATATTGCCACTGGCTATTTATCCTGGGTATCCTTGATAACTTGTTGACTATGCGTAGGTTTCTTGACTCGGGGTGTCCTTGAGGACTGATGACTAAGTATTCTCGGTTGGTTTGTTATATCGTTGATTGATCCTGGTTGACTTTGTGTATCGTTGATTAATCCTGGTTGCCTTTGCGTATCGTTGATTAATCCTGGTTGACTTTGCGTATCGTTGGTTAATTCTGGGTGACGATGAATATCGTTGGTTAGTCCTGGTTGACTTTGAATATCGTTGGTTGATCCTTGATTGACTTTGGATATCCTTGTTGATTCTGGTTGGCGATGAATATCCTTGGTTGCTTGTTGACTTTGATCCTTGTTGTTCACTGTCGATTTCATTTAAGGACTCTTGTGTATCCTTGGACTGCCTGCGTTGAAGTCTGCTTGATGAATCCTTGACGGGAGTAGGATCGACTGTTCTGGTTGACGTCTTCCTGGTGACTCTCTGGAGTAGGATTGACTGCTTGCCTTGAGGTCTTCTTGTTCAATGCCTGTACTTCCATCTGCTCCAAATAGAAGTTGCTCTGCTTGTCTCAGAAGCTGCAATTATTCTTATAGTTATTAATTGCAGTTTCTTTCATATTATTGTTCGCCGTTACTACGATTTGCTTTTGCATTGGTAATGTGTGTAGCGATGCGAAGTCGACCAATAGGAACCAAGCAGGAGACCCCCCCTTCTGTTCCTCATCAGAAAAATTCAGTATGGGAGAAGGAGACAAACAAAAATGCTAGAGTACTTGTGTTGCTATGTACGGTATATGAATTTTGGTTTTTCTATGATACTTTGCTGTGACTGTACCATCGCATGAATTCGAAACGGGGCTTCGCTGCCGCGTTTTTCTGTTTCTCTTTGACTTGCCTGCAAATTTTAAATTCTAACTGTGCTTGCTAAATGAATTGTCTGTCGATGATTCTGCTGTCTATTTGATCACGATTTGGCTGAGTCTATTAGCTATGTCAATGATTTTGTATTTAGTTCTATCGTTGACTCACTTACAACTAAATTCCTGGGGGTTGATTATACTAAGTACTCTACCGTGACTCTGCTGAGTATGTTAGCTATGACGATGGTTTTGTACTTAGTTCTATCGCTGGCTTGCTTAAAACTAATTTTCTGTCGATGATTCTACTGGTTACTCTATCTTGACTCTGCTGGGTGACTTAGCTATGTCGGTGATTAGACAGATCTATCGTTGACTTTTTTAAATTAAATTCTTGCTGGCGGGGCTTTCATGCGGGGTATGTGAACAATGTAATGGACTTATGGTGCACTTGTGATACTCTGTGATTTGCCAGCATGCATATATTAAAACACAATAATAAAAAAAAATTAATTTATTTCAAAAATTTCTTTTATATTGCTGAAAGGGAATTTTGTTAGGCATATATGTTAGCATGATTTGGGTTATGGTGGGTATTTATTCCACACAGATGAAATCCTTTATAAAGAAATTATTTATATATATAAAAATGTATAAAAATAATAATGTCAATCAAGTCTCGGGTCCCTGCTCGGGCGCCATCTGTAAGGAAGTTTTCCCGGCCGGGGTACATCTCCCACAGAAAATTTATGTACGAAACCCGGACTTGATGACGGAGGAAAGGGAGCATAGCCATATCCATAGTTGGCTTGCTCTAATCGGTGATGGCTTTAACTATACCTAACAGAGGAGGGAAAAGGGAAAGGAGTAGGGTGATCGACGTCTACTAAACGATTAACAAACACAAGGGAAGGGTATCAAGCCGACTAGGGTGTCACCCGGACATCGGCTTGAGAAACAAACACGTTGGGATTAGCCCAGGCAATTCAACCAGGTCAAGTAGGGTGTCACCCGGACCTTGGCCTGTTTGAATTATCCAGTTGCGACTCGTTGGATAATTCCTATCATTTAAGTCAACTAGGGTGTCACCCGGACATTGGCTTAAATAAAATAGGAATTATCCAGAATCGCTACAAGTACATACGAACTACTAATGGCCCCAGAATCTTCATCAGATCAACTAGGGTGTCACCCGGACATTGGTCTGATAAAGTTCCTAGTCGGGTAGCACTAGACAAATCATATTATCTTAGTCAATTAGGGTGTCACCCGGACATTGACTAAGATTAATATGATTTACATGGCTCCCTACATAAAATACAAATACTACAAAACACACACTACATGCAAGTACAGTACGTAAACATTTAGATAATAGAGGGAATTAAAATGACAGGATGTAATGTTGAGGATAAATCATTGAGACTGTTTTTAAGATTCGGGGTCAAACATTATAAAGTTTATTAATGTCCCTCGGACCTAAATACTACTTATATCTAACCTGATATTGATTTACCACACTTGACCTAATAATCTGGGGGGGGGGGTAGCCCTGTTGGCCACTGATTGGACTCACCCGCTGTACACACCCTTGTTTAGCTCTGTTTCCGATGATTTTGTTTAATTTGGTGTCTCTGTGGTCTTCTGGATTACTTTGGATTACCGAAAAAGGTATTTGGAGATTATTATATTGCCTGTAGGGGACACTTTAGTTCCACTCGATATGTTTGTCCACGCACTGCACTTTTGATGTTTTCAACTTATCTGTTCCTCGGTCCTAGCTCCGTCCCTGCTCGGGCGCCATCTGTAAGGAAGTTTTCCCGGCCGGGGTACATCTCCCAGTCTCCCCAGGGCCTTTCCTACACAGAAAATTTATGTAAGAAACCCGGACTTAATGACGGAGGAAAGGGAGCATAGCCATATCCATAGTTGGCTTGCTCTAATCGGTGATGGCTTTAACTATACCTAACAGAGGAGGGAAAAGGGAATGGAGTAGGGTGATCGACGTCTACTAAACGATTAACAAACACAAGGGAAGGGTATCAAGCCGACTAGGGTGTCACCCGGACATCGGCTTGAGAAACAAACACGTTGGGATTAGCCCAGGCAATTCAACCAGGTCAAGTAGGGTGTCACCCGGACCTTGGCCTGTTTGAATTATCCAGTTGCGACTCGTTGGATAATTCCTATTATTTAAGTCAACTAGGGTGTCACCCGGACATTGGCTTAAATAAAATAGGAATTATCCAGAATCGCTACAAGTACAAACGAACTACTAATGGCCCAAGAATCTTCATCAGATCAACTAGGGTGTCACCCGGACATTGGTCTGATAAAGTTCCTAGTCGGGTAGCACTAGACAAATCATATTATCTTAGTCAATTAGGGTGTCACCCGGACATTGACTAAGATTAATATGATTTACATGGCTCCCTACATAAAATACAAATACTACAAAACACACACTACATGCAAGTACAGTACGTAAACATTTAGATAATAGAGGGAATTAAAATGACAGGATGTAATGTTGAGGATAAATCATTGAGACTGTTTTTAAGATTCGGGGTCAAACATTATAAAGTTTATTAATGTCCCTCGGACCTAAATACTACTTATATCTAACCTGATATTGATTTACCACACTTGACCTAATAATCTGGGGGGGGGGTAGCCCTGTTGGCCACTGATTGGACTCACCCGCTGTACACACCCTTGTTTAGCTCTGTTTCCGATGGTTTTGTTTAATTTGGTGTCTCTGTGGTCTTCTGGATTACTTTGGATTACCGAAAAAGGTATTTGGAGATTATTATATTGCCTGTAGGGGACACTTTAGTTCCACTCGATATGTTTGTCCACGCACTGCACTTTTGATGTTTTCAACTTATCTGTTCCTCGGTCCTAGCTCCGTCCCTGCTCGGGCGCCATCTGTAAGGAAGTTTTCCCGGCCGGGGTACATCTCCCAGTCTCCCCAGGGCCTTTCCTACACAGAAAATTTATGTAAGAAACCCGGACTTGATGACGGAGGAAACGGAGCATAGCCATATCCATAGTTGGCTTGCTCTAATCGGTGATGGCTTTAACTATACCTAACAGAGGAGGGAAAAGGGAAAGGAGTAGGGTGATCGACGTCTACTAAACGATTAACAAACACAAGGGAAGGGTATCAAGCCGACTAGGGTGTCACCCGGACATCGGCTTGAGAAACAAACACGTTGGGATTAGCCCAGGCAATTCAACCAGGTCAAGTAGGGTGTCACCCGGACCTTGGCCTGTTTGAATTATCCAGTTGCGACTCGTTGGATAATTCCTATTATTTAAGTCAACTAGGGTGTCACCCGGACATTGGCTTAAATAAAATAGGAATTATCCAGAATCGCTACAAGTACAAACGAACTACTAATGGCCCAAGAATCTTCATCAGATCAACTAGGGTGTCACCCGGACATTGGTCTGATAAAGTTCCTAGTCGGGTAGCACTAGACAAATCATATTATCTTAGTCAATTAGGGTGTCACCCGGACATTGACTAAGATTAATATGATTTACATGGCTCCCTACATAAAATACAAATACTACAAAACACACACTACATGCAAGTACAGTACGTAAACATTTAGATAATAGAGGGAACTAAAATGACAGGATGTAATGTTGAGGATAAATCATTGAGACTGTTTTTAAGATTCGGGGTCAAACATTATAAAGTTTATTAATGTCCCTCGGACCTAAATACTACTTATCTCTAACCTGCTATTGATTTACCACACTTGACCTAATAATCTGGGGGAGTAGCCCTGTTGGCCACTGGTTGGACTCTTGTGTATCCTTGGACTGCCTGCGTTGAAGTCTGCTTGATGAATCCTTGACGGGAGTAGGATCGACTGTTCTGGTTGACGTCTTCCTGGTGACTCTCGGGAGTAGGATTGACTGCTTGCCTTGAGGTCTTCTTGTTGAAAGCCTGTACTTCCATCTGCTCCAAATAGAAGTTGCTCTGCTTGTGCCAGAAGCTGCAATTATTCTTATAGTTATTAATTGCAGTTTCTTTTATTTTAATGTTCGCCGTTACTGCTATGCTTTGTACATTGGTAATGTGTATAGCGATGCGAAGTCGACCAATAGGAACCAAGCAGGAGACCCCCCCTTCTGTTCCTCATCAGAAAAATTCAGTGTGGGAGAAGGAGACAAAAAAAATGCTAGATTCTTTGGTTGCTATGTGCGGTATATGAATTTTGGTTTTCTATGATACTTTGCTGTGACTGTACCATCGCATGAATTCGAAACGGGGCTTCGCTGCCGCGTTTTTCTGTTTCTCTTTGACTTGCCTGCAAATTTTAAATTCTAACTGTGCTTGCTAAATGAATTGTCTGTCGATGATTCTGCTGTCTATTTGATCACGATTTGGCTGAGTCTATTAGCTATGTCAATGATTTTGTATTTAGTTCTATCGTTGACTCACTTACAACTAAATTCCTGGGGGTTGATTATACTAAGTACTCTACCGTGACTCTGCTGAGTATGTTAGCTATGACGATGGTTTTGTACTAAGTTCTATCGCTGGCTTGCTTAAAACTAATTTTCTGTCGATGATTCTACTGGTTACTCTATCTTGACTCTGCTGGGTGACTTAGCTATGTCGGTGATTAGACAGATCTATCGTTGACTTTTTTAAATTGAATTCTTGCTGGCGGGGCTTTCATGCGGGGTATGTGAACAATGTAATGGACTTATGGTGCACTTGTGATACTCTGTGATTTGCCAGCATGCATATATTAAAACACAATAATAAAAAAAAATTAATTTATTTCAAAAATTTCTTTTATATTGCTGAAAGGGAATTTTGTTAGGCATATATGTTAGCATGATTTGGGTTATGGTGGGTATTTATTCCACACAGATGAAATCCTTTATAAAGAAATTATTTATATATATAAAAATGTATAAAAATAATAATGTCAATCAAGTCTCGGGTCCCTGCTCGGGCACCATCTGTAAGGAAGTTTTTCCAGGCCGGGGTACATCTCCCAGTCTCCCCAGGGCCTTTCCTACACAGAAAATTTATGTAAGAAACCCGGACTTGATGACGGAGGAAAGGGAGCATAGCCATATCTAGATTTGGCTTGCTCTACTCGGTGATTGCTTTAACTATACCTAACAGGGGAGGGAAAAGGGAAAGGAGTAGGGTGATCGACGTCTACTAAACGATTAACAAACACAAGGGAAGGGTATCAAGCCGACTAGGGTGTCACCCGGACATCGGCTTGAGCAACAAACACGTTGGGATTAGCCCAGGCAATTCAACCAGGTCAAGTAGGGTGTCACCCGGACCTTGGCCTGTTTGAATTATCCAGTTGCGACTCGTTGGATAATTCCTATTATTTAAGTCAACTAGGGTGTTACCCGGACATTGGCTTAAATAAAATAGGAATTATCCCGAATCGCTACAAGTACGAACTATTAATGGCCCAAGAATCTTCATCAGATCAACTAGGGTGTCACCCGGACATTGGTCTGATAAAGTTCCTAGTCGGGTATATAGAGGGAACTAAAATGACAGGATGGAATGTTGAGGATAAATCATTAAGACTGGTTTTGAGATTCGGGGTCAAACATTATAAAGTTTATTAATGTCCCTCGGACCTAAATACTACTTATCTCTAACCTGATATTGATTTACCACACTTGACCTAATAATCTGGGAGGGGTAGCCCTGTTGGCCACTGATTGGACTCACCCGCTGTACACAACCTTGTTTAGCTCTGTTTCCGATGATTTTGTTTAATTTGGCGTCTCTGTGGTCTTCTGGATTACCGAAAAGGTATTTTGAGATTATTATATTGGCTGTAGGGGACACTTTAGTTCTGCTCGATATGTTTATCCACGCACTGCACTCTTTTTGTTTTCAACTTATCTGTTGCTCGGTCCTAGCTCAACTGATCTGTCGGTTTAATTTTCGACAGCCGTTGGCCTTTGATTTTGGTCGCTGACGCCGGCAGCGACCAATCAAAAGTTGCCAACACATTTTGGCGATGACGCGATCGATGCATTTACCGTAACGCATGCGTAGCTTGGGCGTCTAGAAGTTTCTAGAACAAAAGAAACTGCGCAATATCTCTGTCGTCTTCATTCGCAAGTCCCGTTGCAATTCCTATTGCTACATACATATATATGGCGTGACATGCGCATACATATATGCATAGAAACATACATATATATATGGCGTGACATGCGTACATATGTATATAGGCGGCAATAGAAACTGCGCAGTAGCAACTGGCGACTTTTGGGCAAGTCCCGTTGCATTGCTTGTTTCATTTCTTTGGTGGCCCGATGTATGTGTATGTATGTGTGTGTGTACTGGCGGTGGTCTGATTTAGAGATGCTCTAAGGGAACTAGTTCTACTAATAAAAATACTATCAACAAGTCAGAGAATAAACTTATAATGACTTCATGAACTTAATACTAATTAAACTAGAAATAATAACAAGGAAATGAATATATACATATATATCCCCTTCATTGGGGCGAAGCTTTGAAAAGTGCTTCGTCACAGTTATAAAAAAAAAAGTAAAATTATGGCACATTGTGCCTGACTAAAATAATAGATACACTTCAACTTTCCAAGTGAAATTAAAATTTTTTGATTTTCATACTACTTAAAAACTATTTTAATTTTATTATTTGACTAATATCCAGTGTATCCACCTTAATTTCTTATTACTTTCTCCATTTGGTTAGGCAAACTATTTATTAAGGATTGGCAGGTCTCCATCGAAATTTTTTTTGCAAGTTCCTTCGACGCAGTCCCACAATTGTCGCTTATTGGCACATTTTTTTTTGCCACCTGTTTCTTAAGTTCATTCCACAAGTTTTCTATTGGATTTAGATCAGGTGACTGACTGGGCCAAAAGAGGGTATTGACTTTATTGTCCTTAAACCATTTTTTCACCATCTTTGATGTGTGCTTTCGGTCATTATTCTGCTGATAGACCCAGCACAGAGGCATATTTTCTTCAGCATATGGCATCATAATGCTTTCCAGTATATCCCAATAGTCGGCTGCTTTCATTTTACTGGATATTTGGAAGATAGGACATACTCCATACCAAGAGAAACAGCCCCACACCATAATATTTTCACCTCCATGCTTCACTGTTTTTTTTTGTGTAGCGAGGATCGAATTCCTTGCCTTTTAGACGTCTTACATGTCTCGAATAATCATTTCCAAATAGGCAAATTTTAGTTTCGTCGCTAAACAGGATATTACGCCACTTTTTTTTCCATCAGGAACAACCCATGTAACGTGGTCATTAGAAAAATTTTGCCTTACAATCAAATTTTTTGTGCGCATCAAAGGAACACTTCTTGTGATACGCCCTGGTAGTTTGGCCATTTGTAGTCGTCTTCTGATTGACAAAGCGTTGATAACGTTGTCCTTTTTCGGATGCAATGGCTCTTAAAGACTTAAAAGGGTCCAATTTTGGAATCCTCACGATGCGTCGGTCCAGTTCTGGAGTAGTTTTTGATGGACGTCCACCAGTTTCCTCATTATTTTGCTTTTTTAAAGCATTTTGGACAAAATGAAGGAATCTTTCCATTATTTTGGCAATACCTCGCAGAGATTTGCCGCTTCTTCTAAGGTAAACATCAATTCTACGTTCTTCTCTTGAATAATGAATATTTCGACCTATCTACATATGATAAATATGATTTTTTATCACAATTAACTTCTTTTTAAAGAATACTTACTATTTCCTTCAATAAACACAATCCCGTTATTTTTTATAATTTTTTTCACTTGGAAGCTGTCAAGTGTATCTATTATTTTCTGCAAGCTCTTTACAAATAATCGCGATTAATAAAAATTTGGGGGGAAATACTATTTTATTTTTGGCGTGCATTTCGTTACTAGATCGTGTTCTTATAGTTGCCATACTGTATTTTTTGAAAATGTAAAAAATTAAGCAGTTATGACAAAATAACCAAAATTTTACTGGTGTATCTATTATTTTCATCATGAGTGTATATCTTAGTTTGTAAGGCCACGTCATTTACTTCTGAAACAACAGCGGTGCATGTCAAAATTTTTACATGATCGAAATATTTCTTATGATTAACCCTGTGATTTGTTAAAACAACTTTTTTTATGTGCGTGGAAAAATATATGTGGAATATCCTTGAAATCTGACATCCTGCATTGAAAAATTACTGTCCTTCGAATCTTCATTTATATTCATTAGAAATCTCTGCTGTTAAGCCATAGATTACATAGACAAAGTGTTTTTGTCTGCAAAAAAAGAAATGCATAAATAACATGTATATTCATACTGTATATGGAATAAGGAAAATTACATTACCTAGTACAAAAGCTGGAAATAAATAGCAGAGATATATCCGAAGGGCTAAAAATGATGATGAAATTGATGAAATTCAGCTTCAATCACGAAAACTTTTAGATATGTGGCTGAAAAGGGAAAAATAATGAAGTGAAATGAATAAAAACATGCTGTAGTATAACATTTTTTTTTGTTTTTTTTTTTTAATGAACTCTTTTCCGCACTACCCTTGAGGTAGAGTTCATGGCGCGTTTTTTTTAAAGTGGTTTTCCCCGGTAGGCATAGTCCACTTGTTAATAACTAAATTACAGAAAAAGCAGATTCAGTTTTACATTTAATTCGGACTGACCAATTGACTCTAAAACTGGTATACGCAAGTCAAGTCCGGTTAACCGAAATCGACAGAACCACACTTATTCAGCAGATTTAGTCAGTCTCAGGTTATCGCAGTTATGAGCTTAACGTTTCCGAGCTTCGATGTCACACACAGGGTCATTTTTCCAAAATTAACATAAACAATCAAATGCTTTTTTTTCCATTATATTATAGAATAAAAGTTTAAGTTTTAGCTTACAAATTGAATTTTTATTTATATGTTTATATAAATTGTCATAGCAATTAATGCAAAATGACCTTTTACATAAGATGCATTGAATTTTCGAAGTGTTGCCAACTAACTTGCAACAATTTAAGCAGTAATTCAATACTGAATCACTGTAATTAATAAGTTTTTCAAATATTTCTTTCCTAAATTTATCAGATTTTAAATTTTAATAAAATATACCACTATTTTTATTGTAGCATTTTGCGTATTGCAAAATTAAAATGCCACAATTGAAGGTGTCCTCTTTATTACAGAGCCGTGAACTATTGGTGAATGCAAAGATTCTGGGTGAGCGATTTCGATTTGCCTCGCCACAGAGTTAGAAAGTTTTTCCAATTCTCGAATAAATCTTCCGAGTTTCATGCCATGCTTGCATTTTATGACACTATGTTTAAGTGTCTTAAAAAAAGACTCAATTGGACCATTACTGGGTCTTTTGTTCTTCTTATCAATTAAAATACCCATCATATTGGTCCAAAATGGTGCGAAGACCACATATTTTCCCAAAACTAGTTCTGCCATTTTCGGGTGATAATATTCGTTTACTTCATATTCAGCAGCTAGCTCAGAAATCATGTTTTTAAAATCATTTGCAAAACTAGTGAAACGGTGTTTCAATTTGCTTTTGCCAGCTACTGTTCGAAGACTATCTTCCGAATTTTTTTCATTTGGGCTAGTTAAAGTATTCGGATCGTCCAGATTAAAATAATCAAAACGACCACCTTTAAAATATGCAAAGGCATTCTTCACCATCACATTTATTGTAGGTGATAGTAAAACCGTTGCTAGCCATTTGAACCAATCTTCAAAATCATCAATAGTAAATATTGAGTAGGCCACACCAAGCGCATTTCTTAAGAAAGTTTTAAGCTAAGTTTTGTAAGCCAACAGTGCTATCAATGTCTGCACACATTATTTTTGCATAGTGGCTTGTACAAAATTGAATACATATATTAGGAAACGTTTCGCTTTTACCATATAAAAACTGAAAGCACATTTCATTATACTCAATAAGATCTAAGTCGCAGTACTCTTTAAGAACAGCTCCTATGATCGCAAAACTTACATCAGTTATGAAACGTTTGCAAAGTGGTGTTTTTAATTTATTTTCTGTGCGAGATCTCTGTAGTTCGCATAGAAAACGACCGATATCGTAAGCTGTATGGTTCGAAAGAATTGCATGTGCAACTCCATAGGTTAGAGACAATTCTGGAATGTGTGCTACCAAGGAATAAAGAAATATTCTCTTCTTTGCAATAACAAAACTTCTTACAACACCTCCTGTTGCATCTATATGCAAGGTGTGTATATTTAGGTATTTTTATAGAAGTCTCATATGGTCAATGTTCCATAAAAATACTTCTACCTTGGTCGACAGATGTTGAATGTAATGGGAATATCCATTACACAACATATCGTATGCATCTTTAAATGCATCCTTATCAAAATCGTTTTTAGCATTTGATTCTGATTTTATATTTCTATAGACCGATCAATTTTTATTTACAATTTGATTGCCAACCAAAACACTTTCTTTCAGCAAAGGCAGTGGTGCCTTTTAATTCTCGACTTTCGAGAAAACGATTAATGGCTCTACACTAATTATTTTTTTTTAAATTTATTGTATGGCTCAGTTGAAGACTTGTTGAGAAAACTTCAACGCAGCCATTGAAATCGCCAACAAATTTGTAAAAATTCCAGGATGGATCTTTACAGTATCCATATGCCACAAATGACTTAGCATTTATTCTAACAGATTTGAAATATAGCACACAGGCGTTATTCGAAGCCAAATAATTTTCCCTGATTATATGCTCTATACTTTTTTTTTTAGTGAATAAAGTGCAGCACTCATTTAAAATGTCTACAAAGTGATGCACATTCATTTGCAGAACGTAATAGCTGCAAGTCTGCTTACGTGATCGTAAGCGATTGGGGTTCTCAACCATCTTGACGTCTATATTTAAACTGTTATTTCCAACCCTACAGTCTTTCTGGAAGCACTTTAGCCTGTTTCCAACAAGACTTTCATCAACAGGGTTGGAGGACAACTCAACTCTTGATAAACTCTTCTCTTCTATTAAGGAATCTTGTTCAACAACGGAGGACAATACACTCTTCTGTAATAATGAAGGATCTAGTTCAACAACGTTGATTGCATCGAATTGTACTGCAGAACGTGCCTTTGAAAAAATACGTTAAAGGCTTAAACTAACTGAGAATCGCCATTTAGGGCACAGACCGTTAATTTTAAAAAGCATATGCTTCTTATTAAGCCTTGCATTGATAATACGAGCAATTTCTAAATATTGCTGATCATCT